>OY747707.1:57266870-57764370 GCA_963556495.2 Valencia hispanica | reverse complement strand
ACGTCTAATGGCGCTGTGTGTCTTCACACCTCAGCAGTCAGAGAAGTATAAACTAGGCTTAAAGGAGCATTTCATCCATGGAAACATTAATCTTTATTAAAAGTGGGTCATATTTTTAGTTGAAATGTAACATACATTTCGAATTAGGTGCCGACCGAGAAAAGACAGAAAATGACTTTTGGGTGCATTTGTATGAAAGACAACAACTCCCACAATGCACCACAAAGCACAGTTCAGCAAGCCACTCCCACTAATTCAAAACAGCGCCTCCGTCTACAAGGCTTGCTGTTACGACTCACACTCCCTTACAGTAGGTGGCGGAAATGATGCACCTACAGTTGGTTGCCACCGCCAATAAACAAAAGAAGAGGAAATAGGTTTGCTGTTGAGCTTGAACTCCCCATTAATCCAGAACACCGCCTCCGTTAATCTGTTGATCTTGAACTCGTTAGTAAATTACTCTTTCAAGATGGTGAACTATTGCATGGTACCGGGATGTTCAGTCAGAACAAGGAAATGACAACAAGTAAGTTTTCATATTCTACCGAAAAATATGGAGCGACGCAAACAGTGGCTGAGAGTGATAAACCACCCGAGCTATTCAGAAGACACACCCGTGGAAAACCTAAAGAATCTGAAGGTTTGCAGTCTCCATTTCAAAAAGGAAGACTTCGAACTCAATCTCTTTGGAATGAAGAGAGTAACTCTTTTGGACACTGCAATTCTGTCTGTGTTTACCTTTCCTTATGACGATGAACAGCCTGGAACATCTGGACCGAGCAGCCCTAAACGCATTCGCTTGGAGGTAAGAGACTTGCTCAACTATATTTCTGAACACACATACAGTCTACTGCTGTAAAGCAGGACATAAACTATGAGTTTCATATACGTTTGCTATTTACAAGTAAATCTGGCGTCTTCCGCATGTTTTCGTCGCTTGTGGTTCTAATGTGTCAGCATCACTAAACTAGGGTGACCAGACGTCCCCGAATTCCGGGAACAGTCCCCGATTAGGCTGCCTTGTCCCCGGTTAAAAGCCATCCCCGGAAATGTCCCCGAATTGAATGGGAGATAAAATATTCACATTCATACAATTATGAAATTAGAATTTTGACCGCCGCGCAAAAAATGTCCCCGATTTTCGCTTTAGAAATCTGATCACCCTACACTAAACTCCACCTGTGAGCAGTGGAGTAGCATTAGCAATGTAGGCTAACAAAGACGCTCCAGCAATGGCGCTAACAGAATTAGCTTCATAGCTTAGAAAGAGTTAGCTATGTTTGCTGGTATCAAAGTAAATCCACCTTGTTTCATGTTTGATGTTGAAATTATGGTATAGTTTGATGATGTTGAAATGTTTTTAATGTTATTGGACGTATATGGTATTTCAGTCTGAAACGGCGTCTGCTGCTGATCTGGTGTCGTCTTTGGAAGATGAGGAACAATGTCCTCTAACATCAACACCAGTCATGCAACCTACCCCTGTCCAAGCAGCACAGATTGTAAGTTTGTACAGCACATTGGCTCTAATAGAGTGCTAAAACTAATGTATGATTGAAATTTGTGGAATTTAACACTGAAAAGAAAAATCTTGATTTTACAGTTGCCATCCCCAGGCCTGAATAGAAGTGCCAGAAGCATTGACGTTGATGTAACCGATGAAAGCTATCAGCCTGAGTCAACCATCACCCCCACATCATTGTCATCATCAGAAGATGAAGGTGGAAAAGACTGGCATGAAAAGAAGCTCATTGTCAATTAATCCAACCTCATGTCACTGTTCAGATTCTGCCAGATGTGTGGGAAACCGATTTCTGCAAAGAACATCTATGATACTGGGGCACAGAGGAAGGTGAAATGGACTTGTCTTGGGGGCCATTCGGGGACTTGGACATCTTCACCTGATGTTAGCGGAATGCCTGAGGTGAATCTCCTTTCTGCGGCAGCTGTTCTGTTCAAGGGTGGAACATACACTGAACTGTCAGACTGGTGCAAAACCATGGGTCACACTTGGCGGGCGATGGCCGATGCGACTCGCCAGGATTCAACGCAAAATACTGTCACTACACGTTTATGCTAGACGATGCAAAGGAGATAATCCACACAGAGCTGGTGCAGGTAAGATACATAAAGATGGATACAGAATCACAATAACGGAAAATCACTGCTGCTATGTTGAAAACTTTGATAACATCGAACCTGAATCTTTAGTCTACAGAGGCCACCAGCTCTGGAGCCACTGGGTTTTAGAAGGGGAATGACAGAGCTTCTGTACATGGGCCTTGACATGGAGGTGATGACCACGGACCGCTCCTCTTCAATACACAAGATCATGAGGGAACAATATCCGGAAATCCAGCACGAATTTGACCAAAGGTATGAATTTTTTGCCACTCTTGTAAACACACACACGCATCTCTCCATTTTTCTTAAAATACACTGTTGGTATGATGACAAAAAATGTGGTGAACTGTCGGTGGAGTGGGTGTTCAGCCAAATTGATCACTGCACCTGTAGTTCTACATAAAACCCAGTGACAAGCCACACCCTGTGCAATAGACCACCATGTGGGTAAAATAAGTAATAGCTAAATAAACCTAAAATAAACAGTGGATATAAATGTCTCTGACAGGGTAAATGGGGACAATACTGAAATAAATGGACAATGTTGGTGTTTTCCCAAAATTGTTCTGCATTTACAACCACAGGTTTCCGGAATGAGCTACTGGCTAAGGGAGGGAAAAAAAGGACAAAGAAATCCTTCTCGCGTGGACCAGGTCAGTGTTTGTAATCTTGGATAAGTTCCATTGCTTTACAAGGTTGGAAATTACTAATTTCAATATTTTTCACAGGTCTGTCGTAAACCACATGTGGTATACCTGTGCCATAAGTAAGGGGAACAGTGTTAGTATTATTGAAAAACTTTTCTTTCACAAAGGCACTACAAAACCGTTGGAAATCCATTACACACCATGTTTGCAATGAACACGAGTGGAGAGATGATGACGGAACACGGCATCAGTGTGACCATCCTTCTTTTACTGCCCATGACCAGAAGGTGCGGAGATGGATTGACAAGGACTTGGTGGCATTTCAGGCCCTGTCGTCAGTGGTCCTAAACGAAAGGCTCTTGAAAGACCTCAACCAGATGGTACTCTTCAAACATACTGGTGAGAATAGATGCACTTTTACTCTTGCATTATTTTCAATATTCCTAAATGAACATGTTTTAATTAGTCCTGTCCATCCTCTTTTCCTCTTTGTAATTGCACACAGGGCCACTGGAGAACTTTCATAGTGCTCTGTTGAAATACCTCCCCAAGTGGCAGGCCTTCTCATACGAGGGGATGAGGGAGAGATGCCACCTTGCCATCTTGGACCACAATAAAAACATTGTGAAAAGGAAGCAAGCCACCACAGTGACAGGTTTGTTACCATGTGCTCTTTTAGTAGTAAAATAACCAAAATCAATAATGATAACAGCTAACTGAATTTGCATACTTTGCTGAAAGGTGGTATATATTCATTGTGGAGAAAAGTGTACTACAATCCAATCTACATTTATATTTTATAAGCTATTATGTCCCTTGTCATTTGCAGGAGAATTACGGTTCAATCAGGTGTACTGCAAGAAATCCAAGCAGTGGATACTGAAAAAAGTCTTCACACCACATACAACAGACTTTGTCACAAGTCTAATCGAGAGGGTCCTGGAAAATAGACGGAACCCAAACATCCCGTTCAAAATGGCGACCTTCTCACTTGTCCTCCCACAACTTGCGTTGCCACCCAACATATAGCCCCCATACAGAAACCTTCAAAAGAGACTGCCAAAGCATCTTTCCAAAGCCGCTTCTGATCCCATGACATCGCACCCAACTCCATGTTAATCTCTCACTGCTCTGCCTCACCAGCACCTTTTTATATTCTGCCACCACTTGTTTAGTTTTTATAAGTATGTTCATGCCCTTATTTAAATTTAATTTGTGGATAAAACAATAAAACTTTGATATATTTTAAGTTTTTTCACAACGTACCATACAGTGCATTTATAATCCTGCTTAGATCATTAATGATGTGCATAAAAAAAAGAGCTATGAAATCAAGCCCTCTTTAGCTGAGAAAATCAAAGAAAAAAGTGCACATTTGCATGTAAAAATGTAAACAAGTGTCCAACTGAAAACTCCCTATAAAAAAGTGACAAATGCACATGTTTGAACCAAACATAAATACAATAAAGGATACTTCACTATACTGTTAAGTATATAAAATATAGTATATTAAAAGTAACCTTTATACTGCCTCACTTTTAGTATGGGAAAAGTATACTCAGACTACACTTAAACTACATTTTGCTGAGGGTAACTTGGGTCCAGTTCTAAAATGTGTGTCGTACAATAACCATTTCTCTATATACTTGGAGCAACACTACAAAGGAATACAACAACGTGAATGCAAACCATTTATTTACATAATTCTATCAACTACAACAGCAATAATGGAAGTTATAGTTCCTCCAGAGCGTCCTCAACTTCTTCATGTCCTCTGTAATGTCCGTCCGGAGCTGGATACTTCTGGTGGATTGCCTGCACAACACAGGCGGGTAAAACGACACGATGGCCTCGGCCTAATCTTTCGCCCTGCAGGACCCATTCCAGAAAGTGTCTGTAGGCTATTAGGCGATATTGTCTACAAAACATTGAACACACAGTTAGCGATGTATGGTCTTAGTGTTTAGAGTGCCACAGTCACGTTATAACTATAGTTAGCGATGCAACGGAAAGCTATTTGTCTAGTAAATAAGCCAAACTCAGCTGGTTGATGTTACGTATTAACCGGGAATAACTTTGTGATCATGCTTGAACAAATCGTGTACATAGATGTACTCACTTTATAGTCAAACGTCCGTTTGCGCCTGCAGGCTTCGGCTGTCTTTTCTAGTTGATTTTCGGGATTCTGAAATAAGTGTCCAGACGCCACTGTCCATATGCAGGGCGAAGCTCGGGTGTTCCACCACACAAACGTCCATATCCTCATCTGAGGCAGAAATTTTGTCCAGAAGAAACTGACATCTTTGGAATTCTCTGCAGCAGAGGGATTCAATTTCTGTCTCCGTAGCCGCACACCGAGAGCACAGGCACCACCAGTTCGTCCCAGCCCGACACAGTCCTCCGGCCTCCGCCGCCGCCTCCTGCTCCTCCATCTGCCTCAGCTGCTCTTCGCTGTATTGTGGCTCATAAAGGTAGCCACGAAAATCGGATTTGAGCATCACGCTTTCGAAATCACCCTCTTCCATATCGGATTGATTATGTTCCGCCATAATTGTGATATCAAGCCTGGTTCTACGATAGTCTGTTAGCTTAGCTTCCAAACAAGATGGCTGCTATATCATTTCAGTTTCTTAAAGAGAAGTCCCACCCACTGGTCTGTGATAGGTCTGTAGCGCGAGTGGGTCCCACCCATTAGCCCCCTCCTGGGAAAATGAAAAAAAAAGTTTGTAGTCTAACACACTCAGAGATATAAGACTTCCTGCTTTAAATGACGCAAAATGACGATTTTTACGTCATTTAAAGCAGGAAGTGCAACACTGAAATCCCTATTTCTCTTGTCTCAGTGGGGAAACTGAGGGTATAATGCACGACCATTCAAAAACATGACTGGGTTTCTAGCGATACAAAGCTTAATGCAAATGGGAGAAGTTTCCCTCTAAGATGGAGAAAACAACAGAGGACATTGAGGTACTTTTATACTTTGTACTCAGACAGTGGACCGCTTTGAGGATGAAACTTCATGCACGACATGCGAAAAGGCGTAGCCAAGTAAGGCTTTCGGCACAGGAAGCCCTTCGGCAGCATAAAGAAGTGCAGCTCATTGAAGCGGCGATGAAGCAGACAACGCATCAACTGTATATATAGCTGCAACGTGTCACTGCCAGGTATTTAAATACCAGTCGTCTTTTAGATGGCTTTGTTGGAACAGTGTTCCTGCCGCAAACTTGCAGTCTGTACACTCGACTGAGCCTCTCAGTGGTGGGATTCTATTGGTTCCCGCATCACTGAAATGCTCTGGTTGGAGAACTTAAGGATGTCCAAAGAAACGTTCATGTTCCTGTGCAACAAACTTTACCCGGCTATTCAGCAGAGAGACACATCTTTCCGCAAGTGTGTGCACCTGAGAAAGAGAGTGGCTGTTGCTCTGTGGAAACTTGCTACAGATTCCGAATACAGAAGCATCGGTTACCTTTTTAGGGTCAGCATCACAACTTTGTGCAGGTGTGTACAATACTTTTTTGCAGCAGCAGAGACATTATTGATGCTTGAACAATTCCACTTTTCTGAAGAAGTCAAATTTAGGGAAATAACTTCCTATTTTGAGAGCAGGTAGGGGCTGCCACAATGTGTGGGTGCAATTAATAACTCCCAAATACCTATCGTAGAACCAAAACATTTCCACACAGACTATTTCAATCACAAAGGATGGCATTCAGTCATCTTGCAAGCTGTAGAAGATGGAAAGGAAATATATTCTGGAACGTGTTTGCTGGGCTTCCAGGGAGCATGCATAATTCAAGGGTCCTTAGACTTTCAACACTGTGGGAGTTGGCAATGGGGATGCTGAAGGGAAGGTGGGGCTGCCTTCTTAAAAGGAATGACTGAGACAGCAACCTGGTGCGATTTATGGTTCTGACTTGCTGTGCATAATCTGTGTGAGAGCCATGGAGAGGAATATGAAAATGCATGGACTGACCCAGAGGCTGCTCCAAAGCCTGTTGCTGCACCAACACATTATGCAGGCGACGGGGTTAGGATGAAACTATGAGAATTTTAAGTATCGAAGGCTTCGTTTTGTATTGCTTATCAATCAGGGTAACGTCTGTGGTTCCAATTATTTATTATTTATTTTAACAAGGGTCCTAACAGCCTGTGCTACCCTTAAGGCTTTAAATTTGTGATGTTTTCCATTTAATACAAGTAAGCTCTTGAACTGCATTTATTGTTTATAATTTTTTAACCCAAGCAATACACTCTAAAAATATCCTTAAGGTAACGGCTAACACTGCATTGATAGCATATTTACGGTTTATTTTATTCAAAGAAAACTTCTATTATTGGTGGTTGTGAGAGAGTCAAACATAACCCTACACTTTTTAATTAGTTATATTTAAACATTTTAAACTATCTTCCTTTAATTATTTATTTCCTTTCAATTTAATATCGCACAAAAAAAAACCTGCGTATATTTTTAATAAAGAATGCTTCAAGTTCAACAGGTTTCTTTTCTGTAAAATAGAAAACAAATTTACTTGCAATTTCCAGTGTAAATACAAACATCAGTATTAATCCTCATAGTGTACATGGTACAAAGTATGTAAGCACAGCTTGATGACATCATCAATCGCAGTATGCCGGTATAATCAAAATCTCTACCGTTGGCTAAATTGATATAATTTCTAACTAATACCGCTTATAGCTCACTACTAGGACCTAGTGATTTATTCTGCAGCGCTGCGTCATGTCGTTGCGCCTTGCAGTGGTGGCTTACACCGGTGGTGTGTTGTAATGTAGTCCCAAGTCTAAATCAGTTCTTGTATTTTCTTCTGTTACTAATTATTTTCAATTGCAATCGATATGATTATTGAGGTTACCAGGAACTGAGTAATTTTCACAACTTTTGCACCCGAAATGCTAGCTGTTACCATTCACTTATATTGTTTATGCTAAGATAAAGCAAACAGACTGCTGCCAGATTAGGAGAACGACTGGGCTGGTTACAAAATGCTTTTTCTAACTTTCTAATCTCTTCTAACTCTGGGGAATATGGCAACAGACAAAATTTCACTTTGGGGTGGAATAGCACTTTAATGACATTATGCTACTTTGTCAAAATTGGACATATTATGCTGCCTCCTCTTGTCCATACAACAGAACATTCTCCTTACATTCAGCTAGTTTGTACCTTTAACTTTCTCCGTGAAGCTGAAGGGATCAAGGACCAGCACAGATGGGTTGACCAGATCCTGCCAAAGCAAACAAACTCTTTCTGAATACTAGTTACTTTCACACAGGTCCCAAAAGAAAAATAGGAAGGTAAGTGCTTTTAAATATCACCTGTATGAACTCCAAGATGCCGTCGGCTGAGTGATGTCCTTCATATTCGTGCACAGAGGAGCCGTTAAAGATCACCGTAGTGGGATATGCATGAATATTATACTGAAACACAAACAGACCTCAGCACAACAGACAACATACAACTCACAGTTCACTACAGTCTGGAGGTCTCCGAGCTTACCATTGAGCACAAGTCATGGTGGATGGTACAGTCTAAAGTACCAAACTTCATCTGTCCAGCCAGCTGGATGGAAGCTTTTCTAAGTTCAGGAAGTAAGGCTCGACATGGAGGACACCACTGCACACAGAATGAAGATTTTTATCCTTCATAGGCAAGGCAAGACAATTTTATTTGTATATCACACTTTCAACAACAAGTTAATTCAAGGTGCTTTACATGATTAGGGGATAAAGTAAAAACAGCAGTAAAGCATAAAGCACACAGAGCATATGATATATAAAAACATTACTCAAAGGCAGTTCTAAACAGATTGTTTTTAGCCTTGATTTAAAAGAACTTAAAAGAAAGTGTTTCAGCAGCTTTGCATTTGTCTGGAAGTTTGTTCCAGATCAGAGGAGCAGAGAAACTGAAAGCTGCTTTTCCATGTTTGGTTCTGAATTAGAGAACTCAAGTGGTCTGGGGGGGGGTTAGATATAGTGACAACAGATCTTCAAGATACTTTGGCACTAGGCTAAAAGTATAGTCTATTCTCTGAGCTACAGGGAGCCAGTGTGAGGATTTTAGAACTGGGGTGATGTGCTCTATTTTCCTGGTTCTAGTGAGAAAAACGAGCAGCAGCGTTCTGGATCAGCTGCAGCGCTCTGATTCACTTTTTAGGAAGACCTGTTTAGGAAGATGCTGTTGCAGTAATCAATTCGACTAAAGATAAACACATGGATGAGTTTTTTGAGGTCCTGTTGCGACGTCAGTCTTTTAAAGTGCCCCTGGCAGGAAATTCCCCACGACGTTTGGGCCCTTTCCAGTCACACTCCAAGTACCTTAATACTGTATCAAAGGATCGTTTGCCGTAACTCAGCCTTGTTGTAGAATTGCAGCCCCTACTAGGCGGCCCTTCTGTTAGCATTAGCACAGAATGACCGAGTTTTGGTGGGCAGGGCCCAAGCCATGCGCCTCTATTGTCAATTGAGTCTCTAACGTCCGCATCTGATGAAACATTGACAGACATGCATTTGCGCACCACAAATTGCCCAAATTCCAATATTATGTATGAAATGTAATTAGGTTTAGGCCTTAATATATTGTGTGTTGAACAATATTCTGTTTACAAATTACAGGGCTAATAAAATATTTGATCATCCATCCACACATCCATCCGTCCTCATTACAACTCTAGCTTCACCACGACAGTAATGGCTCAGTTATCGGCTACTGTTATGGCGACTGTAATGGCATTTCAATTTGATCCGGAATCTGATCCGGACGGCGAGGCACCTGAGGAGGAAGCAGAAAGGTAGAGGACGTCTTACACAGGTGATCCAGACAGACGTGCTGTGCAAGGAGGGGAGGGGCTGTATGTGTGTGTGTGTGCGAGTGTGTGTGTGAGAGAGAGAGAGACGTGAGTGACAGAGAGACGAAGAGAGAGCAGGGAAAGGCTGAACGAGTACGCTGCATGTTTTAAATAGCGTAAAAAAGAAAAAACGAAACGCAATACGTGACAGTCGGTGTTGATTTATTTATTTTTTGGTCGGTGTTGAATCTTTGGCGGTCGGAGTTTAATCTGTGGCGCACCGCCACAGATTCCTCATGTTTGGGAATCACTGGTATATAACAGCTGAAGGACATTATTGCGGAAATATACTTACTTGTATAGGGATATTTGCTGGTTCACGAAGAGTTGGTATTGATCCTGGTAAAAGTTTAAGACAATTTGCGAATCCACTGCTGTATTGTCCCAAGTTAATAAAACATTCGT
Organism: Valencia hispanica; assembly: GCA_963556495.2. Classification (NCBI taxonomy): domain Eukaryota; kingdom Metazoa; phylum Chordata; class Actinopteri; order Cyprinodontiformes; family Valenciidae; genus Valencia; species Valencia hispanica. Next base: position 57,754,328 of record OY747707.1, on the reverse strand, counting down.
CAGAGAAATGTTTGCCACAAAGCACCACGTGCTTCGGGAGTCGTTTGGGTACATTCCCTGCATAAATAAAGTCCATCCACAAGCTTTTCAGTGGCTAGGAAGTGTTGATGCGGTCTAGACTCCATACTGTCGGTTTGTTGTTTGCCTCTTACCGTAGCTCTCGTTGTTTAGGTTCTAATACGCGCCGCGGGGGGAGGGACTTGGAGAGTGTAGTTCAGAGAAGGGGGTAATTGGCTGGAACTAAGTGACGACATATGTGTGGTCATATGCCGAACTGCAAAACAGCCCGTTTCTGAGTGCTAGTTTCACTACGTAGGCAGACATACCCGGGGACAAAGGAAACACTAATCAGTAACTTTAACCCCTTAGCGGACATAGGCAGGCTGGGGAAACTAAAAATATGACCCAAAAAAACGCCAATTTCATGCCAGGTGCACTTTAATCCTAGAAATGCTCTTCAGGTGATAGAAGGCTGACCTTGTTATTGCCTTTACGTGACACTGGAGGTTCAGGTCCGAGTCCATTACAACACCTAGATTTCAGGCCTGATCAGTAAATTTCTAACTGTATTAACTGAAGCTGTGTGCTGGAAAAGGTCTGCCACCAACACTGTTTACAGTGTGGATGGTGTGCTGCTGACCTCGACGCGGGACGTTTTGGGTCGGTGAATGGAACAGTTCGAAGACCTCCTCAATCCCACTGGCATGCCTTTCAATCTGGAAGCAGAGTCTGGGGACTTTGGGTCGGGCTCTCCAATCTCTGGTGCTGAGGTCACCGAGGTCGTTAAAAAGCTCCTCGGTGGCAAGGCTCCGGGGATGGATGAGATTCGACCAGAGTTCCTCAAGGCTCTGGATGTTGTGGGGCTGTGTTAGTTAACGTGGCTCTTCAATATTGCGTGGACATCGGGGGCTGTTCCCTTGGATTGGCAGCCGGGGTGGTGGTCCCCCTATTTAAAAAGGGGGACCACAGAGCGTGTTCCAACTACAGGGGGATCATACTTCTGAGCCTCCCTGGTAAGCTCTATTCAGGGGTTCTGGAGAGGAGGGTCCGATGAATAGTCGAACCTCGGATCCAGGAGGAACAATGCAGTTTTCGTCCTGGCCATGGAACACTGGACCTGCTCTACACCCTCACCAGGGTCCTGGAGGGTGCGTAGGAGTTCGCCCAACCGGTCAACATGTGTTTTAAGGACTTGGAGAATGCGTTCAACCGTGTCCCTCGGGGGGGGGGCCTGTGGGGGTTACTCCGGGAGTATGGGGTACCGGCCCCATTGATACGGGCTGTTAGGTCCCTGTACGACCGGTGCCAGAGTTTGGTTTGCATTGCCAGCAGTAAGTCGGGCTTGTTTCCGGTGAGAGTTGGACTCCGCCAAGGTTGCCCTTTGTCACCGATCCTGCTCATAACTTTTATGGATGGGATTTCTAGGCGCAGCCAAGGTGTTGGACAGGATTTTATAGGCCAAGTTGATAAGGGGAGCTGTGTCAGTGGCCTCAGGATGGGGTCTCTGCTTTTTGCTTTTTTGGGGGTTTTCCTTATCCAACATGATCAGTGTTTCAGGGGGAGTCACAAAGACTAAATCACACAACACAGATGTAAGTTAGATCAATACAATCCTATTGTTAGGCACTGGTCATGTGGCAGCAAGTCTGATTATTTTTGTAGTTTACAAACTTTTTTAATATTTTGCATGGCAATTTTTTTGTTGCAAGTAACATTTTTTTGGGGGGGGTGGATATGATGTGTACAGCTCTGCTAATGTCATTTACACAAGGAAGTAACTGTTGGGATTGTCACGGACGGGACAAGGACTGAAACATCCCATTCCAAAGGTGCTAAAGAGGATGTTTCGTGAATACAGAGCTGGAACCAAAGTAAATGCGAAGAACAATAAGAGGTTGAGATAAAAGCCTTTTGTGTCTTGTGTCTTCATGAGAAACGTTAACTCGCTCCCAAATAATTGTGATGAACTGGAGGTGCTTGTGCACAACCAACAGCTGTATAGGGAGTGCAGTCTGACCTGTCTAACGGAGTCCTGGCTGAATGACAACACACCTGACTCATGTGTGGACATACCCGGCTTCACAGCTGTGCAACAGGATAGAGATCCATGAAGGAGCTGGAGATGCCGATGTCGGGGAGGTCTTTTATTCTTCAGTCATAGATGGGTTAACCCCCGGAAAGTGATGGTTAAAAAGAAAGTATGTTGTCCCGATATTGAACTGCTGGGAGTTGGTTTCCAACCATACTACATGCCACGGGAGATTCCATACGTGGTTGTTAAAACTCTATGTTCTTCCGAGAGCAGTTCCTGCAGCGGCAACAACGTCATCCATAACGCATTGTATTTGGAAGAATTCCCGTTAATACTGTATGAGTTGGTTCAAAGGTTTGGGTTTCCTTCCATAAGTTTCTCACAGTAGTTTGGTGGAGTTTCGGTTCAACTTACTCAGGTTTGTAGGCTGCCTTGATCAAACGATCAGAGCTTTGTGATGTTCTCTCCAAAACATTGACTTTGTTGTTCTTCAATCACTTTAGGGCCTTTTCCACTATCAGAACTTCAGGGTGATTTTACCGGACTTTCATAGTATGCGCATGTCTCCATTTCATCCTGCCATTTCAGGAACCAACTGGCTACCAGTCTGGGGGTATGTAGTGAGATATGGCCAAGATAAGTCACTGGGCGGGAGCTGTGGTTAACTCACGCTAATTGGTTGTAACTCAGAGGAAAACTATATCAGCAGACGTCACCAAACAACCGGGTCTGTAAAATAAGAAGGGTTGCTGGTGAAGCAGTTTATAACAAACGGAAACGCAGCAACCATCCCTGCTTCTTCAATGTCGATCTCTTGTTATTCTCTGCTGCTGCGGTGCCTTTTAGCTCTGATCAGTAATGCTACTTACTGCTTAAATGGCCATGATATGGGGACGTCTTAGCAAAGGACCAATTTTGTATGGAGACACGACGGCTGAGAGGAACAAATTCAATTCCAATTCAAAAATACTTTATTGATTCCTGAGGGAAATTAAGTGTTGGTATAGCTCATATTATTAATTCTTTAAGGAGTTGTTCTCATGAAGAGGATGCTCAGGGTTGTTCATAATTTTTTTGATTTTATGAAGAATCCTTCCTTGCATTATCATCTCCAGATGTTCCACGGTTGTCCCAAGAACAGAACCAGCCTTCTTTATCAGGTTGTTTAGCCTTTTTAAATCCCTGGCTCGAATGCTGCTACCCCAACAGATGACGGCTGAAGAGATTACAATCTTCAAAACAGACTTGTAGAAGATCTGCAGCATCTTGCTGCAAACCTTGAATGACCTAAGCTTCCTCAAGAACTACAGTCCGCTCTGTCCCTTCTTGTAGACGGCTTCACTGTTCAGTCTCCAGTCCCGTCTGTTGTCCAGGTGAACTCCGAGGTATTTATACTACTCAACCACATCCACTTCTTCTCCCATGTTGGAAACAGTGTTTGACTTATCCCTGTTTCTTCTTAAATCTACAATCAACTCCTTTGTTTTGTTCACATTCAAGGTGAGACGATTGTTTCCACACGATGTCACAAAGCGGTCCACCTGCTCTCTGTATTCAGCCTCTTGTCCATCTCTGATACACCCAACAATTGCAGAGTCATCTGAGTATTTCTGCAGATGACAAGTCTCTGATTTGTACTGGAAGTCTGAGGTGTACAGAATGAAAAGTAATGGTGAGAGTACGGTCCCCTGTGGTGCTCCTGTGCTGCTGACCACCTGGTTTGACACACAATTCTTCAGTCTCACAAATTTTGGTCTGTTGGTCAGGTAGTCATTGATCCAGGCTATGATTGAGGGCTCCACCTGTGTCTTCAGGAGTTTCTGACGAAGCAAATCAGGCTCAATTGTGTTAAATGCACTGGAGAAATCAAAGAACATGATCCTCACAGTGTTGCCTGCGTTGTCCAGATGACAGTGGGTTGGTTGAAGCAGGTGGATGATGGCATCTACAAATCAAACTCCACAGCGATAAGCAAACTGCAGTGGGTCCTGATATGTTCTTGTTTGCTTACTCAGGGGGGCCAACAGGAGTCTCTCCAGGACCTTCATGATGTGGGATGTCAGGGCAACAGGTCTATAGTCATTGATGACGGATGGGTGAGTTCTTTTTGGTACTGGAACAAGTCAGGATGTCTTCCACAACACTGGAACCTTCTCCTGAGTTAGGCTAAGGTTGAAGAGGTGCTGCAGAATCCCACAGAGCTGCTCTGCACAGGCCTTCAGGACTCTGGGGCTGACACCATCTGGACCTACAGCCTTGTTCCGGTTCAGTTTCTCCAGCTGCCTCTTCACCTGACTTTTGGAGACAGACAAGTGGGAGTGGGAGGCAAAGGGGGTAGCAGCATTTCCTTACTCGGTTGAAGTCAAACTTATGGATTTAGAAGAGTCCATGGCTGAGGTGAAGGATAAAACATCCGAGGTGTAACAGGAAAGCTGTTGATCAGAGGAGAGTGGGCTGTCTGTTCGGCTGGGAACAGGAGGAGGATGCTGAGCTAGTTCCTGAACTGAACCTGTTGAAGAATATGTTCAGTTCATTGGCTCTGTCCAGACTTCCATCTATCCAATCCTTCCTGTCCTTAAAGCCTGTGATCTTTCTCATTCCTGACCAGACATCTCGGATATTGTTCCTCTGTAGTTTGTTCTCCAGCTTCTTCCTGTATGCCTCCTTGCTGTCTCTGATCTTGACCTTAAGTTGCTTCTGTACAGGTCCTTCTCAAAAAATTAGCATATTGTGATAAAATTCATTCTTTTCCATAATGTAATGATACAAATTAAACTTTCATATATTTTAGATTCATTGCACACCAACTGAAATATTTCAGGTCTTTTATTGTTTTAAAACTGATGATTTTGGCATACAGCTCATGAAAACCCAAAATTCCTATCTCAAAAAATTAGCATATCATGAAAAGGTTCTCTAAACGAGCTATTGACCTAATCATCTGAATCAACTAATTAACTCTAAACACCTGCAAAAGATTCCTGAGGCTTTTAAAAACTCCCGGCCTGGTTCATTACTCAAAACCGCAATCATGGGTAAGACTGCCGACCTGACTGCTGCCCAGAAGGCCCTCATTGACACCCTCAAGCAAGAAGGTAAGACACAGAAAGAAATTTCTGAACGAATAGGCTGTTCCCAGAGTGCTGTATCCAGGCACCTCAGTGGGAAGTCTGTGGGAAGGAAAAAGTGTGGCAGAAAACGCTGCACAACGAGAAGAGGTGACCGGACCCTGAGGAAGATTGTGGAGAAGGACCGATTCCAGACCTTGGGGGACCTGCGGAAGCAGTGGACTGAGTCTGGAGTAGAAACATCCAGAGCCACCGTGCACAGGCGTGTGCAGGAAATGGGCTACAAGCCCCTTTTGAACCAGAAACAGCGGCAGAAGCACCTGACCTGGGCTACAGAGAAGCAGCACTGGACTGTTGCTCAGTGGTCCAAAGTACTTTTTTCGGATGAAAGCAAATTTTGCATGTCATTCGGAAATCAAGGTGCCAGAGTCTGGAGGAAGACTGGGGAGAAGGAAATGCCAAAATGCCTGAAGTCCAGTGTCAAGTACCCACAGTCAGTGATGGTCTGGGGTGCCATGTCAGCTGCTGGTGTTGGTTCACTGTGTTTTATCAAGGGCAGGGTCAATGCAGCTAGCTATCAGGAGATTTTGGAGCACTTCATGCTTCCATCTGCTGAAAAGCTTTATGGAGATGAAGATTTCCTTTTTCAGCATGACCTGGCACCTGCTCACAGTGCCAAAATCACTGGTAAATGGTTTACTGACCATGGAATTACTGTGCTCAATTGGCCTGCCAACTCTCCTGACCTGAACCCCATAGAGAATCTGTGGGATATTGTGAAGAGGAAGTTGAGAGACGCAAGACCCAACACTCTGGATGAGCTTACGGCCGCTATCGAAGCATCCTGGGCCTCCATAACACCTCAGCAGTGCCACAGGCTGATTGCCTCCATGCCACGCCGCATTGAAGCAGTCATTTCTGCAAAAAGATTCCCGTCCAAGTATTCAGTGCATAACTGAACATAATTATTTGAAGGTTGACTTTTTATATTAAAAACACTTTTCTTTTATTGGTCGGATGAAATATGCTAATTTTTTGAGATACGAATTTTGGGTTTTCATGAGCTGTATGCCAAAATCATCAGTTTTAAAACAATAAAAGACCTGAAATATTTCAGTTGGTGTGCAATGAATCTAAAATATATGAAAGTTTAATTTTTATCATTACATTATGGAAAATAATTAACTTTATCACAATATGCTAATTTTTTTAGAAGGACCTGTATACTCCTCAGTAATTCCATGTCTCCCTCCCTGAAGGCTCTTTTTATCTTGTTTAGCAGTTCCTTCAGTTCACTGGTGATCCAGGGTTTGTTATCAGGGAAGCATCTCACTGTTCTGGTGGGGATGATGTTGTCCACACAGAAGTTTATATAGTCAGTCACACACTCAGTCATGGCATTGATGTCCTCTCCATGTGCTTGGCAAAGAGTCATCCAGTCTGTGGTTGCAAAACAACCCTGCAGGGCTTCTTCAGCTTCCTGTGACCATTTTCTCACAGTTTTCTTTGTAAAAGGTTGCTTCTGAACAAGTGGTTTACATTCTGAACAGAGAAAAACAAGATTGTGATCTGATTGTCCCAGAGGAGATCTTGGTTTGGACATTTATGCATCCTTTACATTTGCATAAAACAAATCCAAGGTCCTGTTTTCTCTTGTAGACCAGCTGACAAATTGTTGAAATGTTGGAAGTGTAGTAGAGAGCGAGGCATGATTAAAATCACCAGAAATCCCCGGCATTCGAGCCAGGGATTTAAAAAGGCTAAACAACCAGATAAAGAAGGCTGGTTCTGTTCTTGGGACAACTGTGGAACATCTGGAGATGATAATGCAAAGAAGGATTCTTCATAAAATCAAAAAAATCATGGACAACCCTGAGCATCCTCTTCATGAGACTGTCATGCAACAACAGAGCGTCTTCAGTCGGAGGCTTCTTCAGTTTCGCTGCAACACAGACCGCTACAGGAAATCCTTCCTGCCCACAGCTATCATCATCTACAACAACTCCTTAAAGAATTAATTATATGAGTTACAACAACACTTAATTTCCCTCTGGGATCAATAAAGTATTTTTGAATTTTGAATATTGCCACAAATGCGTTGGGGTGCTGTGTCTGTAGCTTAGCAACAATGGAACTGATGACATCACATGCATTGTTGCCAACGGCTGAAGGTGGAATATAAACAACTGCCAGAATTACACTGGTGAACTCTCTTGGTAAATAATATGGACGAAAACTTACTGCCAAGAATTCGACATCTGGGCTGCAGAGACGACACTTCACAGTAACATGTCCTGGATGACACCTGCTACTCCATCTCCTTTTCTATTCCTGCTCGTCTTCAGATCTCTGTCTGCTCTAACATTCAGGAAGCCTGGCAGAGAGACGTTGGAGTCGGGGATATGATCCAGCAGCCACGTCTCCGTGAAACACATAACACTGCATTCCCGGTACTCTGGCTGAGTCCTTGTAAGGGCTTGGAGTTCATCCATCTTGTTAGTCAATGATCTTACATTGTCCAATATGATCGATGGAAGAGATGGCTTGAACTTCCTCTTTCTGTCTCCTTTTTGCTCCTGCTCTGCATCCACATCTCCTCCTTATCAACTCATCAGGGATTTGTGGCTTTAGTTGAGGTATTATTTCAGCTTTTGCAATGTTAATCAGCTGCTACCGGCTGTAAACCACATTGTTTCCATGGTTACGCATCATAAGTTGTCAAAAATTGAAATAATTTTCCGCAAAAATCCTTCCAGCTTCACAGCACCAAAAACTAGAAAGTATTCAGGTAAAAAAAATGCAATTTTCCTCAAGAAAAAAAGAGGAACCAATGTACAAAAAACGAAAACTTAATATGTAGTCAACAGAGCCACTCCAACCTGCAGCCACCCAGAGCAGCGCAATACAGCTTTTGAAAACCAATTTGTTGGTATGTTTAGTCCTTTTGGAAGACCCACTTGTGTCAGAGGTTGAGCTTCCTGACTGAGGTCTTTAGATGTTGCTTCGTGATTTCTACATAATGTTGTTTTAATGGAAAAACACTCATCACTTTGCATTGCGCATGCGTCAACGTCAGTAAGACCCGCCAAGACCAGCTCCAAACAAACACGGTTTTAACTGGTTTTAATTCTTTTTAAAGACTGGTTTTAACCGATTTTAACATCCCTAACCTTTTAATCATCGGTTGCTTTTATTAGAGGTGTTTTAATCGGTAGGGAGTGCATTGACTACTTCTTTCCCCCGCCATGCCTCCACTTACCTGCACCCTTGGGTGTGATGCTACGTCAAGCGTAGCCAGAAGGTTCTGGAGCTGGAGCAGGGGATCTAAACACTTCATCAAATCCAGGAGCACGAGCGTGACGTTGACATCATGCTTGGATGGACTCTCGCTGCTGCCGCCAATAGTGCTCAGCTCGCTGACACTATTACCTATTAGCCCAGTGAAGCTGTGGAGAGGGGATCCATTGCTGGGTCTCCAAACGGACTCGGGATGCCAAATGCCCGCATGACATCTGCTGGAGAGGAGGACCGCTGGTTTCAGCAAGGGGGCTAAGCCAAAAGCCCCGATCAGCTCCACTCCGGTCTCGCTGAATACCTGGTCCATGGTTGGGCCCGGCCACGGTGGGGGTGCACAGAGTAGCCGCCACCGTTTTCCTCCAACCTGCCTGCCACTAAACAACTGTTTCGGTGCCCTGGACCCGGACTTTCCTCCTCTGACATCCCCTGGTCCCCGTAGCTCTGCAAGTTTACAGCCCGATCCCTCCCATCAGCCGGTGCAACAGTCCGACTCCCTCAGCCCTCTACGCCACGCCAAACCCCGGACCGCAGCCAGAACTCACAGAGGAGTGCTCCACTTCACTCCAAACCCACGGAACGAGCCCTTGGTGCCAAGCACACATCACTGCAGTCTTAGGGATAATTCTCTGTCCGACATACATCAAGTGCAAGATGGTGAAAGATCCTCTGGCCAGAGTCAACAGCGCACACCTCCCACCACACTTATCATTGGGGACTCCATCGTCAGGAATGTGAGGATGAAAGGAGCCCTAACTCTGTTTTTCCTTGGAGCCACGGTGATGGACATTGCAGGAAAGATCCCAGACCTCATTCTACTTCACACAGCTGTGATTAAAGTTGTGATTCACGCCGGCACCAATACCATTCATACGCAGCAGTCTGAGCTCCTGAAGCGTAATTTTATCCACCTTTTTAATCTTAAAAAAAAAACATGTGTCTCTTTTTATCTCTGGCCCCACTCCCACCATCTTTGAACACTTGGCTTTCCTCTGCCACCGTGACTCAAAATATTGGTTTTATGGACAATTTTTACATATTCTGGGGGAGGAGGCACTTGTTTGGGGCCATGGTAGCCGCATGCTGGCAATGAGTTTGGCATGCCCCGCCCTCTGTTGTTGACCTGGCTGTCTCTGACCAGTACTGTGTGTTTTTTTTACATCCCCAGTTTTATCCAGCAGGAGACCTCTGTGAGAACTGTCAGGAAGCGCCATCTAGCCCCTGAAGTGACTGCAGGTTTTCTTCAAGTTTTTGGAAAAATACCTCCTATTGCTTTACCTGCCCCCTGTGATTTTTTGTCAATGATTTTAACAGTAGGCTTCAGTCCACTCTCGACCTGCTTGATCCACTAAAAGTTATAAGTTCACACTCAAAACTTGCATCGCCGTGGAGACATGAAAACCTTAAAAAACAAAAGAGGAATTGCAGGGTGGCAGAGAGAAAATGGAGGAAAAATAAAATCACAATAAACCATCAAATATACACAGAACTTCTCAAATCATACAATAACGCAGTATGAAATCCAAGAAATGCACAGTTGTCCTGCATACTCCTTTCTGACCATAAAAAAAAAAATCTAAAAATTATTTTTTCCGGGGCGCAAGGTGGCGCAGCTGGTAGAGCAGCTCATCTCACAGCTAGAAGGTCCCGGGTTCAATTACCGCTGGGGACGTTGTGGGTGCTGAGAGAGTATTTGTTCCCCCGCATCATCGGCACTCACACGCTGGGTGGGGTTGGCGAAATGGCCTTTCTGTGTGGAGTTTGCATGTTCTCCCCTTGAGCAGCTAATGTGAGCTACACTCACAAAAACATGCACTAGTCCTGGGGCTATATACTGCCTCCTCCTGGCCGGCCAGGGAACCTGAAGAGATTGGGAGGATCTGGCTGGAATAACGTTATCCTTCCACACGCTACGTCCAGCCGGGGAAACCCCACCCCATCAGGTGAAAAGAAGGGCCTGCTCACTCCCCAAGCATGAAGGGGGCTTGTTTGAGTGCGGGGCTGGCAGAGGGAGAGCGGAACCCCAGGACTGGAACTAGGTAGGAGCACTGGGTGATAAATAATGGGAAAAAACCGTAGGGTATTTCTGCAGTTCAGAAAACCCCCTCAAGCACTTGTTGTGAGGAGTTAGCAGACCACTTCAGAGGGAAGGTAGACACCACCAGATGTAATAATTTATCTTCTCAACAACATCTTAACTGTTTTTTTAAGATGTCACACAAGGAAGCAGTATGGTTAAGGTGCCGCCTTAAAAAAACCTCACAGTAGGTGTGCTTCCATTTCAATCAAATGTTAAATATAACCTATTAATGGCATTTCCTAATTTCCCAAAAATTATGAAGGAATCTTAATGTATCTGAATTTGAAGAAAGTATAAGTAACGTTCCAAAAATATTCCCTATCTCACTGTCTTTGGCATTTAGGAAACATAAAATACTTCTGGGAATCCTAACTGACCTAAAACAGGAATAGTTTAGTCAAATCATGAGATTAGTCTGCAATCTGAGAAGGTTTTACAAACCGGAGCAAAGAAGTCAACAAGCCAGGGCTCCTTTCTGTTGGAGGGGAAGTTGTCTGGTCTTAGTGTTGTCACATGAGCGCGAACACTATCCCTCGTAAAACCCACGATGTTGTACAACACATCTTTACCTACACACAGATACAGGACACCACAGATGAAGAGACACTCTGAAACAAACCCATTGCATTAAAAGTGGATGTAAATGGATGTAAAAATGAAACGGCAGTAGTAAAGTTAGATGAAAGAGATGTAGTACTGACCGTGGTGGATCTCAAAGTCCTGGATTCCCAGTCCTTTAAAAACGGCCACGCAGGGTTTATGGATGTACAGAGACTGACACAACTCAGAGTCTGCAATGCAGTTTACTCTGCCGACCTGGTCACACAAATGGTCGGTTAGGACATACAGGCTGGCAGAGACATGCAGCACATGTGCAGAAAGACCGCTACCTGGATGTGATCATTTCGAAGAAACGCTTGAAGCTTCTTGTACTCACTGGAAGCAGATCTGCCACCGAATGTAAAACTGATCAACCAGCGATGATGGGCCAGCTTCTTCTGTAAACGTTTGTGTGTCAACATTTATTTTACAGTTTATCAGCCCCTAAAAACCTGAATATGCATCTGTGGTTGCATTATGTGTTCACCTTGAAACTGTCACTTGTCAGCAATTCCAGATCAGGCAGACGATCAATGACCTGACTGTAAATCTCTCTGCTGTCCAAAGTCTTCAGCCACTGAAGTACATGAACATGAACTCAATAAGGACTGCAGTACTACTCACTGTACTCCAAACAGTCATGTTCTGAGTCATACCAGTACGCTGCCCTGCTTATCCAGAGCACTTCCAGGAGGAAACAAAGCAGTTGCTCCACTTGTCACCTGAAACAGAAAAAAACAGGTACAAATACTAGAATGATTATCCATAACATACATTATATTGTTTTGTTTTTTTGTAAAACTTTGATGCTTCAGATTATTAAAGTTTAACATCAGTCAAAGATAACCAGAGCAAATGCAAAATTCAGTTTTCAAATGATGGGAGAAATTAAGAGAAAGAAAATGAAACAGAAGGCCACAGGATGGTTTGGACACATTTTCACTTTGAATTAACCCATTATTTGAAAACTGCATTTTGTATTTACTCTGGTTATTTCTTTCTGATATTAAATCTGTTTGATGTGACAAAACAACACAAATGGAGGAAATCTTTAAGGGGCAGCAAATACTTTCCCCCAGTTCAGTATGTTGGGAAGTGGGTCGCAGTTAGTAGCACTGTTGCCTGGGTTCACATCCCGGCCTGGGCTCTTTCTTTCAGGTTTTCCCTGTGCATGCATGGGTTTTCTCTCAGTACTCTGGCTTCCTTCCATATTCCACAAGTAGTTTGGTTTATTGGTTTCTCTAAAATTCACTTAGGTATGTGTGTGTGTTCTTGTATAGCTACCCTATTTAGGACCTTTTCTGGCATATTCGCTAACCTTCTGAAGACCGATGGACCTTGTAGGGACCAAAGCCTTTTCCTAATACGGTGGACCCCCTTGTTTAGGGTTAGGGGTTAGGTTTAGAGGTATGGTGTGAATTATGTTTTGGTTAAGGTTAGGAATAAACTAGTAATGGTTAGGGTTAGGCATAAATGTAGCTATTAAAATGAATGGAAGTCCATGTAAAGTCCTAATATGGGTGGCAATATGGCAATGGTCCAACTACCTCCTCAGCATGGTAACGTTCTGCATAGGCCTGCTAGTGAGCCATCATTAGATACAGGTGTGTTGAACCAGGGAGATAACTAAATTATGCAGGGTACAGGCCCTGGAGGACTGACTTTTGACACACCTGGTTTAGAGGTACAATGTGAATTAAGTTTTGGATAAGTTTGGGGTTAAGGTTAGGTACATACAGGTAATGGTTAGGGTATGTCTTTAAGTGGGCATAAATGCAGTTAATGTAGTTTTCGGACTATAAGCTGCTATTTTTTTTTTACACGCTTTGGACCCTGCGGCCTATAGAACGATGTGGCTAATTTATAGATTTTTTTTACTGGCCAACAGCCTCCAGGGGGCACTACAGCAGGAAGTGCAAAAGCAAGACAGACATGTGGGGAAACATTATGTGGCAAAGAAGACACTAGTTTTGATTTTGAACTGTTATTTTGCGCACCAAGCAGGTTAGCACCGCTGCTTGGTGGGTGGATACACGCTTCATGTCGGATCAACCCCACAATTTAATCAGTTGTTCCTGGTCCCATTGCGGTCACTTCCAAGATCCATTCTTAACTCTTTGAGTTATGTTGCTAACAGACAGACAAACAGATGGGCACGAAAACATGACCTCCTGGCAGATGTAATAAAAAAATCTTCTGTGTACTGTGTTTCTGTGTAAATATCTCATGTTACAACATGAAAACATGAATCTTTATTCAAGCACGCCCTATATATGTACAAAATGTATTTTATTTTCAAATTTAGCTGGTGCGGCTCATATACAGGTGTGCTCAATAGTCTGAAAATTACTGTACTAAAATGAATGGAAGTCAATGCAAAGTCCTCATTTGCATAGCAGTATAAGAATGTGTGTGTTGTGTTGATTGTCCAGTGTGCATCTGGGATGAACAAGCAACTTAGGATTGCTCTGTTGCCTTTGGTAAATGTTCCAGACAGAAACAATGGAGCAATGGACTCAGCCTGAGCAGAGAACAAGGCAGAGTTGTTGCGCAGTTGTTTTGGTTTTATTTACCATGAATGCCCTGCAATATAGTCCGTTTCCAGCTTTTGGTATCTGATATCTGTCCAGGGGAGAGCCTGCCTCTCCCTCGATGACCACCGGAGATAGACATTACCCCCCCACCCCATGCGTTTGGACGATGAAACAATGGATGTTGGGAGAACAGCTACAGCTCTTTCAGTTAATACTGTTACTGATGGGGAAAGAAAACCAATATTTACTTTTTGTAAGCTTACCTCAGCTGTGTGTTCAGTTAAAATACACATTTGTTCCATAAAGGCCACGCTGAGCTGGGCCTTACCTGAAAACTGTCACAGAGCTGTTGTTGTATAGTGCAGTCCATCCATCCCACCTTAACAAGACCGTCCTAAAAGCAAAGAACTTTCATTCAGACCTGAGATCTCTACAACTCTAAAACATTCCAGGGACATAGTCCTTTTATTCACACACTATCATAGGTGTACATTAGTGGCAGATTTCTAAATATTAATGTATAGCACTGGATTTTCATTAGCTACAGAAGAAGAGAGCAGTGATTAGTCAAAACATACTGTCCTGAGGAGCCAACATTCAACACAATGAGAAGGTAACTTCCTCTTCTTGAAGCCAAACTACCACAGAAGTTGTTTATCTGATCTACAATGTGTAGATACTGTATGCCCTGTAGAGGGTATACAGTAGGGATGTAAGAAAATAACGACACGTCAATGTATCACCATATTTTATGTCATGATATTGTATCGATATTCAAAAGCAATGTATCAATTTTATTTTATTTTAGAATTTGAATGGAACCATAAATGATGACAGTAATTTTTGTAGTACAATTAGAAGTATGAATGGTAGTTTGTGGCTGTTTTCACCTTGTTCGTTTCAGTGGATCAACTAGATCTAGTAATAAAACTGGATGTGTTAAAGTATGAAACAGGTCTGAGTGTTTAGAATAATGGGACAACAATCTCAGTAATATTCAGCTTTATTCCAAGTAGACTGTTTTGCTGTGTCTATTTTTTTTGGGCTGCAGAAATTCCGATTTGAAATAAGTCATGAGATAAGATTTCAACTTTGCTCTCACCAACATTCCAGCTAGTTTCTGTCGTGTTCTAGGCTCCAAACAATCTGAGAAAGACGGACACATGTCAGTATACAAAGCAGAAATTTACCAAGCTATTTATTATTTCATATGACAGTTTAAATGTGTGTAGATCTAACCAGCCCAAGGTTTCGCACTGAGAGTTGCTGCATGTAGTTTCAGTGTGTATAAGTTACCTCCAGTATCAGAGCAGAAGGTGATCAGCCAGCCGAGTCCTGATGAGAATGCACTCTCTATTTCAGTGAACACATTGCCTAGAGAGGATGAAAAAAGATGAGGCTAAACACAAAGATGCATAGCAAACCAACAATCAGGCTGATCTTGAGCCGAAAACATACAGAATGTGAAGATGTACCAAGAAATCAGACATCAATTTTTATCTTGTTGCCTCTAACCAGTGATCAGCTAGCCTAAAACTCAAAATTGAATTTTTTTCTGAATCAGTGAATACACCATATTAAGACTCAAAGCTTGTAAATTGAAGTCAAAGAAAGCCCACAGCTGTAGGGAGCGCCTTAAAACCTCTGAAAAAAAGGAACATCTGGAGATGATGATGCAAAGAAAGATTCTTCATAAAATAAAATAAAAATATGGACAACCCTGAGCATCCTATTCATGAGACTGTCATACAACAACAGAGCGTCTTCAGTCAGAGGCTTCTTCAGTTTCCCTTCAACACAGACTGCTAGAGGAAATCGTTCCTGCCCACAGCCATCATCAACAACAACTCCTTAAAGAATTAATTATATGAGCTACAACAACACTTAATTTCCCTCTGGGATCAATAAAGTATTTTTGAATTGAAAAGAAATTGATGTGTAGGGCTAGGATTCATTCAAGTTTTGAGACAACAAGAGAGAATGATACTTTCAGTAGAGAACAGGAAGACTGAAAGCACTACAGCAAAGTTGCTCTGTTTTAGCCGTTTGAGCTTTCACCCTCAGTATGTAAAGGGACATGTTGGATTTGGGAATGTTGGAAGCCTTTTGGCAGTCAGGGTTAAGATCACACTGTTTTAGTAACGGTTAACCAAGCTCATTTCTTCTAATATGCAATACAACTTTCTAATATGGTGTCCTAAGATACTAAAGCCAGTTTAAAATGTCAACTCCATAATCATTTTGTCTTTGTTTAATATAGTGAAACTCTTTTAATGTAATTAATGGCTGGTCACCACAGGAACAATTTCATTGATGTAACCCTAACCCTAACCCTGTAATAAGAAAAGAGAATAAGGCTAGAGATCAGGAGAGGTTGTAAGAGGCTGCTCCTCCTTCAGCAGCCAGAGTACAAAATCAGTTGACTAAAATGAAATGTCTGTCCATCCATCCATCATTGGATCATGGAGGTATCAGCGTCAGCAGAGAGACCCAGACTTCCGTCCCCAGTTCCTCAAAAGGCATTCCCAGCAGAAAAACGTCATCCCTCCACAGTGTCCTGGGTCTTCCTCTGGGTCTCCTCCTGGTGGGACGTGCCTGGAACACCTTATCAGGGAGGACTCCATCCTAACCAGATGCCCGAGCCTCCTCAACTGGCTCCTCTCAATGTGGAGAAGCAGCAGCTCTACTCTGAGCCCCTCCCAGATGACTGAGCTTCTCACCCTATTTCTAAGGGAGAGCCCAGACACCCTGAGGAAGAAACTCATTACTGCCACTTGTATCCATGTTCTCGTTATTTCAGTCACTAACCAGAGCTGGTGACCCTAGATGAGGGTAGAAACTTAGATTGAACGGTAAATCTAGAGCATCGCCTTTTGGCTCACCTCTCTCTTCACCAGACAGACCGATAAAGCACTCGCATCACTGCAGACGCCGCACCATTTGTGAACAAGACCCCCAGATACCTAAACTTCTCCACTTGGGGCAGGATCTCGTCCCCTACCCGGAGAAATTACTCTTCTCCCTTTTCCAGCTCCAGACCATGTTCTCTGATTGGGAGGTGTTGGGTCTCATCTCAGCTGCTTCACATTCAGCTGTGAAAGCTGTAGATCGCAGTCTGATGAAGCAAACAAGACCACATCATCTGCAAAAAGCAGAGACCCAATCCTGAGGCTACCAGAATGGATCCCCTCAATAACTTGGCTGTACCTAGAGATCCTCTCCACAAAAGTTCAGAATCTGTGACAAAGGGCACCCTTGATGGAGTCCTACTCTCACCGGAAATGAAATGTTTGACTGAAAATGAAAGATCAGCTCACCCTGCCACAGCTCAGTGACCGTAGTAGTGATGAATTGCATGGAGAAGCGAACCAAGTTGTCTTTATTCCTCTCACCTGTGAACTTCTCAGGCCTCTGCAGAAACAAAGATTCATCAGAGACTGCTCCAGATAGGGTTAAGTGAAATAACTAACTCTGCTTGTGGTCTGTGTTTAAAGAGCTGATCAATTCTGATCTGTAGAAATCAGCAATGTGGCACCTTCCCACAGTCCTTCTACAGCTGGTGATTTTATTGGTATTTTATAATCTAGATGCTTTGAAACAATAAAAATGAATACATTAATATTTTCCATCTCCCCTTTTTTCATCCAAACTCCACTGTTGTACTTGAATGGCCTGTTCTGATCGTTCCTGTTCTGAAAAACTGCTAAAGGTGATGTGCCTCATATTAACACAACTTGGAAAATAGGGAAGTCATGGATAACTGATAGAAATTTCCAAGACACTTTGATCAACTTCAATAAAGTATAAAAATGAACTACATCACTGAGTATGACAGTAGTATAAATGAGAATACAAAAACAGACCTGTCCTGCTCTATAGATATACAGGCTGGGGTAGCTGTTGATGCCTTTCCTTCTGCACAGATGGTTGTTGTCTCCACAGTTCACTGCTCCAATCCGGATAACTCCATCCATCTCCTTGGCAAACTCCCTCCACTGTGTCAGGTACACGATACAACAACAAAAAAACACAGTAAGAGACTTTATCAAAGAGCAGGTTTCCTTAAAAACCCATCACAAAATACAGCACGTCTGCCTTGTGTTTCATTGGTGACTCACTAAAGTTCAGCTGTAGCTTATGGAGTCTGATCTCAAGGTTAGTCAGTCCCTGATTTGGATATTCAACAAAGAGCTTTTGGTCCAATATATAATGCATGCAGAATTTACTCAAGTGCTGCAGCAAGTATCCAGTAATAACCTTTCTTAATTGCATGCTATACTATTATACTACACCTCAGCATGCTGAATGCTCAAAGATGCTTCCACTGACAGCAGCCTGATGTAATTTCTAATTAACTCAGCTAATAATAATTTGACTCACTAACAGTTTTACTTCCCTAGACCGTCAGTCGATCGTTAAGAACAGAAAATAAAACGAGACTGATGTCACAGCGAAAGTAACACTCTCACAAAAAAGTAAAAAACAAAAAATTAATCAAATAAAAGAAAGCAACTCAACTCAAAAAGCGTACTCAACAATAATATAAAATCAGTATACAATCACAACTATTAAAGGTGACAAACATGTCATAAGTCAGTGTTTTTTGTTTTTTTTTGCAACAGTCTATTGGTTAATCGAGTGTGTTTAGAAACACCAGACACACACTCGAGTTCCTACAAGTCTCCAGCTGTGCATTTAGTGTCTCTATTTATTTTGGTGCTTCATTACCGTTGGAGCCAGCTGGTGACAGTGCGAGCATCGTGGGAAATAGAAGTTGACAAACCAGATTTCTCCAGAGTTCACTGCTGCTTCTAGAACACAAACACATAGAAGCGCACATTTGCCTGTTTACCCACTGTTTTACCCACATGATGGTCCTTTTCACCAGTTTATTTGCTGCAGTTGACTTCTTGGTTTGTAGCTTGTTATTGTTACTAACAAAGTGTTTCTTTACTGTAAAACGTACCAAAGTCTCCACTGTCCAAAGTGATGATCTCCAAATCATCATCATAGATGCCTGCAACAGACAGATTGATATATTAGACTCCATGAAATACAAGCATCATCATAGTTGAAGGAGTTGGTGGCTAGAACAACAACTCTTTACAGTGGTGTGGTTGCAGGAGCAAATGGAGTCTTACCAAAGTCGTAGCGGTAGTAGTTCCAGCTCTCGTAGCGTCCTCCCTGCTGCTCGTCCAATCCCTTTTCTCCATACTTATCATATTTTTTTCTCAGGTCTTCATCTTTCAACACTTCATAAGCTCGATTCACCTTCAGAAACTTCTCGTGAGCTGAGGAGTCTCCCTAAACAATTATTCATCAGCATTGAGTTTCTAACCATGACAAACAGTGGATACAGACTTTAATCTACTATATGTTTGGTTAAGATTTCTGGCTTTTCCTTTCCATAACTCACCGGGTTTTTGTCAGGATGCATGGTGAGCGCCATCTTCTTAAACGCCTGTCGGATCTCTCTTGTTGTTGCTTCTCTGCTGACCCCCAGCAGCTCGTAATAGTCGGATCCCTCGGCACAAACCGCCACCGGCAGGACGGCAAAGACAAACACCAACGACAGCAGGAGGCTTACAGGCTCCAGGACCCCGTGGGCGACCATGTAACCCATCACCAGTCCCTCTACAACAACCAGAAGAACCTGGAAACAAAGAAACACGGCTCAAAATGTATTTCTGTCAAACTGTGCAGACATACAACTTCTTATCACTGAGATTGACCGTTCAGGAAAAGTTATAAAAACAAAACCTTATAAGATCTCTTCAGCAATCCTACTCTAGCATCATTTAAGCAGCAGCACAAAAACATTGACTTTCTAAATTTGTGATTAAACAATTGTTGGTTTTAATGATTACTATGATAAAATTCCAGATAGTTAGTACGCCACATCAATTTTAAAACCAAATTACAATTAAAAGAATAGGTGAAAAGGTGGCAGCCCCTCCCTGGGCTCCCACCTTATCGTGGTGGAGGGGTTTGAGTGTCCCAATGATCCTAGGAGCTATGTTGTCGGGGGCTTTTGCTCCTGGTAGGCTCACCCATGGCAATTTGGTTCTAGGTGAGGGATCAGACAAAGTGCAGCCCAAAAGACCCCTATGATGAAAATGACAGATGGACTCAGTGGCCCCTCGCCCGGACGCGGTTCACCGGGGCCCCCCTCTGGAGCCAGGCCTGGAGGTGGGGCACGTTGGCGAGCGCCTGGTGGCCAGGCCTTTACCCATGGGGCCCGGTCGGGCTTAGCCCGAAGAGGTAACATGGGCCCCCCTTCCCATGAGCTCACCACCTGTGGGGGGGGCCATAGGGGTCGGGTGCTGTGCAGGCGGGGACGTTGGCGGTCCGATCTTCGGCTGCAGAAGCTGGCTCTCGGGACGTGGAACGTCACCTCTCTGGTGGGGAAGGAGCCGGAGCTGGTGTGCGAGGTTCCGACTGGACATCGTCGGACTCACCTCGGCGCACGGCTCTGGCTCTGGAACCCGTCTCCTCGAGAGGGGTTGGACTCTCTTCCACTCTGGAGTTGCCCCTGCTGAGAGGCGCCGAGCTGGGGTGGGCATACTTGTTGCCCCCCATCTCAGTGCCTGTACGTTGGGGTTTACCCCGGTGAACGAGAGGGTAGCCTCCCTCCACCTTCGGGTGGGGGGACGGGTCCTGACTGTTTGTGCTTACGTGCCAAAAAGCAGATTAGATTACCCACCCTTCTTGGAGTCTTTGGAGGGGGTGCTGGAGAGTGCTCCTCCTGGGGACTCCCTTGTTCTGCTGGGGGACTTCAACGCTCACGTGGGCAATGACAGTGAGACCTGGAGGGGTGTGGTTGGGCGGAATGGCCCCCCCAATCTGAACCCGAGTGGTGTCTTGTTATTGGACTTCTGTGCTCGTCATGGACTGTCCATAACAAACACCATGTTCAAGCATAAAGGTGTCCATATGTGCACTTGGCACCAGGACACCTTAGGCCGCAGCTCAATGATCGACTTGGTTGTCGTCTCATCTGATCTGCGGCCGCATGGTTTGGACACTCGGGTGAAGAGAGGGGCTGAGCTGTCCATTGACCACTACCTGGTGGTGAGTCGGCTCCGATGGTGGGGGAGGACGCCGGACAGACCTGGAAGGCCCAAACGTGTTGTGAGGGTCTGCTGGGAACGTCTGGCAGAGTCTCCTGTCAGAAGGAGCTTTAACTCACACCTCCGGCAGAACTTTGAACACGTCCCGGGGGAGGCGGGGGACATTGAGTCCGAGTGGACCATGTTCCGCGCCTCCATTGCCGAGGCGGCTGACCGAAGCTGTGGCCGCAAGGTGGTCGGTGCCTGTCGCGGCGGCAACCCCTGAACCCGCTGGTGGACACCGGCAGTAAGGGATGCTGTCAGGCTGAAGAAGGAGTCCTACAGGGTCTTTTTGGCTTGTGGGACCCCTGAAGAGGCTGATAGGTACCGACAGGCCAAGCGGGGTGCGGCTCGGATGGTTGCTGAGGTAAAAACTCGGGCGTGGGAGGAGTTTGGAGAGGCCATGGAAAACGACTTCCATACGGCTTCGAAGTGATTCTTGTCCACCATCCGGCGTCTCAGGGGGGGAAAGCGGTGTGCCACAAACACTGTTTACAGTGCGGATGGTGTGCTGCTGACCTCGACGCGGGACGTTTTGGGTCGGTGGATGGAATACTTCGAAGACCTCCTCAATCCCACCAGCATGCCTTCCAATCTGGAAGCAGGGTTTGGGGACTTGGGGTCGGTCTCTCCAATCTCTGGTGCTTAGGTCACCGAGGTCGTTAAAAAGCTCCTCGGTGGCAGGGCTCCGGGGGTGGATGAGATTCGGCCGAAGTTCCTCAAGGCTCTGGATGTTGTGGGGCTGTGTTGGTTGACGCGGCTCTGCAATATTGCGTGGACATCGGGGGCAGTTCCCTTGGATTGGCAGACCGGGGTGGTGGTCCCCCTGTTTAAAAAGGGGGACCACAGGGTGTGTTCCAACTACAGGGGGATCACACTTCTGAGCCTCCCTGGTAAGGTCTATTCAGGGGTTCTGGAGAGGAGGGTCCGACGGATAGTCGAACCTTGGATCCAGGAGGAACAATGCGGTTTTCGTCCTGGCCGTGGAACACTGGACCAGCTCTACACCCTCAGCAGGGTCCTGGAGGGTGCGTGGGAGTTCGCCCATGTGTTTTGTGGACTTGGAGAAGGCGTTCGACCGTGTCCCTCGGGGGGCCCTGTGGGGGGTGCTCCGGGAGTATGGGGTACCGGGCCCCTTGATACGGGCTGTTAGGTCCCTGTACGACCGGTGCCAGAGTTTGGTTCGCATTGCCGGCAGTAAGTCGGGCTTGTTTCCAGTGAGTTTTGGACTCCGCCAAGGTTGCCCTTTGTCACCGATCCTGTTCCTAACTTTTATGGACAGGATCTCTAGGCTCCAGCCAAGGCGTTGAGGGGATCCGTTTTGGTGGCCTCAGGATCGGGTCTCTGCTTTTTGCAGATGACGTGGTCCTGTTGGCTTCATCGGAACGTGATCTACAGCTTTCGCTGGAGGGGTTCGCAGCCGAGTGTGAAGCGGCTGGGATGAGAATCAGCACCTCCAAATCCGAGGCCATGGTCTTGAGCCGGAAAAGGGTGGGGTGCCTTCTCCGGGTCGGGGATGGGGTCCTTCCCCAAGTGGAGGAGTTTAAGTATCTGGGGGTCTTGTTCACGGATGAGGGAAAAATGGAGCAGGAGATCGATAGACGGATTGGTGGGGCATCTGCTGTTATGCGGGCGCTCTACCGGTCTGTCGTGGTGAAGAGAGAGCTGAGCCGAAAGGCGAAGTTCTCGATCTACCGGTCGATCTACGTTCCTACCCTCATCTATGGTCACGAACTCTGGGTGGTGACCGAAAGAACGAGATCACGGATACAAGCGGCTGAAATGAGTTTCCTCCGCAGAGTGTCTGGGCTCTCCCTTAGAGATAGGGTGAGAAGCTCAGTCATCCGGAGGGGGCTCAGAGTAGAGCCGCTGCTCCTCCACATCGAGAGGAGTCAGTTGAGGTGGCTCGGGCATCTGGTCAGGAGGCCTCCTGGACGCCTCCCTGGTGAGGTGTTTCAGGCACGTCTCACCAGGAGGAGGCCCAGGGGAAGGACCAGGACACGCTGGAGGGACTATGTTTCTCGGCTGGCCTGGGAGCGCCATGGGGTTCCTCCCGAGGAGCTGGAACAAGTGGCTGGGGAGAGGGAAGTCTGGGTCTCTTTGCTTAGGCTGCTGCCCCCGCGACCCGACCCCGGATAAGCGGAAGAAAATGGATGGATGGATGGGCATAGGTGGTAAGACCATTTTTGTTTGTGGTTTTGTATCGTCCACCAGGCCCTTACTCTCAATTCTTGGATCAGATCTCACATTTTTTATCTGATTTAGTATTAAATACTGATAGGGTTATTATAGTGGGGGACTTTAATATTCATGTGGATACTGAAAGTGATAGCCTAAATGCAGCCTTTAATGCTATTTTAGACTCAATTGGCTTTACTCAAAAAGTACAGGGATCAACCCACTCGGGTAAACACACTTTGGACCTTGTACTGACATACGGTATTGAGTGTGAGGAAATAACAGTCCACCCACATAACCCGGTCCTGTCTGACCACTTCTTAATAACTTTTGAATTTACTTTAACTGACCATCTTAAATCTGAAAGAAAATTTCATTATAGTAGAACCGGTAACATCCATACCGACAACCCCCAAGATAGACAAGCAAAAACGTTAGATGATACTCTCCACAACTTCGGCCTGACCCAGCATGTCAAACAACCAACACACAATAAAGGACACACTCTGGACTTAATTATCAGCAAAGGTTTAAATATTTCTGACATCTCTGCAATTAATATTGCATTATCTGACCATTTCTGTATTTTCTTTCAAAGTACCATCTCTGCTAAATTATCCAGCCACAGTAAGACCACTATAAAAAAGCGTTTTCTAGGGGACAGTTCAGTAGAAACCTTTAAACGTATTTATCCTTCCACCACATCCCCCTCATCTCCCAACTCAAACTCAGTAAATAAGTTGGTAGATAATTTCCTTGCGAAAATCTCAGACATCATGGATTCCATTGCTCCAACTAAAGTGAAAGTAGTCTCAGGTAGAAAAAAGTCTCCGTGGACAAGTAATCCACTGGTACGTAGTGAAAAAAGAGAGTGTCGACGAGCCGAGAGAAAATGGCGGAAAACTCGACTCCAGGTTCACTGTGAGATCTACAAAGAGAGAACGAATAGATATTAGCTAACTATAAAAGATGCTAGGGAATCGTTCTTTTCTGAAATCATCAACAGAAACTTTAATAATGCACGGACTCTATTTGCAACAGTGGAAAGACTAACTAATCCTTTAGTGACAGTCGCCCCTGAACTAAACTCTACCAGGGCCTGCAATGAATTTGCCAGCTTTTTCACTGAAAAGGTTCTAACAATTAGACGGTCAATCTGTAACTCAATATCGAACCCACAACCAGTGCCATCCCCAATCAACAACAATGTAGAGAAAATGTCTGAATTCCACGAATTAAACCAGAAAAGCCTTGAAAAAAATCATTATCCAATTAAGCTCCTCCTCCTGCTGTCTTGATATCCTACCCACAGCTTTTCTAAAGAAGGTTCTTCCTGTTATTGGTTCTGATCTTGTTCAAATAGTGAACTCATCACTGCTATCAGGTGTCTTCCCTCAGGCTTTAAAAACAGCAGTTATTAAACCACTGCTAAAGAAGAAAAATCTGGACAACACGTTAATGCAGAACTACAGGCCAATCTCTAATCTCCCATTCATCAGTAAGATTATTGAAAAAGCTGTGTTTCAGCAGTTAAATGGCTTCATAACAATGACAAACCGTTTTGATGCTTTTCAGTCTGGTTTCCGTGCTCACCACAGCACCGAGACTGTCCTCGTCAAAGTATTTAATGACATCCGCATAAATACAGACTGTGGAAGAACCACAGTGCTGGTTCTGTTGGACCTCAGTGCAGCATTTGACACTGTTGATCATGATATTTTATTGGAACGACTGGAGAGCTGGGTCGGACTCTCTGGTACAGGACTTGGCTGGTTCGAGTCTTACCTAAAGAACAGGGACTTCTATGTTTCAATAGGAAACTTTTCATCAGAACGAACAGAAATCACATGTGGGGTGCCCCAGGGCTCCATCCTGGGGCCCCTCTTATTTAATATCTACATGCTCCCACTAGGCAAGATTATAGCAACCAATAACATTAGCTACCATAACTACGCAGATGACACTCAGCTCTACATTACAATGTCACCAGGTGACTCTGAACCCATTCAAACCCTAAATCAATGCATTGACCAAATAAATGGATGGATGTGCCATAACTTTCTCCAGCTGAATAGAAACAAAACTGAAGTGATAATTTTTGGACCCAAGGAGGAACGATCAAGAGTCAGCACACAGCTTCAATTAATACAGCTAGAAACTACTGATCAGGTTCGTAACCTAGGTGTAGTAATGGACTCAGACCTGAACCTCCAGGGTCACATAAAGGCAATAACAAGGTCAGCGTTCTATCACCTGAAGAACATCTCTAGGATTAAAAGACTGATTTTGCAACACGACCTAGAAAAACTCATCCATGCGTTTATCTTTAGTCGGATTGATTACTGCAACAGCATCTTCACAGTTCTGCGAACTGGAGGTTCAGGTCTGAGTCCATTACTACACCTAGATTTCGTGGCTGATCAGTAGTTTCTAGCTGTATTCATTGAAGCTATGTGCTGACTCTTGATCGTTCCTCTTTGGGTCCAAAAATAATTACTTCAGTTTTGTTTCTATTCAGCTGGAGAAAGTTATGGCACATCCAACCATTTATTTGGTCAATGCATTGATTTAGGGTTTGAATGGGTTCAGAGTCACCTGGTGACATTGTAATGTAAAGCTGAGTGTCATCCGCGTAGTTATGGTAGCTAATGTTATTGGTTGCTATAATCTTGCCTAGTGGGAGCATGTAGATATTAAATAAGAGGGGCCCCAGGATGGAGCCCTGGGGCACCCCACATGTGATTTCTGTTCGTTCTGATGAAAAGCTTTGAAACATAGAAGTCCCTGTTCTTTAGATAAGACTCAAACCAGCCAAGTAGTGTACCAGAAAGTTCGACCCAGCTCTCCAGTCGTTCCAATAAAATATCATGATCAACAGTGTCAAATGCTGCACTGAGGTCCAACAGAACCAGCACTGTGGTTCTACCACAGTCTGTATTTATGCGGATGTCATTAAATACTTTGAAGAGGACAGTCTCAGTGCTGTGGTGAGCACGGAAACCAGACTTAAAAACATCAAAACGGTTGGTCATTGTTATGAAGCTATTTAACTGCTGAAACACAGCTTTTTCAATGATCTTACTGATGAATGGGAGATTAGAGATCAGCCTGTAGTTCTGCATTAACGTGTTGTCCAGATTATTCTTCTTTAGTAGTGGTTTAATAACTGCTGTTTTTAAACCACCTTCCTGGGGGAAGACACCTGATAGCAGAGATGAGTTCACTATTTGAACAAGATCAGACACAATAACAGGAAGAACCTTCTTTAGAAAAGCTGTGGGTAGGATATCAAGACAGCAGGAGGAGGAGATTAATTGGATAATGATTTTTTCAAGGCTGTTCTGGTTTAATTCGTGGAATTCAGACATTTTCTCTACATTGTTGTTGATTGGGGATGGCACTGGTTGTGGGTTCGATATTGAGTTACAGATTGACCGTCTAATTGTTAGAATCTTTTCAGTGAAAAAGCTGGCAAATTCATAGCAGGCCCTGGTAGTAGAGAGTTTTCGGGTCTAAACAGCTTCTATCGGGTCATGCAAGAGCATCTCAATCAGATTTAAGTCTGGATTTTGACTGTACCAATTCAAAATCAGATTTTTTTCCTCAAGTCATTCATTTTGACATGCTGACCTGCTATGGATAGTTGTTCTGCTGCCTAATAGCATGGACTGATCGCCCCTGGCTGTTCTGCTAGAGAGCATAGTTCCAACAAGTACAGAAAATCATACAGTTACTGAAGCAGCAAAGTATCCCCATAGCATCACTCTACCATCACCATGCTTGACTGTAGACTTGACATTCTTTGTCTATAATGTTGTGTTCGTTTTTCACCAGATGTAACAGGACGCACAGTCTCCCAAAATATTGACTTTTGTCTCATTAGTCCACAGAATATAAACATATTTTTTGGGCAATTGTGAGATAAGCCTTTGTGCTTTTATTGCTCAGCAGTGGATGTGGCCTTGGGACATTGACTTCTATTGTGGTAAGTGAGGCCTGCAGAGCTTCAATGCTGTTCTGGGTAGGCTACCATTTGCTCATGGTATAATTAATACATGCGTATTTCAAACTTATTTTGCAATCCCTGAATCAACATCAACCATGTCTTCTTTTACTGTAAAACCGTAAACATATATTTACAAGAAAAGAAAACCTTCTTATTTCCACCACTTTTATAGATATTTCTATTATCTGATCTACAATGAGAGCAAAGTGGAGCTGAAGTCAAAATCCTTGCTTGTGTGCACAAACTTGGCCGATAAAGCCGATTCTTATTCCGGCATCTAACACGTGTAAATCTGAGATGAAGATGTGATTCTGAGGATTTATTTAAGAACTCAACGAAAAGCGTTATTATCACTGTGTGAAAAGCCTCCTAAAAAAGGCTAAGCTAATCTAGCTGCAGCAAGAACTACCATTACAGCTCATCATCCGAACAGCTTGGTAACTGCTACATTCAGGTAATCAAGGTACGGAAATATGGTTAAAGCTGACCTTCCTCAAAAGTGTCCAAACGTTGTTAACGTGAATAAAAGCAGAGCTTCGTTGCCTTCGAGGAGCTTCAACACCTTCCAGCCTGCAGATGAAGATCCGCATCAGGGTCCGGCTCATGCCGGTGTCATCAAGTTTGACACGACAACATGGGTCCATTCCGGTCACTTTTCCCACAAGATAAAGTCTAAGGAATAAGTGACATGTTAAAAACATAGTATCTGTATTCTGACTTCTCCTTATAGTTCAAGGAAGGATGTTTTTCATATAAGACAGAGTAAAAGATAGAGCGGGAGCGTTATCAGATACGTACGGCTGAATTTTAAATTTTATTTTGACAACATATGCGTAAAACACACCGGAACTAGATTGAATATTTATGGTAACTTAATGGAATTTGACACTCAGCAGCCAAATTATGATGACGTAAATTACGGAGCGTTTGAGACTGTGCGTCTTTAATTTCATATTCGGAAAACATACACATTTTACCATAACTTTTGCCCTTTCCAATACGCAACGAAGTATGCTATGGCCCGTAGAAGTTAAATAAACACTTTAAAAAAGTATCCATACAATATCTGAAAGTATGCAATATCATTGTTAGGCTATGAGACAGTTTCCTAACACCAATAAGTGAAAAGGGACAGAGCTGGCGTTGTTAGCTTTGAGCAGTTTCACAATAAAGTCTCTCAGGGTTTCATCAACAAGTGTTATTATACTGGAAATTATTATACAAACACAATTTTACACCACACAACATTCCCATTTGGAATAACAGATACATTGGGGTCAATCGGAAGTCAGTATTTATTGAGGAGTGGTATGCCAAGCGCATCTGGTCAGCTTGTCACTTGGTGGACTCGGAAGGGAATTTTTAGATCATGAAAGATTCTGCACTAAGTATCAGTTAAAATGTCCCAAAAAATTATATGTAAATATTTTGAAATCGATTCCAAGGTCGTTCCATTCTCTAATAAAAGAACATGTGCTGTATCCAAGCCCAATTCCAGCATTGCGATCACTGCAGATTGAAGGTATTGAGTTTTATGGTGATAAATGTAACAACAAAACGCTGAGAATGCTCCTTCTAAAAGAAAGCTTTCCAATCTCAGTTAGAAGAAGCTACATTTTAAAAGACTTTACTAAAGATCTAATCATTAAAATACGAACCAGTTTCATCACTTATCCCCTTATCCCTAAAACAAAAGAGTTGCAGTTTAAAATAATAAATAGAATATATCCAACTAATGAGTTTTTAATGGCTAAATTCAATTTGAATAAAGGTAATTGTGGTTTTTGTTTGACAAATGTTGAGAATTTGACACATTTATTTTTTATTTGTGAACCAGTTCGTCTTTTCTGGAGTGAGCTTCAGTGTTGGCTACAGACAAAAAACATTATACTTTTTCCACTGTCCGAAGCAAATGTAATATTTGGAATAGAAAATGACATCAAAGCGGTTGAATATTTAGTTAATGTGTTGATCTTAAGTGGAAAGTTCTTTATCCGTAGATGCAGGTTTTTCAAAATTAAACCTTCATTTATTCATTGGAGGAAGGATATCATATTATATTCTAAATCTCTGAGACTGGTTGAAAATAAACATGCAATTAAACTACTTTCAGTGCTTGAACAGTTCAACTTGCTGGAAGAATGTCATGTTCCTTAAGTAACCTTTTACTGTAATTTCTTTAACAATGCATGTGTATTCTAATGTGATTCAGGTTTGTGATACTGTATGCCCTATTATTATACTTTATTTATTTTATTTTCTTTATTAGTGTTTTCTCTTTTGCCTGTGTCTTTGTCTGTTTATTGACTGAAAGCATTATCCTTGCTCAATGTGCGTTACTTATGTTGAGGTGTTTGTCGAAAATTGTACACAGTGCCCCCTGTTTTTTGTTTTGTATGTTATACAGTGGGTAAAAAAAAAAAAGTTTCACAATAAAGTCTATTTTGCTTGTGTCTCAAACCCATGGTCAATAATTGTTTTTATCAAACCCAGAAAATTATTGAAAATTGTTTTTTTTTAGTTCAAACATTTTGTCCAGACTTACTCTAAACGAAGATGTTGAAAGTCAAGTTTGGTTGTAATATTAAGGGTGGTCTAAATTACATACTAACATACCCCAACAACTTTTATAATAATAATAATTTATTTCTGCTTTCGACTTAATAGCCAGTCTATTCAGACAGGGGGAACATATGACACATGAGAGAGAGTAATATGGTTTCATGTTATTGGTAGCGTACATATGATTCATTTGACAATAATGTTGACATTTTAGTTTTTCCTGAAATATAGCCATATTTTTTTATTTTCTAAACGTAAAAAAAAATGTTGATAAGTGTAAAAAACGAGTCACTTGAACGTCTCACTGATGCCATCTACGTGCGCCGGAAGAAACTGAAGTTTAACATCAAGCTGTGATTGGCTGAAAAAGCTGGCATTAACCCGCCAGCCTCACTGTGTTGTCTGTTCTATCATTTAGGATGAACCTGAATGCCTCACATGGTTATGTGACAACATCAGGAACCTCCGACTAGTGAAAAGCTAGCTCTGCGGGCCACCGGCCTTTCTTCTTCATTTAGTCGTTTCCTACTTTTGAATCTCGCGGCTGAGGAAAAAGAAGAAAATGGAGTTACAAGGTAGTATAGCTTTTATAGAATGTTCCTGGCGCGCTGTGCTCGTGTTAAATGGGTTTTTTGTCTAACTGTCTAAGTACACCAGCTGCATGTCTTGCTTTCAGTTTGCGCAAAACTGAAACACACTAACTCAGTTTACTCTTTTTATTATTAATTAATTGGTCCGACTTTTTTTCTACACAGAACATTGGGTGTCAGGGGGATTTCCAAATAAATGTTACAAATTTGATAACATAAAATTAACATCAAAAGAAAGAAGAGGAGGAAAATAACACAGAAAATAACAGTAACCATTAAAATCAGGGAGACAATGGACATAAAGAGATGAAAAAAAGAATCTCCCTCTCACATAGGCTATATAAACACAGCAGTCCAAAAGTCACAACACAGTTTTTACTACTTTGTTGTTTTCAAGAGTTTTAACTGTAGTGTTGTATATATTGAATTCTTAGTAGGAGTAGATTATTTTAAACCCCTTGTTCAGAGGCAACCTGTGACAAAGAAAACTGTGAGAAAATGGTCACAGGAAGCTGAAGAAGCCCTGCAGGGTTGTTTTGCAACCAAAGACTGGATAACTCTTTGCCAAGCACATGGAGAGGACATTAATGCCATGACTGAGTGTGTGACTGACTATATAAACTTCTGTGTGGACAACATCATCCCCACCAGAACAGTGAGATGCTTCCCTAATAATAAACCCTGGATCACCAGTGACCTGAAGGAACTACTAAACAAGAAAAAAGAGCCTTCAGGGACGGAGACAGGGAATTATTGAGGAGTGTAAGAAGCAACTTAAGGTCAAGATCAGAGACAGCAAGGGGGCATACAGGAAGAAGCTGGAGAACAAACTACAGAGGAACAATATCCGAGATGTCTGATCAGGAATGAGAAAGATCACAGGCTTTAAGGACAGGAAGGATTGGATAGATGGAAGTCTGGACAGAGCCAATGAACTGAACATATTCTTCAACAGGTTCAGTTCAGGAACTAGCTTAGCATCCCCCTCTCCTGTTGCCAGCCAAACAGACATCCCACTCTCCTCTGATCAACAGCTTTCCTGTAACACCTCGGATGTTTTATCCTTCACCTCAGTCATGGACTCTTCTGATTCCACAAGTTTGTTTTCAACCAAGTCAGGAAATGCTGCTACCCCCTTTGCCTCCCCCTCCCACTTGTCTGTCTCTAAAAGTCAGCTGAAGAGGCAGCTGGAGAAACTGAACCGGAACAAGGCTGCAGGTCCAGATGGTGTCAGCCCCAGAGTCCTGAAGGCCTGTGCTGAGCAGCTCTGTGGGATTCTGCAGCACCTCTTCAACCTTAGCCTAACTCAGGAGAAGGTTCCAGTGTTCCTGCTTCAACCAACCCAGTGTCACCTGGGCAAAGCAGGCAGCACTGCTCTCACCATTCCTTTTCACTCTGTACACCTCAGACTTCCAGCACAAATCAGAGACCTGTCATCTGCAGAAATACTCAGATGTTTCAGAGATGGACAAGAAGCTGAATAGAGAGCAGGTGGACCGCTTTGTGACATGGTGTGGAAACAATCGTCTCACCTTGAATGTGAACAAAACAAAGGAGATGATTGTAGATTTCAGAAGAAACAGGGATAAGTCAAACACTGTTTCCATCATGGGAGAAGAAGTGGAGGTGGTTGAGGAGTATAAATACCTCAGAGTTCACCTTGACAACAGACTGGACTGGAGGCGCAACAGTGAAGCCGTCTACAAGAAGGGACAGAGCAGACTGGACTTCTTGAGGAAGCTTAGGTCCTTCAAGGTTTGCAGCAAGATGCTGCAGATCTTCTACAAGTCTGTTGTGGAGAGTGTAATCTCTTCAGCCGTCATCTGTTGGGGTAGCAGCATCAGAGCCAGGGATTTAAAAAGGCTAAACAACCTGATAAAGAAGGTTCTGGTTCTGTTCTTGGAACAACTGTGGAAAATCTGGAGATGATAATGCAAAGAAGGATTCTTTATAAAATTAAAAAAATTATGAACAACCCTGAGCATCCTCTTCATGAGACAGTCATACAACAACAGAGTGTCTTCAGTCAGAGGGTTCTGTAGTTGCGCTGAAACACAGACCGCTACAGGAAATCCTTCCTGCCCACAGCCATCATCATCTACAACAACTCCTTAAAGAATTAATTATGATTTTATGATTTACAACAAGACTTCATTTCCTTCTGGGATCAATAAAGTATTTTTTAATTGAATTGAATTAAATATTTAGTTTCGACTTGGACCATTTCTTCTTATGGATGTGAAATATTCCCAGCAGGAGCAGAAGTTGTGTGAAATATGTGAAGTCCTTAGTCTTGTTCTTGTCTTCATAGCGTAAAATAACGTCCTTCTCAGTAAGTTGAATTATTGTCCTGATCTTCTGTCATATTAACTGCTGCACATCCAACCAAAATGTCCGTGTGTAATCACATAGCTAGAATAGTGGGGGGAGCGTTTTTCATAGAATGTACATTCATAATCCATTTCAATTTGAAATCTTTCCTGTCTTTTTTTGTACAATTTTATAGGAGACCTCTTTCACCTTGTTTAATTGTGTCCCAATTTAACCAAATCGTATTCTAGTTCATATCTCCAAAAGGCAACACTCAAAAAAAGGCAAGGTATCATTCTGTAGACATCTTCTGATAAGTTTATTGGAACATAACCTTTTAGTGATGGTCACTTCACCAAGTATTATGGCATTCCAAGTGGGTCTCTATATGAAATATTAGGACTTGTACCTTTTTAAAAAGTTGTAACAAATCATTCGGTGAAGCATCAAAAACCCCTGCGTATTCTTTGGGTGTTAGGCATATTAATGCAATATATCCATATATCCAATTTTCTATTTATGAAGCTTAAACTTTTGGAAAATGGACTTTGGACTCTGAGAAGGGATAATTAAAGTTTCAAAAAAATATTTTCTGTCTTTTCTAATTTCTTTTGAAGAATGGAAAGGGAGACTAAAAAAATTATTTCTATGAAAGATTGAATTTGGCATGGGGGGAAAAAATCAATTTTGTTTTTAATTTTTCTTTCTTTATATATATATATATATATATATATATATATATATATATATATATATATATATATATATATAATTTCATATCGCCCAGCCCCAACCTAGTGAAGACTGTGAAATGAAGTTTCCCATATCATTTAATAACTGCTGAACAAGGGTTCTACCCTTTTCCATCCATTTTGTATTGTAGAGTGAAACTGTTCATAGGTTGGGGAACTAAGCCCTTTGAATTAGAACTTTACTCTGTAGAACCACCTTTTGCTGAAGTCACGGGAGCTTCAGGTCTTTTGAAGTGTGGTTCTACCATCTTTGCACATTGTGGCTCTGATTGGTTTCCCAGCCTTGTTTGTTCGTGTTCAGTAAGTTAGGACAGAGACCGCCTGTCCACAAATTCTCTACTGGATCAATTGAGACTTAAGTGGAGTCTCCAGCAGGTTTTCTTCCAGAATTGGCCTGTATTTACTGCCATCCATCTTCCCCATCCCTGCTGCCAAAAAGTGTAAACACAGCATGATGCTGCCACCACCACCATGTATTTTACTGAGAACTTTTTATTCAGCGTCATCATGTGCAGTTTTCTTATACCTGTAACATTTTGAAAGTAGTTCTAAAAGCTAAACTTTGGGCTCACTGTTTCAGACTTCTCCACAAAGACAATTGGTTGCACTTGATGTTATTTAGAGATAATAGAGTGAAGAGGTCAGAATACAGATGCTTGTAAAATCGTTCTAATTTTTTATTTGTAAAAGATTTAGAGAACTATGGATCATTTTCATTAAATCTCAAGCGCAGTAATATTACAAGAAGTAAAAAGTTCTATGGAATATAATACTTCTGCAACTTTAAACAATGTTCTCCGGTCCTGCTGGTGACCACTTGTCTCATTCCTTTTGAATAATTAGCTCCCTGTCTTTGTCTTCCAGTGGGCTCCGAACCGATGACTTTGGGTTCTCCCACCTCTCCCAAGCCGACTTCCGGAGCCCAGTTTCTTCCCGGTTTCCTCATGGGTGACCTGCCCGCACCAGCTAGCCCTCAGCCCCGCCCTTTTAGCCTGACCTCGCCTATGGCAGAGAGCATGAGCGCAAGTCGAGGTCAGCATAACAAGGCTTGTTGTTGTTGTGGGTAGGCTGTGCAGCTGGATTGTTAATGTGGAAGAGCTGAACTCTTGTTTCAGGAGGCGGCTCGGCCCTGCAGCCAGTCGTCCCCACGCCGAAAGACAAGAGCGGAGCGCCGCCTGTTCGCAGTATCTATGATGACCTGGTCACAGCAGGGACGCCGCTCAGTGCACACAAGCAGGTTGGTATGCAGCGTGGCTTCCAGGGAATTCAGAATGGAGCAGAGTGTAATGGGCGTAATTTGGCAGGGCAGAGTCATTATTGGTCGCCGCTGTTTATCATAAAGCAAGATATTTAATGTTTTCAGTTTATTTATATAGCGCCAATTAACAACATGTCATCTCAAGGCAATTTACAAGAAAAGTCATTTCAATTAATTAATCCATACATACCCATTAATCCTTTAGGTTCATTATTCCAATCAGTTAAAAAGTTTCCTATCTAAGGAATCCCAGCAGATTGCATCGACTCATTGAGTATTCCCTCCTCCTGGACCAACATGTAGCGACAGCAGACAGTCGCCTGTGTTGTGTCGTTGACTTCACAGCAATCCCTCATACTGAGCAAGCATGTAGCAATAGTGGAGAGGAAAAACTCCACTTTAACAGGAAGAAAGCTCCAACAGAACCAGGACCTGGCTCAGTACCAGCGGCCTCATGCTACGACCATCTGGGGGTTCAAGAAGACAGAGCAGAGACACAGAACAAAAAGATCTAATATAAGAGTGCTTTCTATAATAAAGAAAGTAAAAGGTTGATAACATGACACGATGGATGTTCAGTTACTGGGAGCATCATCCCAGTCGATGCCCCCCGTCCAACAGGGCATTGCAGCCAAGCAGGATACCAGACCAGGTATATCTTCTATGGAGAGAAAAACACTGAGAGAAAACAAAGGTAACAGTAGAAATAACAGCAAATAATACAATTGGAGAGTAGTAGGAGAGAAAAGTAGCAGAGTGAAGGAAAGTGGTCAGTCTGTCCTCCAGCAGTCTAAGCCTATAGCAGCATAACTACAGAGATAGCTCAGGATGACCTTAGCCACTCTAACTATAAGCTTTATCAGAAAACGTTCCTTCGGGACGGCCACACTGTCTAGTCATCTGTCAGGATTCTAGAAAAAAATCTAACTACCCTTGTAGCTTGCTCCATGTCATGACCCCCACGGTCCACCTCTGGTCCTCCTCAGCCTCTGTGTCCTCAAGCTGAGTTATTACGTGTTAGAGCATACTAGTCCAAACACGTGAGCTAATTCAGAGGATTAGTTAGTTGATTAAACGTATGTTATTAGGTCAGATGTCTGTCAGGTTAGATAGAATTAGCAGACGTGGGAGTTTGATTCAGATTACCTTGATGCAGCTGCTGCATCAAGCACTCCTAGACAAACTCCATAAACGTAGATTAATGAGCAAAGCTTCATTAACCCAGAGCCTAGACTGGAAGTCATGGATTTAGACAAGAGGAAATCAAATCCATGTTCAAACAATCATCCTTGAAGGAATTCTTTCGTTTTTTATGCACAAAAACCCAAAGATCCTCCTACCCGTAGAACGCTTTAATAATGCTGACTGTGTGTGTAGTTGAATTTGAACCCTTATTCTAAAAACAAAAACCCTATTCTCCTCTCCTTCTAGTATAATGCCATTATAGTATAAACTCTTCTGACCAAAATTGTGATTATATTCAAATTTGACCCAATCGAACCCAAAATTCAATTATCCAATTATCTCCAAATAGGTTATTAGCAATGTAATTCTCTCTTTTTCTTGAAAATATTGCTCCCCTGTCTCAGGATTGCTATTAGCCAGTGTGAAAACTTTTCTAAGGTGATCGCTGTTTGAGTTGAGCTGTGGAGATAGAGGAAATCTCAATGGTTACATTTGCTTCGTCTGCTTCTCCTGTACCTGGGGAAAAAAATTTGATCGAAGTCAAAGGTTATAAACGTAACTTGAAAAGTTTCCAGTAATCATTGTGGGATCCCAGTTCTGCTGCTGGAACCCTTAAGGCCCCACTCCAATAATAAAACTTTTCCAGTACCTCTTCCTTTAAAACTCGCTTTCTTAACCATGTTTAATAAAAACCCCAGTTTCTTCAGAGTCTTCTTTTCAAACTTGTTTTCAGAACCGGCTTTTAGTTCATGAGACAATCCTGAGGCTCTATCTTTATTTTATCTAATTAATTCTAAATTAGTTCAGAGCAATCATTCAAAACACTCTCGGGGTATATTTTATTCTTCAGCAAAATTAATTTGAAAAATCCAATCACTCTCCATTCAGTCAGGTTGTTGCTACCCAGAGAGCAGAGTTACCCAAAGAGGAGATTCAACCACTTTTCCTAAGCGGAAAAAGTGAAAAACCTGTTGTTCAACCGACACAAAGCCTCTCAGTCGGGAGAAGGTTGTCTCACTCTACCAGAAGCCTTTTTTCTAAGAAGTCCTAACCAAAACTGCATAGATCGTCTAACTCCCAATCCAGACAAATTTTACGAGACAAACCATAAGAACTCCGCTCTCCGATTTCGTGCGTGCAATAGAGCAGACACGTCCCAGTAACATTTCAACCCCCGGGACTATAAATAAATATTAGGAAGGGTTGCATCTTGACATCCCATCAGCGGTCGGTCCGACATATGAGGCTAAGTCCTCCCACTCCTAAAACTGTCGAAGGTTATGTAGGCTGAGGGCTGTCCCTCAGGTTGGCCATATTCTTGAGCTTCTAGCCAGTCCCCATCCACTCACTGGGATCTCCTATGGATTTTGTTTTTTTTTTCTCATTTCCTTTATTTTTCCATTTTTATGTCTTTCAATTTTTTTTCTATTTTATTTTAAATTATTTTAAACATCTGTGTTCCAGTCTTTTAACCTAAGAGACACAGAACATGAACCATTTCACAAATGTTATTCCAGCTTCCTTTTATTTTAGTACCTATTTATTTTATTTTCCAACCCCCTTAAAAATCTTTAAAGCCATGATTGTTCCTAAAGTCATCATTCAGACTACATATCCATTATTTTTAGGGTGTAGATGATCAAAACTTTTAATCCAAATAAACAGTTTAGCTGTGAACTACCAAAGATGAATCATTCCTAAATATGACTCCTAAAGGAGCACCATTTACTGTGTAAGCATTTAACCATTAATCTTCCAGCCAGTTGCCAAGTCAAGTTACCTGATTAACATTTCCTAAATGTAAAGCTGACTGCTTCTTTTTAATTTCAGACAACTCTGTGCATTCTCCATATAGGGTGTTATCTTCGCCATCCATGTGCTCTCCTTTGCAGTTATCTTAGCGATTAACGATGTTTGCTTGTTTGTTAGCAAAGGTTTAGTGATTGCTGCAGATTGCTGCAACTTTAATCTGCTCATTCCAGTTGCTTTATCAGATCGCTTGTAACCAAAACGGTTTTCATTTGTCTTCATAGAAGTTGATTAAATAGAAGTTGTACTTTATGTTGTTTTTATCAAAGCGATTTGTGCAATCAACAGCATAAAACATAACCATGTCTCTATGGTACACGAAGAGACGTTCCTATGGAACCGAAGATGCAGTTTGTGTCTGCCATGCAGTCTATGTGATGAACTAGCACTAAAAAATAGTACAGGTTGAATTGTGGGATAACCAGAGTGAGTCATCCTGTGCATGTGTTAATTGTGTTAAACCCAATTACTCGTTTAGTCCTCCAAATCAATTGACCTGCGTTATCGCATTGATCTTGACTGTCTTAATGTGGGGTTCTTATGGGTGCTTGGAATCCTTGAAAATGCTTGAAAAGTACTTGAATTTTATTTGGGGAAAACTGTGTGGCACGGGACGGTCACTCGAAGCTTGTTGCCAAAGTGGTTGGGAGCCTCCCTCCCTAGAGCATGGAGGGAAGCAGATCTTTGACCTCTGTCAACTGTTGTTGCTGACCACGCTCAGGACACACGACACTGTCAATTGAAGAGGAGAGGAGCCTGATAACTAAAAGATCTGCCTCCCATTCTACTTTTAGATATCCTAGGAACTACAAGTAAACCTGCAGTCTGAGAGCGAAGTGCTCTGTTAGGAACAAATGGAACAATCAGATCTCTGATGGATGATGGAGCTGATTATTAAGGGCTTTATATGGAAGAAGAAGCATCTTAAATTCTATTCTGGATTTAACAGGGAGCCAATGAAGGGAAGCTAAAACAGGAGAAATGTGATCTCTCTTTTTAATATTCATCAGAACTCTTGCTGCCGCATTTTGGATCAACTGAAGGCTTTTAATGGCATTTTGTGGACTTCCTGATAGTAAAGAGTTACAGTAGTCCAGCCTTGAGGTAACAAATGCATGGACTAGTTTCTCAGCATCACTCCTGGACAGGATGTTTCTAATTTTAGCAATATTCCGGAGGTGATTTAAATGTCAAGTCTCGGTCAAAAATAACGCCGAGGTTCTTTACGTTATTACTGGGGGCCAATTTAATGCCATCCAGATGAAGGGATTGACTAAGTAGACGGGGACTCCATGGAAGATCTCACCTGGTCTGGTATCACTGATTAGAAAGGTGAGGAATCAGCCCAGAACTACACAGGATGAGCTGGTCATCCAGCTTTTTTTTTTAGATTGTGAGATTTTGAGAAGCAACCTCCTTCTCTCAGTCAGAGCATTGAAGATGGGTCGTGGCTGGGTCTTCCAACATGACAATGACCAAAAGCACACATCCAGGATAACCAAGGAGTGGCTCCCTAAGAAGCATATCAAGGTTCTGGAGTGGCCTAGCCAGTCTACAGACCTAGATCCAATAGAAAATCTTTGGAAGGAGCTGAAACTCTGTTGCTGAGCAAGAACCCTGAAACCTGACAGATCTAGAGAAGATCTGTGTGGAGGAGTGGGCCAAAATCCCTGTTGCAGTGTAAGCAAACCTGGTCAAGAACTACAGGAAACCTTTGACCTCTGTAATAGCAAACAAAGGCTTCTTTACCAAATGTTAACACTGATTTTCTCAGGTGTTCAAACACATATGTGCAGCAATAAAATACAAATAAATTCTTTAAAAGTCAGACGATGTGAATTCTTGAATTTAAAAAAAAGAAGAAAAAAATGCTCTCTCAGTGGAAATGCTCCTACAATGTGAATTTCAGACCCCTCCTTAATTTCTAAGTGGGAGAACTGGCAAAAATCGTAGGTTGTTCAAATACTTATGTTCCTCACTGTATATGGTGAAAAGAATTGGTCCAAGCACAGAACCCTGTGATACTCCACAAGTAACCCTTGAGTGTGAAGATTCATCATTTACATCATTTTCATCATTTATCATTTAGTCTTTAGTCTTTCAATCACTGACTGTCTGTTTCCTTCCAGTCCTTTCCAGTCATACAGTCCCCCCTCTCTACACGTCTGCCCTCCACTCCAGGAACAGGTATGTACTGATACCACCCCCCCTCATGAAGTCTTCAGAGAGACCCAACATGTTCCTGTCTTCCTCTCTGCCCAGGCATGCAGCAGGGGTGCCTTTCTCCAGCTCAGGTGGACCCTTTCTACAGTCAGGGCGAGTCTCTGTCATCGGATGACCAACTGGACCAAACCTGGGTCACGGTCTTTGGGTATTCCTACTCTACCTCACTCTTGCAGAAAGGAAAATATTCACTATATTTTGCATCTTATGTCACATTGCAACAATGAACTTCAATGCTTCAGTGCAACTGAGTATAGAAAAAGTTCTAATGGTATGAATATCAAGTCACTTTAAGTGAAAATCTACAGTAGGTCACTAAAAAGGTTTTTTTGCATGTTTCAGTTTTCCTCCAGCCTCGGCGTCCTACATCCTGCTGCAGTTCGCTCAGTATGGAAACATCCTCAAGCACACGGTGAGACCCACTAAATGACTGTAGCCACATATTAATTAGAGAGCAGCACTCAGACCTGCAGAGATCCTTCTCAGCAACGAACTGATGGATTCTCTGATGATGTGTTGGCAGATGGCGTCTCCTGGTAACTGGATGCACCTCCAGTATCAGTCCAGACTGCAGGCCAGGAAAGCCCTGTCTAAGGACGGGAAGGTGTTTGGAGACTCCATCATGGTGGGAGTCAAACCCTGCATAGACAAGGTGTGTGCTTGCAGTTTCCCAGCATCCGTGCCTGTCTCTACAGTCTCAGTGCTGGTTTGAACTTGGCAGTAACATTCTCCCACCTCCTTGTTTCTCCCAGAGTGTGATGGGGACCAGCGGCGCCCTCTCTCCGCCCCTCTCAGTCTCCTCTGCTCTGCCCTCCACCCCTCGCTCAGCCATCCGGCCACTCAGCGCCTCCTACAGGAGCTCTGGCAGCGACTACCAGGTGACTTCAGATCTCTTCTTCACTCTGTCTCTGCATGTTTACCAGTTATTAGCTTCAGGTTTAACAGCTCGGTGCGTCTGTCCTTGCTTAGGTGGTAGCAGACAGACAAACGCCCAGGAAGGATGACAGCTTTGTTTCCAAAGCAATGGAGTACATGTTTGGCTGGTGATGAGAGGAAGATGTGGAGGTGGATTAAAGGACTCACTACAGCATGTTTGGATATGTGTGTGTGGGTTGGAGAATCTGTCTTCTTTTTTATCTTGAATTTTTAATGTTTTGTCTCAATAAAGTTTGTCTTTGACTTTAATCAAGTTCATCATCTTATTTAATTGGGTGCATGTTGGCACTAGGGCTGGTGACCCAATCAGGATCTATCACACATTTTCACCCAATGACTGCTGGAGATGGACAGCAGCCCCCACATGACCCTACTAGGATAAGGAGATGGATGGATGGACAGACGGACGGACGGACAGATGAATGCTTTCAGTTTAAGGGGGGGTATTATGCTTCTCCCAGGCACATATTACCCTTCTATAGCACACTCCAATAAAATTGTCATCTTGAAGTCTTTTAAAAGTCCGTCATATATCTAAATCCACCTTTAAGAAATTTGATTTTCACCTGTGCCTCTCTAAGACCCTCCTACTCTTTCTGACACTCCCCCAGTTTGTCACATACTGTTAATCATGGCAGCATGCACGGAGTCAGAAAATAAATCCCTCAAAAGACGCGCAGCTGCAGCTGGTGTGTTATAATTACTGCACCTGGGACTCAGCCGGAGTTGTGTGAGGTGGGGAGGGGCAGGGGAGCTCTGCATGGGGCGAGGCTCTCTGCTGAGTACGTAGGGTTGGAGGAGGAGATGGGTAGAAAAGGCGGGGATAGGTGGGAGCAGGCGTTTCAACAACCCCGAGAACCAGCAGAGACTAAAGATTACTCTAACATTAGTGAATGGGTCAGAGCAACACTACAGGTATGTTTTTAATGAGGGAAAGACAGGTTCTCAGGATATTAAGCCTCAGAAAGTCAATTTTGCATAATACACCCCCTTTAAAACATTAATCTATCCAGTAGATGGAGCTATAAAATTTGTTACATAAAGTCCGAGGAAGCATTATAGAAAAGCAAAGAGCTACAGATGCCAAAGATATCCTTGCAAAGGATTCCAGGGAACTTATTTTCCAACACAGGATAATTGAGGTTCTTAGAGAAACTGCTTAAAACAAACATTTAATTTAATACAAAAACTGAAGCTTAGAAAGTAATGCAGCTGGTCAGATTTCATATTGTTGAGCAACATTCTTCACTCTGGAAGGGGCTCCGTTGTGCTCCAGCTGTTTATAGATCTTGTGTTTTGATAAATGACTAACAGAAGGTGACTCAGCAGACTGATGCTTCTGCTCAAAGAGAACATCTGGATTAAACAGCAAGATAACTTCAAGTTGCTGCAACAGATGTACAGCAAGAAATAAAACCTGCCGCTTTGTGTGGAAGAGTTTTCATTTTGAAGCTGTATTTTGCACAGACCATGCCTTTACGTTTTGCACATTACACCTGAGTAACGGATCTCTGACTCCTCCAGAGGTAGCAGAGGCCTTATGGCTGTTTCTATGATTAATGTTGTCCTTCCCTGGCCTGTCGGTTTGAGTGGATGGCCTTTTTTTGGGGGGGGGGCACCCAAAGACCGCAGGAGATTGGTACCAGCCCCCTGCCAACCCTACACAGATAAACGGTAAGACTGATGGAGGGATGCATGAATACTTTTACTAGGAACGGTCACTCTGAACATTGACATCTGGAACGTTTTGAGATCAGTTGACCATCTTGAGTTTTGCGGTATACATTGTAGTTCTACAATAAACTGGAGCAGTGGTACAAAGGCTAGTTTGTTTGAACTTCCTGTTGTAGTGTAGAAACGATGGTGAGTTTCAGGAGAGATTCATAACAGAGTAATAAAGTATTTGCTCCATTACAGATTTCTTGTCTTTGCTTTTTCAGCCAACACACACACACTTTACACAATAATCATCAAACAAATGTTAATAATGAACAAAACCACCTTGTGTAAATAAAGAAAGCAATATTTAAATTCTTGTCTTGTTTCTTTAAGATTGGGATATAATGTGCTGCACAGTGGCGCAGTTGGTAGCACTGTTGCCTTGCAGCAAGAAGGTCCTGGTTTCAAATCCCAGCCTGGGGTCTTTCTGCATGGAGTTTGCATGTTCTCCCTGTGCTGGCATGGGTTCTCTCCAGTCCTCCCACAGTCCAAAAACATGACTGTTAGGTGAATTGGTCTCTAAAATTGTCCTTGGGTATAAGTGTGTGCTTGTATGGTTGTCTGTCCTGTATGTCTCTGTGACTGGCGACCTATCCAGGGTGTACCCCGCCTCTTGCCCCTTGACCACTGGAGATAGGCACCAGCAACCCTGCATTAGTATGGACAGGTACAGAAAATGGATGGATATAATGTGTTATTAGCCTATTGTTGTCAGACAGGTTCTGATGAAAAGATTGGTTTAATCTGACCAGGGTGTGGCAAATGATTAATCACAGTTCATTTATAATTTAGAAGGGGGATTTAACCTCATCCTAGGATGAGGTTGGTTTGGAGACCTTGCTCCTAAATGAACCCTTAATTGGAAAACCAAGTATATTTACTCTGGGACTAATGATCAGTCTTTTACACATCAATTAATGAGTAATATCTTAAAGTCTATTTAAAAATTCATTTTAACTCATACCGAATTGTTTCTGAATTGTTATTTTGTTTTTTAACCATACAGAACCGCTCAGAAAAGAAACTTCTTATGAGCTAATGCCGGTGTCGTGCGAAGGTAGTTATCCCCGTCAGAAATTACATCCCCCTGAGTCGGGAGCGCGCACGTAGAAGGAAGCGCTGTTCCACGTGACTCCGCCACAATCACAACCAACAACACGTTGAACTAGTGACGTTTTATCTTTGAATAAGTGAAAACCAAGTGTCTTTACTTCATCGCTCTGTTTGTAGGTTACCACAGAAATAAAAAGATAAATTTGTCTAACGTGGTGTCGCACGGTCGGCTTAATAAGAAAACGGTCACGTCTGTGTAAACTCGATACATAAAAAAATTACACTAAATATAAATTGTTCTCGGCAAGTAAACGACTCTCACAATCTGCTATAAAAATAAAATTTTCTTTCATTGTTTTACGTCGCCCAAAGTTCTGTCTGCTAGAAACAAAAATCCACCTTCCTGAGTTCAACACTGAAATACGCTGTTTATTTTATTGTTATAATAAATAAATAACAAAGTAAAAGAGAATCAGAATCGGGAAGGTTTTATTGCCAAATATGTGAACAGATTCACAACGTTAGATAATTGCTGCGGTTGAAAAGAGAAATGGCTTGTAGAACATCATTTATATTCTCAAACATTAATAGAAAACGTTTT
The DNA here is from genome assembly GCA_963556495.2 of Valencia hispanica. Classification (NCBI taxonomy): domain Eukaryota; kingdom Metazoa; phylum Chordata; class Actinopteri; order Cyprinodontiformes; family Valenciidae; genus Valencia; species Valencia hispanica. The sequence goes on along the minus strand of OY747707.1, from coordinate 57,710,429 downwards.
AGTGGTGTAAAAAAAGCATCCCAACCTGTTTCTGCTGACTATTGTTTGTATGTTCCTGCAGGTATTTTGATATTTCTCTTTGGTTGGTGAAGAGAAATAATTCAGGCTGGAAGTCCTCCTTGTCAAAATTACAAGGTAAAAATTATATCAGGGATTATAATTATGTCCACCAGAATCTGTATCCCCCAGGTAACTTTTCTATTCCTTCTTCAAATCCACAGAATTAAATCTTCATAATCCAAGGTAGAAATATATTAAACCACTTGAAGATGGGATTCTCAGTCATTTTTAGAAGGGGATACAAATTATTTCAGGCACAATAATTCTGTCTGTCAGAATATGTATCCCCCAGGTAACTTTTTAATCCTGCGTGGTCAAACTTCTTCAAATCCACAGAATTAAATGGTCATAATCCAAGGTAAATGTCTACCAAGCCATCATTTTATCATTTTACAATATCGTCAATTGTTTTTAATTCTTGTCAACTAACCCCTAACCCTAGGCCTACAGTTAGATATTGAAATGTTTTTGTTTGGGTTTTGACTATTTGCTATTTTAAAATGCATGAAGTGAGAGAGAGATAAAGGTTTTGGTAATAGTACAGGCAAGAATTTAAAACTACTTTCACCTCTGATTAAAAGTAAATCACCTTAGACGGAGGAATTTACAGGAGTACATTGGCTAACAGAAAACTACCATACCATGGTCACAAATTGTATTTAAAATGAGTTTGATTCATTTTACTGAGAAGTAGCTTTAGTAGCTTTAGCTGTGCTAAAATCGTGTATTAAAATCATAGAATATATGTTTTGAATCAAAAATTGTTAACCCTAATTGTTTATCCACCAACTTGGGCGTATTGGGGAAAAACATAAACTATAGCAGACCTATTCGGAAAAACCCGTTCTGTTTTTTTCCCTCCTAGCCAAGCAAAAAGCATCGCGATATTTAGTCATCAGACCGCAGGCCTGAGGTGATATCTCGCGCTACCTGAACGTTCAGAGTCTCATTCCGCCACGGTCCAGCCTGCCGAGAGGGGGGTTCTGTACAACTAGTCTTTTCATTTTGAAAAAGTTTATATTTGTAACGATCAACTCTTATTTATTTAACGTCAATCAACACGTCTATCTTATTTAACATTTATTCGTCGTAATTTGTAGAGAAAGAGAATAGCTAATTTTGCCGTTTGAGATCAGCCGGTGGCGCTAACAAAGAAAATTGTTTTTCTTCAGTAATAATCCCCCACTATTCTCTTTAGTTATGAGTCATGTGGTCGTTGATAGTCCACACGGTCTAGATCAGCAGGTAAGTAAGTTCCACTTGTTCTTATTTCTTCAGTGAAGTTTAAGATTTTGTGTCTGTTTGTCTTAGTTTCGACGAAGAGAAAAGAGGGAGCTAGGCGAGCTAAGCTAACGCTGCTAAAATGGAGGCTGTAGTCGCAGCTGAGCGGAATGTGATGGCGGAACTTGTTGTTCCGCTGTGCCAGCAAACTCGCCGACTAAAGTCCCCCTGAAAATATGTGTCGACACATTTACTTTGTTCGACTTCAAACCGAAAACGTGTTCAACCGCGGTTTTATTTGAGCAGCCACCGCTATAAAAACCTCGTCAAAGCCGGTGGAAAACTACCAGGTTAGCTGACATTTTAGACCCGGCCGGGCCGGCATTCTTCCAGCAGCCAGAGCAGCGCAGCTAACGAGGCCTACTCAGCATGAAACGTGGCGCAGGAAAAAAATGTTGCCGTCGGGGTTTAAAACAGCCACGTAGGACTTATTGCTTCTCCACAATTTACACTTTTTCCCCATTAAACCTAATCACATCCGCTTGGTTCGGCTTTTGTTTAACTTTATGCCGTAAACACTTTACCCGATTACTTAACACCGCAAGTCGCACTTTGACGCTTAATGGACGCGGTCACTGACATTGTCTTGCCCTAAATTGGTTAATAAATTCATATAGTTTATTGGTCTTGTTTTATCAACTGTGAAGAAACTATATAGTAAAATTGAAATAGTTTCCTATCAGCTAAGTTTAAACTTACAGAAGTAGTGAACACGTCAAGCGTGAGTCGTCATCGTGGTGGTAATAAAACCCCTAAACAGGTCGTGAACTAAAGCTTTTAATTAAATTTTCTTCATCTTAAGGAAGACCAAAAAGTGCGTTCTTCAGCTCCGAACGCTATAGGCTTGGCCTGGCCACATCACTATCAAGCCATGGTTGTATGTGCTGGGCATTTTAGCGATAATTCCTAAGACTAGGTTATATAGGATGTACTGAACCAATGTTAGTGTCTATCTTAAAATGAAAGGGACCAGTCTACCCATCATCTTCTTCCCTATATATACACACACGCTGACAATTGATGAATTAGAATAATCTGCTTGGTTGTCATTAATTGAGTCCATAAGAGTTTGCGCATTGCTATTTTGGTTTCATCAAAGACTATCTTTCTTGCTGGCCTTTCTCTCTCACTTGGTTACAGTAAGTGAAAATGTGGCTGTTGGAGGTTTCTTGGAGTTTTTCCTCTCCACCGTCGTACATGCTTGCTCAGTATGAGGGATTGCTGTGGTTGGAAAGTCTGCATCAACGGGGCCCAACCTCACGCCAATGACTGACGCAATCTGCTGGGATTCCTTAAATAGGAAACTTTTTAACTGATTGGAATGTTTGTATAAATGTATTGAAATGACTTCTTGTTAAGAGCCTTGAGATGACATCTGTTGTGAATTGGCGCTATATAAATAAACTAAATTGAATTAATAAAAATAAGTTGGTCTGATTTGAGCATTTGTTATAAAATTAAAAACTGTAATTTGTGGACTATTAAGAGCACCTGAATATAAGCCGCACCTTTTAATTTTTTAACATATTTACCCAGAAAGACAGGACGCCGAAGACTTCAATTAGTTTGTTTTTTCAAACTCTGTCTGAAAATCGGCAGTACAGCACCAACACAACAGTAAAATGTCTGGTTAGAAATTAAAACCTACTTTAGCCTGCCAGAAAAGTAACTGATCACTATCTTCATCTTCCACACTAAAGCCACTGAAGTCGTCTTCTTCACTGTCTTTATGTCCTCTGAAAGCTTTTGTCGTCTTTTTACACTGACTCAGTTCTTCTTCCTGCTGCCTCCTCCGACGTCTCACCATGGATTTATTGATACCAAGCTTGCAAATAGTAGATCTATTTCCTTCTTTGATGACCTCCTCCATTGACTTTAACCTAAAAGCTGCATTTCTTCGTGTGTTTTCCATGATGAGCGTGTGTGCATGAAAACTACCAGTAGTGTCTTCTTCGGAGCATAATCTTTCCCCACATGTCTATCTCACTGCGTTTCCTGCTATAGTGCCCCCTGCAGGCCGTTAGGCAGGCCAATAAAAAAGATCTATAAATTAGCTGTATCGTTGTATAGGACACAGGGTCCAAAGCATCCATCCATCTTCTTCCACTTATCCGGGGTCGGGTCGCAGGGGCAGCAGCTTAAGCAAGGACACCCAGACTTCCCTCTCCCCAGCCACTTGTTCCAGCTCCTCGGGAGGAATCCCAAGGCGCTCCCAGGCCAGCCGAGAAACATAGTCCCTCCATCGTGTCCTGGGCCTTCCCCTGGGCCTCCTCCCGGTGGGACGTGCCTGAAACACCTCACCAGGGAGGCGTCCAGGAGGCATCCTGACCAGATGCCCGAGCCACCTCAACTGACTCCTCTCGATGTGGTGAAGCAGCGGCACTACTCTGAGTCCCCTCCGAATGACTGAGCTTCTCAACCTATCTCTAATGAAGAGCCCAGACACCCCTCAACACCTTGGCTGCGCCTAAAAATCCTGTCCATGAAAGTTATAAACAGGATCGGTGACAAAAGGCAACCTTGGCGGAGTCCAACTCTCACTGGAAACAACAAGCCCGACTTACTGCCGGCAATGCGAACCACAGCGTGTGAATCAAATAGTATAGTATATAATCCGAAAATTACAGCAACCATACTACAGATATTTGGATCACAGTCCATGGAGGTAGTAATGTCGTTTAGCTTGTTCCTTGTTCTATTTTGTTACTGTTATCAAACCATTTTACTGGCATGTACCTAAATGCCAGCATAAAAATCTGTTTAAATCCGTTAAAATGTATGACCTGGTTGAAACAGTTAGTTCAGTTAAATTAACTCCTAATCAGTTTGCCTCCATTTGACAGGTTTTCAATCTGTACATTTTGCTGTGGTAAAGTACATTAATGATGGGTTAAGTATTAAGTTGGTATTTCTGTTATATTCTTAATTTCTGTTTTTTTTACACCTGCAGCTTGCTGTCCTAGACTTGAACTCTGACGGTCAAGGCGGAGGAACTGGCAGTAAGTAACAATCTGATGTTTTTCCTAAATCAAACTTTGTATTAAGTTGGTGGGAGACGAGAGCATCACAGCTGTATAAAATGAAGGACTTGATGCCGAGCTGAATGCTGATGCTGTCATTTGATTCAAGTGTGCTAGAGAAGGAATGAAAAGCTCCGTGATGGTAGCCCCTAGGCCTTTTCAAAAGATGTACCGTGGCGACAGGTTAATATTGGCGGCACAGTGTGTCTTATGAATTCGCCGTGGCGGCATGGCGAGGCGCGAATATTGTTGCATTCGTGCCTGCATGCTTGATAGTAATATTGCTACAATTCTGGACTTATGAATGAAGATCACGCCATGGCCCAATAGAGGGGGATGTCATGATGATGATCGCTGAGCTCCGGCCAGCAACAGTATTTATGCAAGTATTAAATGCAAGTAAACATGGGGAGTTAATTTAGCATTTGTAAACTGTAACAGCTGAAATGACAAACTGGAATGATGCAGAGGTCTGGGAGCTTCTGGCCTTTAGAGCTGAAGACCAGATCACAAGACAGTTCATGAGGACTATGAAGGACAGCCGCCTTTTGGAGCGACTCACAAAAACACTCAATGAGCGGGGCTTTAATCGAAATAAAAAGAAGTTACGTGCAAACTGTGTTCTTTGTTTATCGCGGCCTCATCTGTCTCATGGTTTATACGCAACCCTGCACGCCGACAGCCTGGACACAATCCCCATACCCCCCTTTATCCCACCAGCGTGTAATCTTTGGTGAAAAACATTGATGGCGCCACAGGCTGACCCCTTATGAATGACCAAAAGGCTCACTGATGGACTGGACTGGGTCACCCCTGGTCTATAGTTACTGTAAATAACATTAAAGTTCAGATAGGTATGTGTTTTTTCTTTTCATGCTACAGTGGACCCCTACCTATTTGTGGATCTACCCACTCAAGGATTTTTTTTTAAGGAACTCCAAATTATTCACAGAAAATCTGCCTGTTTGTGGATTGTTTTTGTAGAGCAACCTGGAATATTCTAAAGAGAAAATGCAGCCTGGGAAGCTAAAATATCAAAGAGCAATGCTAATTCATACACTATTCCACCAGTGTGTGAATGTGAGAGTGAATGAATAATGGAGTTGTAAAGCACTTTGAGGGTCTCGAAAAGCGCTATATAAATGCAAACCATTATTATTATTGGCTGGTGTTTGCAAAGCAGCCAATCCCAGAGTGTTTTCCTTGGCACTGATTGGCTGAACCTCCACAGTGGAAATAAGGAAGACTTTAGATGTCAGCTTCTGCTGTAGTGCCACAATGGTTTCCACTGCGTATTAATTCATATTGAGGTATATTTAGTGTTTGAATTAATAAAATGGGCGGTTATCAGCAATTTTTAGGGGGGTCTTAAGTATTTACAGATTTTAGCTATTTGTGGACAAACTTAAACCACATAAATACTGCGACTCAACTGTATTTTACTGACTTGTATGCAAATTCTATTTTTGACAATCAGTTACCTGCATATTAAAATGTGCTATTTCTGAAACAGACTTTCTCTATAACACAAAATTAGTTTTGTTTTAAATGTCAGTCATGGTGTGCTCACCAGAGTGTTTTCTCTCTACCCAGGACGCTACATTCCACCTCACTTGAGGAACAAAGATGCTGCAAAAAATGGTGAGCCTAACAAACTCGTGCCTGGTCACTGAGAGCATCGTAACAAGTTTGGTGTGTAGGTTTGACCATCAGAGCATGGTAAAAGCAAGCACAGTTGAGAAAAGATCCAAGGCATTTCACAATATGTTCTGTAACATATTGATCTTTACCAGTTGAGCCAAACATTGTAGTTCTGTCCCCTTTTTGTTGCCTTTTCAAATGTACTGAGGACCTTTCCAGTCCAGACTGAACAGAGAAACCATGTGACGTGTTTTCTTTCTGTGCTGGATGGGTTTTTGGTGCTTGCTTAGTTGGTCAGGCGGTATCATTAGTCAGCTTCAGCCTTTAAGTTTCACCCCAGCCTGCTCCTATGTGGAGGATGGGGCCAATTTACATGGATTGAATGGATCCTGTTGGTCCATCAGAGTTGAAGTTTGGGCTAATTTGATCTTGTGTGAATGAGATGAGTGCTAGCTGTTGGCAGCTCTGATTAAGGGTCAAATTGGGACACAATACCATCATACTTGGATACCTTGACATTTAAGCTAACTAAAAATCATGGTACTGTGGTGTGGTGCACTGCACATTTGACTTTTTTACTGTGTTCTTATTCCACAGCAGGAAATTCTTATTCCACTGGTACACAGTGCGGTTATACAGTGGCACCAGTAAATTTCTGTAAGTCCCTTCTGTCTGCTTTTGCTGAGGGCAAGTGGCATTTCCAGATGCATGAAATAACAGTTTCACACATCGACTAAGTTAGTTTGAAGGAGAGGAGTTTTAGAAACAATGTTTGATAAATCTAATTAATTGGCTTCTCTTTGACGAAATGCTTGCAGTCCAAAAGCTAATTGTAATAAAAGAAACATTGATGTTTTCTTTTAATTGGCTTGCTTTTGCTTACTCGTCATAAAAAAAAATCGCCTGTTTATGCAAAACATGGATCCTCCCGCCTGCTATGTGTTGATACATTGATTTTATCTGCAATGGTCTCCAAGATGCCCCTAAGCAGTGCCCCAACCATGGCAGGCTGAGCGTCAGCAAACACAGGGAAATGGCTGTCCTTCAGGATGGGATGACTGTACGATGGGTAACTGCTGTGTTAAGTCAAACCCAAGAGTAAAACCTGCATGAGCCAGTCCTCCTGGGGGTCTTAAAGCCTGCCTTCCCACTTTTACTCAGGTTACCCAAGACTGGCCTCTCAAGAGCCTGTCTTTTACCATGCATACAGTGGTGGTTGGCGAAACAGATGCGGTATACCTTGACCTCCACTTGGATGTGACGCCACCTACTGGTTGGCACACACCCATGGCGTGTACAGCTGAAAGCCTTACACAGTTGCTAATGATGCATGGCGGTGAGGCCTTAAAGATTACTGTGCATCATGTGGGTGGCTGATGGATGGTAACACTGTAGGGCGTCAAAAGGAAGCAGACCACTTTGGTTTTGTCTCAATCACTCTCTGGAGTTGGATTGGTTTTATTCTGTTTCTTACAACTGCACTGAAACCCTGTAGCACAGGGGTCTGCACACTGCCCTGCATGTTTTAGATGTTTCCCTGCTTTTAACACGACGGCTTCAGATGATTGCAGTTATGCACTAGCCTGTTAATCAGTTGAAATCGGGTGTGATGATGCATCTAAAACATGCAGAGCAGTGTGTAGAGGTCTGGGGCTTCTGGCTGTGGTTCAGAACCCTTCACCATAATTCGCCTGAACCATCTTCTGAGTTCTTTCTTATGCTTTGTCTCACTTTTCTTAAGTCAGGTGTTTGATATATTTCAGCCCTTTCTTGGCCTAGAAGAATTTCACTATTTAGAAAATCTTTTGAACAAAATGCATATTTTAACTTGACCCTCAGCCGTCTGACGTTTTGGATTAATTTTATTTATGTTTGTGATATTGGTTCCCTGCCAATCTTAATAGTTCCCAAAAAAGCAGAACTTAAATGTTTTACATTAGTATACATGTAACATGACCTAGATGGCTAATTTGTTTAGACTGGGATTATTCTCATATTCAGTTACCGACTGCTTACTCTGTCATGTATTGCATAGTGGCATTTCTCTAATGGCTGCTTAATTTTCCAACTATATATATTTTTATTTCTCAACCAAATTATTTTCTATTTGCATTGACCAGAGTTCATTGGCTCATTAGCATTTGACTGGGACTGTTTGATTGCTTGTGCACCTTTGTGTTTCTGTGACAGGGGTTTTTGTTGACTCCCAGGTCTAAAACCTTTAAGTTGACGTCAGTAAAAGAGCTGGAAGTTTTGCAAGATCCTTGGGGCTGTTTGGGTTTAGCCGTGCTGAGGAAGGTTAGCAGAAAGCTCAGACTAACGGCCGTTCTCCATCATTCACCACCTTAACACCAAAAGTGTGGCCAGCAGTAGGAGCAATGACTGTGCCCAGTTATTCCCCACCATGTCATCAGATCGTAGAGTCAAAGTGGCTTGTTTCTAGTTTCCTGGTTCAGTTAATGACCAACACAGCTGCTAGCTTGTGGTGTTTCACCTGTAAATCAGACCACTTTAAACCTCTTCTTGTTTTTTTTTTCTTTATTTGACATACAGACACACCTGGATGGGATGGAGGACGCACCAATGGATTTGTGAATGGTTTCCATGACAACCGAACGAATGGGGGTTTTGGAGGCCGTGGACCCCCTCGCAATGACAGAGGTGGGCGTGGCGCATACCGTGGTAACAGGGGCGGAGGCTCGTTTAATCAACCATTGCAAAATGCAGGTGGGAAATTCCTGTTCACTTAAATATGTAACTAGCTGGAGGTGTAGAGTAATGCTAGTCGCAAGCCCTCCGCCCACCCTTTGAAACAGTTTCTGGTTACGTTTTATAGTAAACATGCATTTTACCTGCATCCCAGTCTGTTAGCTGTGAGGATAGGTCAGCTGTGGAATAAATTGACTTTTTAACAGCAATTTGCTTTAAGGAAAACAGGCATCTCCAGCGTTGGTAAGCAGCAGGCATCTTTTGATGTCTGATAGCTGATTGGCCACAACAGTTTCAGAGTGCATCAGTGATGGTTTTCAATTCCTTCACAGCGGGGTTTGGAGGCTATGAAAACAAAGATGGAGGCTGGGGAGGACCTCCTAGAGATGCTGCCTACAACAGCTTCGGAGGACGTAACGATCGGTCCAAGTCTGCGTTCTTCAATGACCGTGGGGCAGGCTCCAGAGGAAGGTGATTATGGGCTGTCTCATTGGACCTCCTGAAATATGTGAAGCCTTCAGGGTTCTGTCAGTATCAAGAGCAGGGCTGGCGCTAACCGAATATTTGAATTTGACTGTTAAAAAAATGGATATGGAAAAATCTGAAGGCCATCCGTAATTTTTGACAGATTTGTTTTCACATCCCCTGACCACTTGGTGCAGACATGTTCAACTTTACCCTAAGTATATGCTGGGGGAAGCGATCAGAAAGCCCCCAGTCTGACAGACCTGCTGACTTCTGATCACTTGGACAAATGTTCCCTGATTTGGCTGATGTGGCACTTCAGACTCCATTAGGCACAGACCAGGGAAGGTCAAATGTTTACAATACATGTAGCTTATTAATCTGCTTGTTGACACAATGCGGATTTTCTGATCAGTTTGTTTGGATTGAACTGTTAAAAAAATGAATGAAAATGAACTACTGAATACTATCATTTAAGAGATTGACTGGTAAAAATAGATTAGGACCAGGGTTTTTTTGACCCAGTTGGTGAAAATTACCAAAAACAAAAAATTGTGCAAACTCTGATCAGCATTTTTCTCTTCAATTTTACATCTAGGTGTCACTAATCCATGCCAAGTAATTTCAGATGAACTATTGATACTAGAGGGCTAACAGTGCGCCAAAAATCTCGGTTCAGTAGAAACCTCAGTGTCAATTTCATGGTTCGGTTAATTTTCGTTGGTTGAGGAACAAAGTGAAAAACGTTTTTGTAATGACTTTAAAAATAAAACTGCATTTGGATCAAATGTTCCAACAAATTGTTCAGATAACATAATAATGTATATAATAAAACAAATAAGTTTAAATATTTTCTTTTTAAGAAACTGCAACATCAGTATTTTCTGCCAAAATCAAGACAGACTGTAAAGCATTTTATATCCTAGACTGTCAACAGTGATGAGTTAATCTGATCGGGGGTTAAACTGTTTAGCCAGCTGACCGGATGTTGCATGAGTCATACGGGTCAGGTGGGCGGGGCTACAGCGCACTGCTAGTCTAACAGTTTAATCACCACTGCGGAGTTCTTTTATACTGAGGAGTCGCAGTTTCTAACCCTGGAGTTTCTCTTGGTTTCTTATTTTATTTGGCCTTTTAAACCAACTGGTTTGTATGCGTAAAAACAAAATATTGCATAAACGATTATAAATGGGACACTGGTGGGGGGGCGGTGCTCCTTTCGTTCATTCTGCTGCAAAATGGACATCACCGACTTATTTCACAAAGAAATATTTTTAACACGTTATTACAGTCAGATGTCCAGTTTGCTTATACTTTATTGCTACATTAAGAGAACGGTGCCAACAAGGGCAACTAAACAGGGTCCTTTGGCTCAGTAATATCTGTGGTAGCAAATGGCAACCACCGACTCTACCGGATGTTAATGGTAACCAGTTAACATGAAAACATGTTCTGTAACATTGGGAAGCTGACGTGTTCCCAAACTGGGAGCTTTGGCAACTGATGCTGGGATTCAAGCTCCTGGGTCATAACTTTTAGTCACATCTGTTGCTGGCTAAGGTGCAACGCAGTAATGCTTCCATGTGGAAACGTGGCACACTTCTGTGCTGTACCAAAAAATATGCGTGCATGTACAGTTACACCCCTAATATATACTAAAATTAAATGGGCCTTTCGTCATAGCCCCACATTTAAACAATTTTTGCATCTGTTTCCAGATATGAGCGTGGGGGGTTTGCTGGAGGTGGGAACAGCCGCTGGGTAGAGGACTCCAGAGGAGAAGATGACTGGTCCAAGCCCACTGCACCCAACGAGCGTCTGGAGCAGTAAGGAGCATTCTGCTCATGGATGGAAATCCAGGGAAAGCTGTCTTTATCTGATTTCAAACTCATACATACTTGAACCTGTTTGCAGAGAGCTTTTCTCCGGAGGCAACACTGGGATAAACTTTGAGAAATATGATGATATTCCTGTGGAGGCGACTGGAAGCAACTGCCCACCACACATTGAGAGCGTACGTGTCTGTCACTTCTCTGTTCCTGTCTTTAAACAAAGAGGCTAGTATCTGATCCTTGTTTTAATTGTGCAGTTTCATGATGTGGACATGGGAGAGATCATCATGGGGAACATCAACTTGACCCGTTACACCCGGCCCACTCCGGTCCAGAAGTACGCCATTCCAATCATTAAGATTAAGAGAGACCTGATGGCCTGCGCCCAGACTGGTCAGTATCTCTGGGTCCGCTCACTTAGAATATTGGCTTTGGTTTTAAGGCAGAGACGAAGACTGAAATGGTTACGGCTTTAATTCTGCGGGTGGTTCTTGTTTTGAGCTTGATGAACAGCTGCCTGTATGTGTTTCAGGCTCTGGTAAGACTGCTGCTTTCCTGCTGCCGGTTCTGAGTCAGATCTACACAGAGGGGCCTGGAGATGCTCTGCAGACCTCAAAGAACAGTGGACAGGTAGTAACATAATCCAACAGGTTTTTATCATTTCATACATCCTTTGAATGGTCCTAAGTTTTCCCTCAATCTTCAGGAGAATGGAAGGTACGGTCGTCGTAAGCAGTACCCCCTCTCCCTGATTTTGGCTCCGACCAGAGAACTGGCTCTGCAGATCTATGATGAGGCGAGGAAGGTGAGTTTGGAGCTCGCAGACAATCCATTCTTACTTATTTTTCATTGATGTGTGACATTACAAGGCTGCCATTCATTCCTGTCATTCAGTTCGCCTACCGCTCCCACGTGCGGCCCTGCGTGGTCTATGGCGGCGCCGACATCGGCCAACAGATCCGGGAGCTGGAAAGAGGCTGTCACCTACTGGTGGCCACACCGGGACGTCTGGTTGACATGATGGAGAGGGGCAAGATCGGTCTGGACCACTGCAAGTTAGTATTTGACTCAAGACTGGTTTAAAGAGAATCGAGCCTTTTGAAATACGGAGTCAGTAATTGTCAACTGTCTGCAGCTACTTGGTTCTGGATGAGGCTGATCGCATGTTGGACATGGGCTTTGAGCCTCAGATCAGACGCATTGTAGAGCAGGATACAATGCCGCCAAAGGGCATCCGCCAGACCATGATGTTCAGCGCCACTTTCCCCAAAGAGATTCAGGTATGTCGGACTGATGCCAGCCTTACAGGGTTGGTGTAGTTAAAGTCTGCTTATTTCACAGTTGGCTTTTAACTTCAGATCCTTGCACGTGACTTCCTGGAGGACTACATCTTCCTGGCAGTGGGTCGTGTCGGTTCCACCTCCGAGAACATCACACAGAAGGTGGTCTGGGTAGAGGAGAACGACAAAAGATCTTTCCTTCTTGACCTGCTCAACGCCACAGGTACAAAATCAAAAAGATTGTTTTTCAAAAAAATCCAACAGTTGGAGCTCATCCTGTCTGCAGCACTATGCTAATCTTGGCTTCATCTAAACTGTGAGCTAATTCAGTAAATACTACTTATTGCGCCCCTCCAGACTCTATTCTAAGGCTAGCATACGTCGTTATTGGGGGGGGGGGTCGCTCACTAGCAGACGGTATAAGGTGGAAATGATATAAATTTAGCCCACGGGGGGGTTGTGACTGTACCGGCCTACCATGATTGTGGATTTTGATGTCATCAAGGAGGATAAATTCTGATGTTCGGTGTCCATCTTTACACTACATATTGGTAGTTTAAAATTTGGTGTTTTCCATTTTAATGGAAGAAGAAAAATTTTTGATATGTGCAGCTTTATTTTTTTGTGATATAAAATTTATAAATAACCACAAAGCGGACAATTTTGAACTTTGTTACTTTTATAACATTAACTTTGAATTATTTTAAAATCATGTAGTTTCCTCGTGGCTCCACAGGTAAAGACTCCCTGACTCTGGTGTTTGTGGAAACAAAGAAAGGAGCTGATGCTCTGGAAGACTTTCTGTATCGGGAGGGTTACGCCTGCACCAGCATCCACGGAGATCGCTCTCAGCGGGACAGAGAAGAAGCTCTGAATCAGTTCCGATCTGGACGCTGCCCAATCCTGGTGGCTACAGCTGTGAGTTAGCCCTTTGCTCTCCTATCTAAACTACATTATATATTATGATATATACATTCTTTGTGCTTGGCTTTGTACTCATTAGAAAGTCTGTAAGGAAACTGAGCCGACTGGGTCAGTAAAAAAGCTTTGGCTGCAGAGAAGAACACCAGATTCTATTTTAAAGGAATAATATGGAACCATTTTTCTTGACTGTCCAGGTAGCTGCTCGAGGTCTGGATATCAGCAATGTGAAGCATGTGATTAACTTTGATCTGCCCAGTGACATTGAGGAGTACGTTCACCGTATCGGCCGTACGGGACGTGTGGGCAACCTCGGTACGATGCCATTCTCACTGGTAGCTTCCTCAGATGGCCCCATTGTTTAAATTCAGCCATGTCATGTCATGTCTGGGCTTTGTTTCAGGTCTGGCCACGTCGTTCTTTAACGACAAAAACAGCAACATAACCAAAGATTTGCTGGACATCCTGGTTGAGGCCAAGCAGGAGGTTCCCTCCTGGTTGGAGAGCCTGGCCTATGAACACCAGCACAAGAGCACCACCCGTGGTCGCTCCAAGAGGTGACTCCAACATCCTGCCTAGTCCTTGTCTACTGTTTAAATGCCATTTCTAAAGGGGAAACTGATGGCATGTAACACGTGCTGTAAAAGTTCTTGCTATAAATACAAAATAAATGATTTATAATAGTTTAAAATTATTACGTCAATGGTATAGTTTGGGTAAAATGAATGAATAAGCTGCACTGGAAAATGATTTCTATCCAAAGATAGTTGAATAGCATTTGCTTTTTAAGTTACAGAGTAGTTGCCATGATGATGGCAAGATTTGTGGTTAGCTGAACTGGCTTAGATCCTAACTGGCTACAGATGTCCTGATCTGGTTCCCAGTGATAGGATGAGGCATCTGTCAGTGATTACCAGTCTGAAACCGAGTCAGAACTGAAGCCATGTCGATATGCTAGAGTTGCTAACCAGCACATAAAACTCTCATAGCTTCATCATGTTTCTAAACCCATCTAGCTCATTTTAGCATATTAGTCTGCTGATACCAGTCATTCCGCTTGTATTGTAGGTCAGTTGGACCCAATTGTGTGCAACCAAAGCATACATGAAGTTTTAAATTACCATAAAAGCTGATGAGTAACTTTTGTGCTCTGTGTTGTGAGTTCAGAGGTCCGTGGAGGTTTTAAGAGAAGCATAAAGTTTGCAGTAACTGGTGAACGATTTGAAGGTTGACAAAATATCTCTGCAGATGTGATCAGACAAGAAGACAGTCAGTATCTCTGCACCTCTACCCTACCTCTGACCTTAGTGTAGGTGTTAGGTGCTGGAGAGTGGCTGAAGCTGATGCTTGGATGGTCACAGTGTACAAACACTAACAGATGTTTTTCCTTTTAGGTTCTCTGGTGGTTTTGGAGCTAGAGACTACCGTCAGGCATCGGGTGGCTCTGGAGGCTTCAACAGCAATCGTTCAGGGCGCAGCGGTGGAGGTGGAGGAAACCGTGGCTTTGGTGGAGGTAAGGAAGCTGTGTTGTGGCTCACTTGAGTTTGGCTTATAAATCCTTGTTGACTTTGTCCCACTTTTACATTCCTGTTGGTTCATAAACTAAAGCTGTCTGACCTCAACCTTTCTCCCCAGGTGGCTTTGGTGGCAACTTCTACAGCAGTGACGGCTATGGAGGAAATTACAACCACTCTGGTAGTGTAGATTGGTGGGGGAACTAGACACCATAGGAACAGGTTGTCATGCCAACCTAATGGAAACCACATGTTAACTTAAGCCAGACCATAACAACCCTCCCTGTGTAGCTTCACTGACAGACAGTACATTACAGCCCTAGTTCTCTGCAGCACGACGCAAAGAAAATCACCAGCCCGCACTGAGCACCGGGGGCCGCAGAGATTTGAACACCTCAGAGTGAGCATGGATGCTTACACTCATTGTCCGACAGCAACCTCGGACTTTCATTGTTCAAAGTATTTTTGTTCTTGCTGTGGGGAGGAAATTGCCTCCCCCAGCTAGGTAGCCTGAGGATTATTGTATGTTAGTGTACTGTGCCTTTTTTGAATTTGAACAGGAAATCTTTGTCATTTCACTAGATGAACATGGCCAAGAGCTCTAAATTTGTTTTAAATATTTAGTTTAAAAAAAGAAAAGTAAAATAAGCTTGGACTTAAACCTTGGCAAACTCTTGGGTGTCGTGGCTCTTGGAGTCATGATTCCATTTGAACCTCAAATTTCTAACATCATGTAGCCTTTTCTATTGTCAAACAGCTAATGGTGCCATGAGTTTATCTAAAACTGGGCCACTCTGTGTAGCCACAGTTTTAATCCCAAGGGGACAAAGTTCCATTAGTTCTTGTTTTCTGCTCACTCTATCCTGGACAGGCTCTGTTTAGGGATATGGTCGTCTTTGATTTAGCCATTCCTGACGTAATCTTAACGAACACAGAAGTCATTAAGCTCAGTGCCAACAATCGCTGAGGTACAAACAGGAAAACCAATGCTGGAACGCCACACTTTCTGATTGACTTGACAGTGTTACGGCAGCTAGTATGTTACCAAGTGCTAGCTACTTAACGTAAACTGTGTTTTTTTGCTTTTTACTTGAGATGTTTTCAGTGCATGCGTATGCAAATTCAGAAAAACAGTCCGTTTTTCGACTCGTTTCTCTACAAATGTGTATCAAAGCAATGCCTGCCATCTTGAAAGTGAAGTTTAAAATGGCTGCACAAAGGACCACAGCATTGGGGGGGAGGGGTAGGGGTCTCACGAGGCCCCCGGCGGTATTCTACGCTTGCAAGTGTCTTGTTTTTTGGTCAAGAAGAAAGGACACATGAACTGAGTCGCAGGCTTAACTTAATTACAAACATTTTCTCTTTTCAAGCTGCGTTGGAGGCGTGGTTCATCGTTAGGAGACGGACATTGGAGTAATCACGGAGGTTTTCAATTAACCAGCTGGAAAAAGGGAGGTGGGTGGATGGGTGGCAGACGCTGGGCGAGACTTTCAGTGCACCGCCGTTGGTTTACATTGCAGCATAAATTGAAGGTGGTTCTACCTTCTTTACAGAACATTTAGTCTCATCAGGAAAAAAACTAGTGAAAGTGGAGCGGCTCGTTTTCCTCTAGAAGAGGAGCAGGAGACTGCTAGGAAACGCTCCCAGTCCTCATCAGGTGTGATGTGCCTTGAAACCTTTATTTTTCTTTCAATCTAAAAGCGGATGCACTGACAGTATTGAGAGATTGAATGGTGCTACTTGATATGCGTGTATGCCCTTGTACATCGAGCCCATCAAGTTTTACTAAAGTTGTTTTATTGCACATCTAGAGTTTTATATAGATGTCTCTGTGTCCTTAAGCTTCCAAATACTGTGAGAGGAGGTTGTGGAGGAAAAAAAACGCAGCTTGTTTACAAGGGGAAGGGTTGTCAACGTTGAAATCCAGGATTTATTTGGGACCAGGGGATTTAGCAGTTGGGGGGGAATTTAGCCATTTGCACAGATTTCTAGATTCTACTTTTGCTGCTAATTTTGTGTAATTTATTAAGCATTTTTGACAAATATTTATTTTTGTAAGCCTCAAAGTGATTCTTTGAAAGTTTCAGAAACTTGACCAAAAGACAGTACAAAAAACACTGGCACTTGAATGTTGAATGTCACCTGTATGCGTGAAATTTATATATTTCGGGGTAGTGTGAGCTTTTTAATGTGTAAGATCCATTGGAATCAATATATAATATCCACAGCTGTTTCAGAGGCCTCCACATGGCCAGCCATCTATTAGAATAGCCTGATTGGTCATCAAAATTCAGAGTGGATTTGAGCAAACATGCCAAGGTTTGGAGTAAAGCTTTCAACAGCAAATAAATTTCCTAAGCATATCGGTGCAGAAGTGTTCAGATTCTCCAACTGTGTGCATTAATCCTTTAGTCTAATTTGACCTGATTGTTTTCTTTTTTCTAGTCAATGTCTGGCACATGGCAATCCTTAAAGAAACAAACATGTGGTTTATTCTCCTTGTTGTATTTGCATATATGATACCTCTGGAGTTCTCCAGGACTGTGGAACAGGTCTTTAGCTTTGAAGCTCGTGCAGAACCGGAGACTTGTTACATTATCTTCAGAGAAACTCCGAGGCTGTTTAGATGTAGACTTTGCTTTTCTGTGTTAGCCTCTAGGCTGCTGCACTGCATGGGGAAGTACTCAGCTGTGCAAAAATGTAAGATTTTACCAAAATAAAATGTTTGAATGCAAAAGTTTATTGAAAAATCAAGCATGTTTTCTGAGAAGTTGTGTACTGTAGATGATGCTGAGAAGACTTGTAGCGAGCGGCCTATTGCCTTGTGTGGATACCGGGCAAACTGGTGGCAAAAATCAGTTTATGGATTGGATGAGCTTCATTTCTTTTGAAGAGGGGAAAATACATAAAGATTTCATTTGTACTTTCAACTGTGTCATTGTTATTTTCCTGAGTTGATTGGTGGGATTCAAACTACTCTATTTCTGGACTATTCCCAACCTCTATCTTCAACCGTGGTGACAATCGTGAGCAAAGAACCTCAAACAGAACAATTCAGAGATTTTTGGTTCATGAGGCAAAAGATGAATCAACTGGCTTCCATCTACAGCTTTAATCCATTCCACAGCTGTGGGAAACCAAACATTTTTTTTTTACATGCAACAATTTTTCTTTGTTTTCACTTTCTAGAATAGTTACCTTCAACCCATGAAACCAAGAGAGGGAACCAAAAAGTCATTTTTTGAAATCCCCAGTAACCAGTTGTATGGCTTTATTTTTATTCTATATTAATCTAGCTTTCCAGAAGTGTAATAATAAAGCCACGGACGACTTGAGTTTTCGGGGTCGTTTAGAGGCCTAGCAGCGACGCTAGAATCAATCTTTTAACAGCAGTAGAGAGGTTGAATCCTCTGTGGATTAACCACATGTTCCTGGTTCCATTTCCCCAGACTCACCCTGACCGGATTACCGTCTGACCTGTAGTCAAGAAGTCTCCTAAATATAACCCGTCTAACAAGTAGCAGCAGACCAACAGATCTCAAGAAGCAAAGTCACTGACATCTTAGTCTGAACTAGCTTCAGAAAGATTCAGATTATCAGGAACTCACTGCTGAGTCCCAGCTACTTTCTGATCAGTTTGTTTCTGTTCAATTCAGTTAATTTATACAGCCAAATCACAACGCATCTTTACGAGAGGTCAATTCAGTTATCTGTATATTCCAATTATTCCTTAAGTTAATTAGTCCAATCAGTTAAGTCTTCTAAGGAATCCCAGCAGATTGCATCGACTCATTGACTTGCAGCATTCACTCCTCCTGGACCAACATGCAGCAACAGACTGTTGCCTGTGTTGTGTCGTTGACTTCACAGCAATCCCTCATACTGAGGAAGCATGTAGCGACAGAGGAGAGGAAAAACTCCCCTTTAACAAGAAGAAACCTCCACCAGAACCTGCCTCAGTACGACGGGCCATCTGCCACGAATGTCTGGGAGTTTCAGAATACAGAACAAAAAGAACTGATGTAGGGAAGTGGTGAAGGTGCTAGTGGGTCTTCATGATCAAATGTGACCCTTGCCCCCAAACACCATCATCACTCTTGACCAACTCAATCACCTGTGCTGCTCTGCTTCTAATATTCTGATTTTAAATGTGTTTTACATTTGTATTTTCATTGTCCAGAAATAACTAATTATCAGACTGATTGGCATAAAAGATAAACGGGTGACCCCTAAGATAAAATGTGCAACCATCTTGCATGGCATCAAAATGGCTGCACATAGAAGGAAACTTGCTCAGAATACTCCACCTGAAGAGTTTTCCATCTCATCTTAGACTTCAATGTGAGAGGTTCAACTCCAGTGAGGGAAGCACCTGGATATTAGTGTCCAGCAAGAAGTGTGTTACCCCACACCTCAACCTCACGCCAATGACTGACGCAATCTGCTGGGATTCCTTAAATAGGAAACTTTTTAACTGATTGGAAGGTTTGTATAAATGTATTGATGACTTCTTAAATGCCTTGAGATGACATCTGTTGTGAATCGGTGCTATATAAATAAACTGAATTGAATTGAAATGTTACAGAATTACCACCAGTGCAGAGTGAGGCAAAAAGCTTTGCACAACACCATTTTGCCTGAAGGGTCACCAAGGAAGCCAAGAAATACATCAAGGACACACTAGAATTCTGCAGGAAGGACAAAGATGGAAGGTTATCCCCTCATGAATTCTAATAATGGGAATAATGATGCAACCAAAGCCGCAATAGTACATTGTCGTCAGACAGCTGAATCTCTAATTTGACCCATATCTCCTGGTGTTTTGTCATTGGAGCCAAACCTCGAAGGCATGTGTGCATAAGTTTGTGGTGTCAGACAACCCTGAACTGTATCTTATACAGACCCTTTCCAAAAAATGTGAATATCATGGAAAGGTTTATTTCCATAATTCCATTCAAAACGTTAAACTTCCATAGATAATAGATTCCGGTCTTAATCGTTTTTTGTTTGTACATAATTTGGGATTCCAGCTCATAAAACTCACTAAAACAAAAATACTGTGAAGAAATCACCATTTACTTCTCAGTTTTTGCAGAAAAAAAGAAATTAGGATCAAATCAATCAAAAATATGGTACTTTCAAAACAATGTCAATTTTCAATATTTGGAAGGGAATCCTTTTGCGTTAATAACTGCCTCGATGCACCATGGCATTAAGGCAATCAGCCTGTGCCATTGCCTGGGAGTTATGGATTTCCTTGATGCTTGCTGTCAGCTCTTTGTTTTTGGATCTGGTGCCCCTCATTTTCCTCTTGATAAAACCCTATAGATTCTCAATGGGGTTTAGGTCCGGTGAGTTGGCTGGCAAGTCTAGCACCGTGATGGCACCATGGGCATCAAACCATGTTTTGGTGCTTCTGGCAGTATGAGCAGGGGGGGGCAGGTCCTGCTGAAAGATGAATTCTGCATCTCCATACAGATCCTCAGCAGAAGGAATCATGAAGTCCTCTACAACATTCTGGTAGGCTGATGCGGTGACTTTGGATTTAAGAAAGCAGAGTTTACCAACACCTGCACCAGACATTGCATCCCAAATCATGACTGACTGTGGATATTTCACATTGGACCTCAAGCAGCTTGGGTTCAGTTCCTCACCCGTCTTCCTCCAAACCCTTGGACCTTGATTCTCGAATAAAAGGCACACTTTACTTTCATCGGAAAATTCATGCCCTCTAAAATTTGGGATGATTTCTTCACAGTATTCTAATTTTTTGAATTCCTGTTTTTGTGGGTTTCATGACCTGAAATAAAGAAATGAACAACTGAATACTTCCATCCATCCATCCATCATCTTCCGCTTATCCGGGGTCGGGTCGCGAGGGAAGCAGCTTAAGCAAAGCGACCCAGACCCATCTCCCCAGCCACTTTGGCCAGCTCCTCCGGAGGAATCCCAAGGCGTTCCCAGGCCAGCCGAGAAACATAGTCCCTCCAGCGTGTTCTGGGTCTTCCTCTGGGCCTCCTCCTGGTGGGACGTGCCCGGAACACCTCACCAGGGGGCATCCTGACCAGATGCCCAAGCCATTTCAGCTGACTCCTCTTGATGTGGAGGAGCAGAGGCTCTACCCTGAACCCCTCCCGGTTGACTGAGCTTCTCCCCCTATCTCTAAGGGAGAGCCCAGACACTGCGGAGGAAACTCATTTCAGCCGCTTGTGTCGGTGATCTCGTTCTTTCCACAAAACACATGTAGACTGGTTGGGCGAACTCCCACACACTCTCCAGGACCCTGCTAAGGGTGTAGAGCTGGTCCAGTGTTCCACGGCCAGGACGAAAACTGCATTGTTCCTCCTGGAGCCAAGGTTTGACTATCCGTCGGACCCTCCTCTCCAGAACCCTTGAATAGACCTTACCAGGGAGGCTAAGAAGTTGATCCCCTTGTAGTTGGAACACACTCTGTGGTCCCCCTTTTAAACAGGGGGACCACCACCCCGGTCTGCCAATCCAAGGGAACTGCCTCCGATGTCCACGCAATTTGTGTAATCTCTTCTGTGACAGGGTAAGCCGTATTCCTTCATTTCCTGTTGTCGCTGTTGTACTCCCTGGAGCTGTTTGGTGTTCAGACTCTCTTGAATCGATCTTCATAGCAAAGTTTCTTTTCCTTCACATATTTTCGTCTTTCTTCCAGAGTATTCCTTTTGAACT
Organism: Valencia hispanica; assembly: GCA_963556495.2. Taxonomy (NCBI): domain Eukaryota; kingdom Metazoa; phylum Chordata; class Actinopteri; order Cyprinodontiformes; family Valenciidae; genus Valencia; species Valencia hispanica. The sequence continues at coordinate 57,689,007 of OY747707.1, read as the reverse complement.
GGTTCGTTGTCATTCTTCCCCGTCTGGTTCCTGCCTTCCTTAATTCAATTCAATTCAGTTTATTTATATAGCGCCAATTCACAACAGATGTCATCTCAAGGCACTTAACAAGAAGTCATTTCAATACATTTATACAAACATTCCAATCAGTTAAAAAGTTTCATATTTAAGGAATCCCAGCAGATTGCGTCAGTCATTGGCGTGAGGTTGGGCCCCGTTGATGCAGACTTTCCAACCACAGCAATCCTTCAGCAATCCCTCATACTGAGCAAGCATGTAGCGACGGTGGAGAGGAAAAACTCCCCTTTAACAGGAAGAAACCTCCAACAGAACCAGGCTCAGTAGGAGCGGCCATCTGCCACGACCGTCTGGGGGTTTGAGAAGACAGAGCAGAAACACAGAAGGAACAGAAGATCTGATATAAGAGAACTTTCTATGTTACAGAAAGTAAAAAGTTAATAACAGGACACAGTGGATGTTCAGTTACTGGGGGGATGCCCCCCGTCCAACAGGGCATTGCAGCCAAGCAGGATACCAGACCAGGTATATCTTCTATGGAGAGAAAAACACTGAGAGAAAACAAAGTTAACAGTCGAAATAACAGAATGTACTGTAATACAACTGGAGAGTAGTAGGAGAAAAGGAAGTAGCAGAGTGAAGAAAATTGGTAAGTCTGTCCTCCAGCAGTCTAAGCCTATAGCAGCATAACTACAGAGATAGCTCAGGATGACCTTAGCCACTCTAACTATAAGCTTGATCAAAAAGGAAAGTTTTAAGCCTGGCCTTAAAAGTAAACAGAGTGTCTGCCTCACGGACTAAAGCTGGGAGCTGGTTCCACAGGAGAGGAGCCTAAAAACTAAAAGATCTGCCTCCCATTCTACTTTTAGAAATCCTAGGAACTACAAGTAAACCTGCAGTCTGAGAGCGAAGGGCTCTGTTAGGAACATAAGGAACAATTAGATCTCTGATGTATGATGGAGCTTGATTATTAATGGCTTTGTATGTAAGAAGAAGGATCTTAAATTCTATTCTGGATTTAACAGGGAGCCAATGAAGGGAAGCTAAAACAGGAGAAATGTGATCTCTCTTTTTAATATTCATCAGAACTCTTGCTGCCGCATTTTGGATCAACTGAAGGCTTTTAATGGCATTTTGTGGACTACCTGAATTACAGTAGTCCAGCCTTGAGGTAACAAATGCATGGACTAGTTTCTCAGCATCACTCCTGGACAGGATGTTTCTAATTTTAGCAATATTCCGGAGGTGATTTAAATGTCAAGTCTCGGTCAAAAATAACGCCGAGGTTCTTTACGTTATTACTGGGGGCCAATTTAATGCCATCCAGATGAAGTGATTGACTAATCAGTTTCTGTTTAAGAACTTCTGGTCCAAAGACAGCAACTTCTGTTTTGTCAGAATTTAAAAGCAAAAAGTTTAGGGTCATCCATGTTTTTATGTCTTCCAGACATGCCTGTAATCTACCTAACTGACTGGGTTCATCAGGATTTATGGATAAATATAGTTGTGTATCATCTGCATAGCTGTGGAAATTTATCCCATGCTGTCTAATGATTCTACCAATTGGGAGCATATATATGGTGAACAGAATTGGTCCAAGCACAGAACCCTGTGGAACTCCACAAGTAACTCTTGAGAGTGAAGAAGATTTATCATTTAGATGAACAAACTGGAATCTATCAGACAAATATGATTTAAACCAGCCTAGTGCTGTTCCTTTCATCCATGCAACATGTTCAAGCCTTTCTAAGAGAATATTATGATCGACTGTGTCAAAAGCAGCACTGAGATCTAACAAAACCAGAACAGACACCAGTCCATTATCTGAGGCCATGAGAATATCATTAGTAACCTTCACCAGTGCTGTTTCAGTGCTATGATGAGCTCTAAAACCTGACTGAAACTCTTCAAACAGCTCGTTACTGTTTAGATGCTCACAGACTTGATTAGCAACAATTTTCTCAAGGACTTTGGATAAGAAAGGAAGGTTAGATATAGGTCTGTAATTCACCAAGTCATCTTGATCAAGGGAAGGTTTCTTGAGTAAAGGTTTAATTACAGCTATTTTAAATTCCTGTGGTACGTATCCGTTTACTAAGGATAGATTCATCATATCCAAAATGGGGCCAGGAACCAAATGGAACACTTCTTTAAATAATTTGGTTGGAATTGGGTCCAACATACAAGTTGAAGGTTTAGATGAGGCTGGTATTTTTGATAATTCCGAAAGCTCGACTGAATCAAAACAGCCTAAGCACAACTGAGGATCTACAGTTCTTTACGATGCTGACTCATTTACTGAGGAAGAAGTAATCATGTTTGGGAGGATGCCAATGATTTTATTTTTAATTGAATTAATTTTATTTACGAAGAATCCCATAAAATCATCACTGCTAAGAGCTGGGGGAATAGTTGGCTCAACAGAGCTATGACTCTGTGTAAGTTTGGTAACTGTACTAAAAAGAAACCTAGGATTGTTTTTATTCGCCTCTATTAATGATGAAAAATATGCTGTTCTAGCTTGTCGAAGGGTCTTTTTATACAGCAGTAGACTGTTATTCCAGGTTAAATAGGAACGAATATGAATTCTTTTCACCATATATATGCTCCCAATTGGTAAAATCATTTGACAGCATGGGATAAATTTCCACAGCTATGCCGATAATACACAACTATATTTATCCATAAATCCTGATGAATCCAATGAGTTAGGTAGATTACTGGCATGTCTGGAAGACATAAAAACATGGATGAATCTAAACTTTTTGCTTTTAAATTCTGACAAGACATTAGTTGCTGTCTTTGGACCAGAAATTCTTAAAAAGAAACTAATTAGTCAATCACGTCATCTGGATGGCATTAAATTGGCCCCCAGTAATAACGTAAAGAACCTATGCGTTATTTTTGACCAAGACTTGACATTTAAATCCCATATTAAACAGGTTTCTAGGATTTTTTTCTTTCACCTCAGGAATATTGCTAACATTAGAAACATCCTGTCCAGGAGTGATGCTGAGAAACTAGTCCATGCATTTGTTACCTCAAGGCTGGACTACTGTAATTCTTTACTATCAGGTAGTCCACAAAATGCCATTAAAAGCCTTCAGTTGATCCAAAATGCGGCAGCAAGAGTTCTGATGAATATTAAAAAGAGAGAGCACATTTCTCCTGTTTTAGCTTCCCTTCATTGGCTCCCTGTTAAATCCAGAATAGAATTTAAGATCCTTCTTCTTACATGCAAAGCCCTTAATAATCAAGCTCCATCATACATCAGAGATCTAATTGTTCCTTATGTTCCTAACAGAGCTTTTCACTCTCAGACTGCACGTTTACTTGTAATTCCTAGGATTTCTAAAAGTAGAATGGGAGGCAGATCTTTTAGTTATCAGGCTCCTCTCCTGTGGAACCAGCTCCCAGCTTTAGTCCGTGAGGCAGACACTCTGTTTACTTTTAAGGCCAGGCTTAAAACTTTCCTTTTTGATAAAGCTTATAGTTAGAGTGGCTAAGGTCATCCTGAGCTATCTCTGTAGTTATGCTGCTGTAGGCTTAGACTGCTGGAGGACAGACTGACCAATTTTCTTCACTCTGCTACTTCCTTTTCTCCTATTACTCTCCAGTTGTATTATTTGCGGTTATTTCGACTGTTAACTTTGTTTTCTCTCTGTGTTTTTTTCTCCTTAGAAGATATACCTAGTCAGGTATCCTGCTTGGCTGCAATGCCCTGTTGGACGGGGGGCATCGACTGGGATAATGCTCCCAATCAGGGGTGGACTGGGACAAAAATTCAGCCCTGGCATTTTCTGTCCAGACCAGCCCACTACATTATCAGCCGACACTACATAAAAGTCCACAAATTTCGCATCATCTTATCTCATGCATACTACAGTACAAATGAGATTCATTTTCCCTGATAGCAGTTAACAAATAAAGTACATGTGGCTTGATACATTAGTTCATGTTAAGGCAAGACACTACAGGCAAAAACATGGATTTTTCGTGACCTGGATCATTTTGAGATTTGTGGATATTTAACATCCTTAACATGTTGGCTTTCAGAATAAAACAAACTACAACTCTGAAACACCTCTAAAATCGACTATTATCATTTTAGTGCGGGTGAGACAGCCAATTTGGTGTTCTATTTTCTGTCTCACTGTTTACGGTTGCCTGTTAACGCGAAGCAGTCTAAACAGAAAGCCCCAAAAAAGAAAAAGTAAAAAGAAAAATGTCAAAAAATGGTATGCCTGTTTAAATTAATGACCAATCACAAACACGAAACGAGGGATTCGAGGGTCATTTGCACTCCACATTGCATTTAATTATCTAATGCAAATCATTAATTGCGTTATTCTCAAAATTAGTTTCTTCCAACATTCAAAACGAATAATCTTGAAATCAGTTATACCTATATACACCAAACTTTCCACCATTGTTCTATGCTATGAGCTGAAAGAAAATTACAGAGCGATTTTTCAGTACATCATTTTCAAAAAAATTTGTTATTTTGTGTAAAAAAACAGGGCCAAAAAAAGTTTTTTGGAGCTACTGACACTGTTTTTTGATTTATGAAGTAATGAAATGAATTCAACTTATTTCCCTCTGTAAAAAGTTTTTGATAACATATATGATTAGAAAATGAAAGAAAAATTCAATCTGTCTTTCACCAATTTTGAGATGATACGTATACAAATATATGCAAATTAGCACATTTTTAACCAGATTACACCTAATTTGCGTGTCTAAACAAAATATATATCAAAACTTCTAACAAAAAAGATGTTTGTTTTAATACTAGGATTAAGTTTGTCAAGTTTCATTAAGGTATCTTGAAGCTAACTTTTTTCCCTATTCACCTGTAGTGTCTCCCCTTAATGTTTACTGTTGCTATGGCAACCAGAGACCGCTGCCGGTAGTAGCTGTTAGCTAGCTTAGCTAAATCATCTGAACAATAATAATCGAAGGTATCACAGTTTGGCATAATTAACAAAATCAACCACAACTACCAACAGTCAGCCCTTAAACTCTGGGCTAATATGTTGTCACAAGTATTCAGTTATTCAGGTCACAACCCCGCGCTAACGTTACTTACCATGGATGTCTCCACTTGCGCGTCTCCTCGCGCAGGGTGACCCCGGCACCACGTAGGTCTGTCAACGTTAAACATTTAGCAGCTTCCACCTCCAGAGATTTCAGCTTTTTGAGCAGTACTTTTTCAGCGCCACTGGGGCGTTTCTTACCCTTCTCCATTTTCAGCTCAGCAGCATCCCGTCCATTGACTATATCCCCATCCCAGTCCCACCACTCCGGCCCATGTCATGTCAGGTCTACATTTCTGCTTGGCGCTGGTAGTGAGTTTCTCCACATAATGACCATTTTCTTTAGCCTGCTTCTCTATTTCTTCTTAATGTTATCCGTAAATTTTCCGTTTAAAAGCGTAATTCCACTCGCCTGTCCTGCTCCGTCTCTGTGTCGCTCTGACAGTGTTGCCTATGGCAACCGATAGTGTAGCCTGACAACATGGCCGACGGGCTCAGACCCCTCCCAAATTGTTACGTGTCTTCTCATTCTCGTCACGTGTCTCCTCATTCTCAATGGAAAATGAACCAATGGGCCGCTGTCCCTGCTTTATAGGTCAGTCGTTGGCCAAAAAAAAATAAAAAATTATATCGACCGGCCCCCAAGTGCGTCGGCCCACCGGGCATTTTCCCGGTATGCCAGATTACCAGTCCAGCCCTGCTACCAATAAATGAACATCCACTGTGTCCTGTTATCAACTTTTTACTTTCTGTAACATAGAAAGTTCTCTTATAACAGATCTTCTGTTCCTTCTGTGTCTCTGCTCTGTCTTCTCAAACCCCCAGACGGTCGTGGCAGATGGCCGCTCCTACTGAGCCTGGTTCTGTTGGAGGTTTCTTCCTGTTAAAGGGAAGTTTTTCCTCTCCATGCTTGCTCAGTATGAGGGATTGCTGAAGAATTGCTGTGGTTGGAAAGTCTGCATCAACGGGGCCCAACCTCACGCCAATGGCTGACGCAATCTGCTGGGATTCCTTAAATAGGAAACTTTTTAACTGATTGGAATGTTTGTATAAATGTATTAAAATGACTTCTTGTTAATCGCCTTGAGATGACATCTGTTGTGAATCGGCACTGTATAAATAAACTGAATTGAATTGAAAGTTGTAGATCCATGTTAACCAACACAGCCCCACAACATCCAAAGCCTTAAGGAACTCCGGGCGAATCTCATCCACCCCTGGAGCCCTGCCACAGAGGAGCTTTTTAACGACCTCGGTGACCTCAGCACCAGAGATTGGAGAGCTCGACCCAAAGTCCCCAGACTCTGCTTCCAGATTGGAAGGCTTGCTGGTGGGACTACTCAACTAAATTCTTGAAATTGTGTAAAGTTTGGGCCCTGAATCTATGATATATGGAAGTTTAACGTTTTGAATGGAATTATGGAATTAAACTTTTCCATGATATTCTAACTTATTGGAAGGGGTCTGTACCTCTACAGACAGAGTCTGCTCTGGACACTTGTGGATGCATTTAGATAGAAAAAATGCAAGCCAGTGGATTAATGTTGCAGTCTAATGAAAGGCGTGTTTTGGCCCACTTTTTAGGCCGTTTTTATTGCTAGCTCTGTTGAGGTCATGCTTCCTTTTTGGGTGCTGAGTAGGTTTCATAACTGCTCAGTCTTTGTATAATGTGTGTGTGTCATGCTGTGAAAAGCAGGTTTTGGAACCATTATAGTTTGGGGAAGTCAGCTGTAGAGAGAGAGGTCCAAACAACTGCTGGACCGTTAATCTAGTTTAATAAATTGTATTGATCGCCGGTTGGAACAGATCACGGTGTGGATGGCCTGCTTATCCAATAATCCATCCCAACAGTTGCTGCTCTGATAAGTTTTACCTCTAACTTCATGCTCTCTGTCTCTGTGTGTGTGTGTGTGTGTGTGTGTGTGTGTGTGTGTGTGTGTGTGTGTGTGTGTGTGTGTGTGTGTGTGTGTGTGTGTGTGTGTGTGTGTGTGTGTGTGTGTGTGTGTGTGTGTGTGTGTGTGTGTGTGTGTGTGTGTGTGTGTGTGTGTGTGAGACCGCATGTGTGCTTGTGTGTTAAGTTACATCTGTGACTGTGCTTCGACATAAGAGCTTCTCTTTACTTCTGTAATCCCACCAACCGGCCGTCTCCATCCCCATCACTCCATCCAGGGGATTTGGCTTGCCATTAAGAGATAGCTTTTTGGTGTGTATGTGTGTGTGTGTGTGTGTGTGTCCCATCTTTCACACACAGTGTTTCATGCAGAGGGTCTGCCCCATTTGCTTGGTTATACCGTAGAAGGTGGACTGATTTGGGATGGACAGGATGGACATCTGCATGCAGATCTGGATAGGGAGCTTTAACACACATGGATGCAACTCTTTGGAAAGGGCTACAGGTAGTGCTTTCTTTTCCTAGGTTGCCCACTTCCTGCTAATGATTTCCTGGCATATTTCTATAACAGCTGATGACAAACCAATGTTGTGCTGGTCTTGTGTGTTTTCAGAACTCTGTTAATCCTGGTATGTTCTGGATGAGAGATAGCAGTAATGACTACCATCACTTTCACCGGTCAGTTATCTTCACATCTGCTTGATTCTAATTCTTCTCTGGGACTGTTTTGTTCTGTCAAAGATCATCAGACTAAATCGCACGCTAACTGAAACCCGTGTTAAAAGCTTTAATAGAAAGTCATTTTTTATTTCAGCAGCAGAATCTCACCATGAAAAACACCCTAAATTCACAAAGATTTGTAACAAAATTCCAGGCGGCACAATTATTGGGACATCTGTGGATAAATTTGTAAGAAGTATTTCGTCTTCCACAGAAGTTCTCAAGTTTTCAGCTTATTGAAAGTCTGTGTTCCCTTAGTTCTGCTCTCGGCTCTTTAGCTATTAACAGGTTGTAGATCTGGGGATTGAGATGGCCATGATGGGATGATGATGATGATGATGAATCATTATCCTGTTGAAGATTCAGTGCTAGATTTTTAAAAAATCCTTTTGAAAAGTTCCTGGTATTTCAGAGAGGCATACCATCTAAATAGTTTCCCAGGTGCTTTGGAATGAAATAGGCCCACAGCATCACTGATCCTCCATCATACTTATCATTTGGCACATGGTGCTTTTCCACATCCTTTTTTGACCCTAAACCTGCTTGGGTTGTTTGTTGCTAAAAGGTTGAATAGTTCCATCAGAACAAGCACACAGTTCCAGTTAAAGTCCTAGTAGAGTGTCTGAAGCAAAACGGCACAGTTTGTTGGCCCCCGAAGCTAGGCGGGCCTCCTTTCTTGAAAGAGTTCTAACGACCAGAGCTCCGACCAGGAGGTGACCACAGATGTGGGTCAGTGTATATGCACTATGCTGATGGTGAGGATGGGATACAACTTCATGTCTAAAAATGCGAACAATCCCTTTAATATGGATCGGTCGTCCTGTCCCCTTTGCAGAAAAGCAGCCCCAAAGCATAATGTTTCCACCCGCATGCTTCACAGTGGGTATGGAGTTCTTGGGACAGAACTCTGCATTCTTCCCCCTCCCAAAAAGTTATATGTTGTTCTCATATGACCACATGACCTTCTCCCAATCCTCCTATGGATCAGGGTTTCTTAACCCTGTTCCTCAGGGCCCACTGTCCTGCTTTTTTTAGGTGTTTCCCTTCTTCCACACACCTGACCTGAATAACTAGATGATTAACTGGTTTCTGCAGCACTTGATGACATGCAAGAGCTAATGCTGTCATTCGAATTAGGTGTGCTGGAGCAGAGATGCAGCTAAAACATTAAGGACAGTGGGCCCTGAGGACCAGGGTTAAGAAACGCTGCTCTAGATCATCCAGATTGTCTCTGTAAAACTTCAGACGGGCCTGGACATGTGCTGGCTTAAGCAGGGGGATCTTTGGAGCGCTGCAGGATTTTAATCCATGAAGACATAGTGTGTTACTATAGTAACCTTTGCTACTGTGGTCCCAGCTCTCTTCAGGTCATTGACCAGTTCCCCCCATGTAGTTCTGGGCTGTTTCCTCACCGTTCTCTAGATCATGTGTTCCCCACCAGGTGAGATCTACCATGGAGCCCCAGGTGGAGGAAGATTGTCAGTGATCTTGTATTTATTCCATTTTCTAATAATTGCTCCAACAGTTGATCTCTTCTCACCAAACTGATTGTCTATTGTAGATTGGCTCATCCCAGTCTTGTACAGGTGTACAATCTTGTCCCTGGTGTCCTTAGACAACTCTCTGGTCTTGGCAATAGTGGAGGTTGGAGTCTGACTGTTTGAAAGCGTGGACAGGTGTCTTTTATACAGATAATTAGTTCAAACAGGTACCATTAATACAGGTAATGAGTGGAGGATAGAAGAGTTTCCTAAAGAAGAAGTAACAGGTCTGTGATGGCCAGAATTCTTGTTTGTTTGTAGGTCCTAAATGCCTATTTTCTGCACAGTTATACAAAGAAATGCTAAAAATCATACAATGTGATTTCCTTCCTTTTTTAATACATTTTGTCTCGCAAAGTAGAAGTGTACCTATGTACCTAATTACAGACATCTCTCATCTTTTTATGTGTGACAACTTGCACAATTGGTGGCCGCTAAATACCTTTTGCCCCACTGTATTTCAAACTTGCTTGCTATGGAGCTATTTGCCAAAAATTGTTCCAAGCATAAGTATTTACATGTATTATAAGGTGATTGCAAAAAACTGGAAACTAGTTTGATATTTTAGCATGAAAAGTGTAAAAGAACCCTTTTGGAAGTTCTTAAACACTCTGATCAACATAAAAACATAAAGTTTGAATCAGTTACTTTGTTTTCTCCAATGCTTTGGTTCCATTTATTTCAGAGGGATTTTTAGGGGGTAGCCACAGTTGTCTTACTGGTGATCTGATATAAAACAATTATTTCCTAATGATGGTCTGAGCAAAGGTGACGATAATATAGGCAGTTTGTTTATCGTGAGTGTGAGGTTTTAGAGGGTTAAAACCTTAACTTCACACTTAACTTCAGCTTTGTCCATCATGCAATCACCCTCTTCAATTCTTCACTTGGGGGGAGGAGGCAATGGGGAGGATGGGAAGGAGCAGTAGCCACAGTGCAATATATATAAACACAGCAAAAAAAGAAACGTCCTCTGACTTTCAACTGTTTTTACTTTCATTAAACTTAATGTGTGTAAATATTTGTATGAACACTAAAAGAGTCAACACCATAAGACATAAACTAAAAATGTTTCACAGACATGTGACTAACAGAAATAGAATAATGTGTCCTTGAATGAAGGGAGGCTCAAAATCAAAAGTACCAGTCAGTATCTGGTGTGGCCACCAGCTGCTTGAAGTACTGCAGTGCATCTCCTCCTCATGGACTGGACCAGATTGGTCAGTTCTTGCTGTGAGATGTTACCCCACTCTTCCACCAAGGCACTTACAAGTTCCTGGACATTTCTGAGGGGAATGGTCCTAGCCCTCACCGTGCGATCCAACAGGTCCCAGACGTGCTCAATGGGAATGAGATCCGGGCTCTTCGCTGGCCATGGCAAAACACTGACATTGCTGTCATGCAGAAACTCACGCACAGAACGAGCAGTATGGCTGGTGGCATTGTCCTGCTGGAGGATCATGTCCGGATGAGCATGCATAAAGGGTACCACATGAGGGAGGAGGATGTCCTCCCTGTACCGCAAGGCATTGAGATTGCCTGCAATGACAACAAGCTCAGTCCGATGGTGATGTGATATACCGCCCCAGACCATGACGGACCCCCCATCTCCAAATCGATCCCGCTCCAGGGTACAGGCCTTGGTGTAACGCTCATTCCTTCGACGATAAACACGAATCCGTCCATCACCCCTGGTGAGACAAAACCGTGACTCATCAGTGAAGAGCACTTTTTGCCACTCATGTCTGGTCCAGCAAAGCGTTTGTGCCCATAGGTGGCGTTATTGCTGGTGATGTCTGGTAAGGACCTGCCTTACAACAGGCCTACAAGCCCTCAGTCCAGCCTCTCTCAGCCTATTGCGGACAGTCTGAGGATTGTGTGTTCCTGGTGGGACTCGGGCAGTTGTTGTGGCCATCACGCAGGTGTGATATTCGGATGTACCGATCCTGTGCATGTGTTGTTACACGTGGTCTTCCACTGTGAGGATGATCAGCTGTCCTTCCTGTCTCCCTGTAGCGCTGTCTTAGGCGTCTCACAGTGCGGACATTAGCCACATCAGCAGTCCTCATGCCTCCCTGCAGCATGCCTAATGCACATTCACGCAGATGAGCAGGGACCCTGGGCATCTTTCTTTGGGTGTTTTTCACAGTCGGTAGACAAGTCTCTTTAGTGTCCTGCGTTTTTAGAACTGTGACCTTAAATGCCTACTGTCTGTAAGCTGTTAAGCTCTTAACGACCATTCCACAGGTGCATGTTAATTAATTGATTATGGTTAATTGAACATGCATGGAAAACATTGTTTAAACCCTTTACAATGAAGATCTGTAAAGTTATTTGGATTTTTACATTATTGTTGAAATACACAGTCCTGAAAAAGGAACGTTTCTTTTTTTGCTGAGTTTATATATATATATATATATATATATATATATATATATATATATATATATATATATATATATATATATATATATATATATATATATATATATATATATACCCCTCCCTGGGCTGCCACCTGATCGTGGTGGAGGGGTTTGAGTGTCCCAATGATCCTAGGAGCTATGTTGTCGGGGGCTTTTGCTCCTGGTAGGGTCACCCATGGCAATTTGGTTCTAGGTGAGGGATCAGACAAAGTGCAGCCCAAAAGACCCCTATGATGAAAATGAAAGATGGACTCAGTGTTCCCTCGCCCGGACGCGGGTCACCGGGGCCCCCTTCTGGAGCCAGGCCTGGAGGTGGGGCACGTTGGCGAGCGCCTGGTGGCCGGGCCTTTACCCATGGGGCCCGGTCGGGCTTAGCCCGAAGAGGTAACATGGGCCCCCCTTCCCATGAGCTCACCACCTGTGGGAGGGGCCATAGGCGTCGGGTGCTGTGCAGGATGGGCGGCGGCCAAAGGCGGGGACCTTGGCGGTCCGATCCTCGGCTGCAGAAGCTGGCTCTCGGGACGTGGAACGTCACCTCTCTGGTGGGGAAGGAGCCGGAGCTGGTGTGCGAGGTTGAGAGGTTCCGACTGGACATCGTCGGACTCACCTCGGCCCACGGCTCTGGCTCTGGAACCCGTCTCCTCGAGAGGGGTTGGACTCTCTTCCACTCTGGAGTTGCCCCTGCTGAGAGGCGCCGAGCTGGGGTGGGCATACTTGTTGCCCCCCATCTCGACGCCTGTACGTTGGGGTTTACCCCGGTGAACGAGAGGGTAGCCTCCCTCCTCCTTCGGGTGGGGGGACGGGTCCTGACTGTTGTTTGTGCTTACGCGCCCAACAGCAGATTAGATTACCCACCCTTCTTGGAGTCTTTGGAGGGGGTGCTGGAGAATCCTCCTCCTGGGGACTCCCTTGTTCTGCTGGGGGACTTCAATGCTCACGTGGGCAATGACAGTGAGACCTGGAGGGGTGTGGTTGGGCGGAATGGCCCCCCCAATCTGAACCCAAGTGGTGTCTTGTTATTGGACTTTTGTGCTCGTCATGGATTGTCCATAACAAACACCATGTTCAGGCATAAAGGTGTCCATATGTGCACTTGGCACCAGGACACCTTAGGCCGCAGCTCAATGATCGACTTGGTTGTCGTCTCTTCTGATCTGCGGCCGCATGTTTTGGACACTCGGGTGAAGAGAGGGGCTGAGCTGTCCACTGACCACTACCTGGTGGTGAGTCGGCTCCGATGGTGGGGGAGGACGCCGGACAGACCTGGAAGGCCCAAACGTGTTGTGAGGGTCTGCTGGGAACGTCTGGCAGAGTCTCCTGTCAGAAGGAGCTTTAACTCACACCTCCGGCAGAACTTTGAACACGTCCCGGGGGAGGCGGGGGACATTGAGTCCGAGTGGACCATGTTCCGCGCCTCCATTGCCAAGGCGGCTGACCGAAGCTGTGGCCGCAAGGTGGTCGGTCCCTGTCGCGGCGGCAACCCCCAAACCCGCGGGTGGACACCGGCGGTAAGGGATGCTGTCAGGCTGAAGAAGGAGTCCTACCGGGTCTTTTTGGCTTGTGGGACCCCTGAAGCAGCTGATAGGTACCGACAGGCCAAGCGGGATGCGGCTCGGATGATTGCTGAGGCAAAAACTCGGGCGTGGGAGGAGTTTGGAGAGGCCATGGAAAACGACTTCCGTACGGCTTCGAAGCGATTCTGGTCCACCATCTGCCGTCTCAGGGGGGGAAAGCGGTCTGCCACCAACACTGTTTACAGTGGGGATGGTGTGCTGCTGACCTCGACGCGGGACGTTTTGGGTCGGTGGATGGAATACTTCGAAGACCTCCTCAATCCCACCAGCACGCCTTCCAATCTGGAAGCAGGGTTTGGGGACTTGGGGTCGGTCTCTCCAATCTCTGGTGCTGAGGTCACCGAGGTTGTTAAAAAGCTCCTCGGTGGCAGGGCTCCGGGGGTGGATGAGATTCGACCGGGGTTCCTCAAGGCTCTGGATGTTGTGGGGCTGTGTTGTTTAACGCGGCTCTGCAATATTGCGTGGACATCGGGGGCATTTCCCTTGGATTGGCAGACCGGGGTGGTGGTCCCCCTGTTTAAAAAGGGGGACCACAGGGTGTGTTCCAACTACAGGGGGATCACACTTCTGAGCCTCCCTGGTAAGGTCTATTCAGGGATTCTGGAAAGGTGGGTCCGACGGATAGTTGAACCTCGGATCCAGGAGGAACAATGCGGTTTTCGTCCTGGCCGTGGAACACTGGACCAGCTCTACACCCTCAGCAGGGTCCTGGAGGGTGCGGGGGGGGGGGGTCGCCCAACTGGTCTACATATGTTTTGTGGACTTGGAGAAGGCGTTCGACCGTGTCCCTCGGGGGGCCCTGTGGGGGGTGCTCCGGGAGTATGGGGTACCGGGCCCCTTGATATGGGCTGTTAGGTCCCTGTGCAACCGGTGCCAGAGTTTGGTTCGCATTGCCGGCAGTAAGTTCTGGCTTATTTCCAGTGAGAGTTGGACTCCGCATGGTTGCCCTTTGTCACCAATCCTGTTCCTAACTTTTATGGACAGGATCTCTAGGCGCAGCCAAGGCGTTGAGGGGATCCGTTTCGGTGGCCTCAGGATCGGGTCTCTGCTTTTTGCAGATGACGTGGTCCTGTTGGCTTCATCGGAACGTGATCTACAGTTTTCGCTGGAGCGGTTCGCAACCGAGTGTGAAGCGGCTGGGATGAGAATCAGCACCTCCAAATCCGAGGCCATGGTCTTGAGCCGGAAAAGGGTGGGGTGCCTTCTCTGGGTCGGGGATGGGGTCCTTCCCCAAGTGGAGGAGTTTAAGTATCTGGGGGTCTTGTTCACGAATGAGGGAAAAATGGAGCGGGAGATCGATAGATGGATTGGTGGGGCATCTGCAGTTATGCGGGCGGTCTACCGGTCTGTCGTGGTGAAGAGAGAGCTGAGCCAAAAGGCGAAGGTCTCGATTTACCGGTCGATCTACGTTCCTACCCTCATCTATGGTCATGAACTCTGGGTGGTGACCGAAAGAACGAGATCACGGATACAAGCGGCTGAAATGAGTTTCCTCCGTAGAGTGTCTGCGCTCTCCCTTAGAGATAGGGTGAGAAGCTCAGTCATCCGGAGGGGGCTCAGAGTAGAGCCACTGCTTCTCCACATCAAGAGGAGTCAGTTGAGGTGGCTCGGGCATCTGGTCAGGATGCCTCCTGGACGCCTCCCTGGTGAGGTGTTTCAGGCACGTCTCACCGGGAGGTGGCCCAGGGGAAGGCCCAGGACACGCTGGAGGGACTATGTTTCTCGGCTGGCCTGGGAGCGCCTTGGGGTTCCTCCCGAGGAGCTGGAACAAGTGGCTGGGGAGAGGGAAGTCTGGTTCTCTTTGCTTCGGCTGCTGCCCCCGCGACCCAACCCCGGATAAGCGGAAGGAAATGGATATATATATATATATATATATATATATATATATATATATATATATATATATATATATATATATATATAATTTAATCAGATGTTCTGTATATGTTTATTTATTTATCTTACTCCACCCTTTTGTTTGCTGCTGGAAATGTTAATTTCCCTGAGGGAGTCATCCCGAAGGGATGAATAAAGTTAAGTCTAACCTCTCCTTTCCACCGGATGCGTAAGCAGCACGTTACAGGAGCAGCACGTCATACGTAGCTGATAGCCACCACTGTAGTCAATAGAGCCCTTTCCACCGGAGGCGAAAGCAGCACGAGTCTGCCGCGTCTGAGGAGCGACATGTCGCAGCACTTTTCTAAATATACGCGGCAGTCCTATTTTCTAAGCAGTACGCCTCTGAAACACGTACATTTCTACATTTTGGATAGGGGAGACAGGAAATATACGGCTCGGCACTGGAAATTTTCAAAATAAAAGAAACGTGCTGCTTTGCGGTTGCTTTACTTAAAAAAATGTCACTACCTGTGCGGCCGGTGAGAAGTCAGTACCTCGCGGGAGGGGGCGATTTTGGATATTCCCTGACATAACACAAACTTATTGGCAAACATTAAACGGACATAACATAAAACACCAACCTTTTGGAGTCATGTTGTTGTCTTTTCCTGGTTATTATTGTCATAGACGTTTATATATGTCTATGGTTGTTGTGTTTACTGACGAAACCACGCGTGATTTTGCTAATCTCGCGTGATTTCGTGCTCTCTCGGTGACAGCTGCTTCCCTTCTGCTATGCGCCTCATACGCACCCGGTGGAAAGGGCCAAGCAGCAGAATACACAAGTGAAACGTGCTGCTCCTGTAACGTGCCGCTTACGCGTCCGGTGGAAAGGAGGGGTTAGTCTGAATGGTGGATGCAGCAAGCAGTTAACACAAGAAGAAATGCAAAAAGAGTCCAAATTTTGCAGATCTCTGAAGTTTTCATCTTTTTTCTCTTGTTTTTGATACCATGACAACGGGGCATGGAGTCCCCTCCTCAACCATTCAACAACTCATGAAAAACAAGCCTGTTTTTTTTCTTTTAAAAGTTACCATCAGTCCATACCACTAACAAGTGGGTGGGGACAACAGTCACATTGAAACTTATTTTGTCAAAATGAGGGCTGCCCATTGCCACGGTTCCATGGCAACACCTGAACAGGTGACCTCAGAGAGGAAAAGAAAAGTGATGATAAAAAAAATAAATATTAAACTTAAACTACTTAACTGTTCTACAAAAGTTGGGACCACTAACTGAGAAGATCAACACAAAAACTACAGAATTACAGAAAATAAAAAATACAGAAATGATAATACAGAAAAAACTAAACAAGAACGTGTCCTGTAAGTGAGGGAAATAATCCCTCACACTTCCTTACCCTTCAGATAACTTGCCGTGTTCACAGAGAGACAAGAAGTCTGCCACGCTATTCTGTTTCCCTAAAATGTGGCATATCTTAAACCGGTAAGGTTGAAGGGACAAGAACCATCTTGTGATACGACTGTTTATGTCCTTCGTTACCTCCAACCATTTATGTGCCCGATGGTCCATCTCATGGGGGAACTCTTGTTCGAGTAGATAATATCTGAAGGAGTCAATAGTCCACTTGATGGCCAGGCACTCCAGCTCCACCGCAGAGTATCTGGTCTCACGTGGGAAACAGTTTCCTGCTGCCTTTTCTCTCCTTCTCCCTGTAAAACCAGTGCCTCTAGTGGAGGCATCAGTCTGAACAGTAAAAGGCAGGCTGAAGTTGGGACTCTGAAGAACAGGTTTCTAACAAACCACATCTTTCAGATCCTGAAATGCCCTTTCCTGTTCTTTTTCCCACTCAATCTTTGTTTTAGATGCCCTGGTGAGATCAGTGAGAGGAGCTGCTCTGGCAGAAAAATTCCTGATAAACCGCCGTTACCAACCAACCAGGCCCAGAAAAGACCTGACTTGCCTCTTGGTGGTTGGCCTCTCTGCTGCTTTTATTGCCTCATCTTTGTCCTTTATGGGCTTAGTTACACCTTGCCCCAGGATATGGCCCAAATACTGGAGCTCCCTCCTTGCCAACAAACATTTCTTTGGATGGATGGTCATACCAGCCTGCTTCATTCTCTGCAAATGCATAAGGTGTTCTTGCCATGTATTGCTGAAGATGACAACATCATCAAGGTAAGTGGCAGAGAATTATTCCATACCTGACAACACCTTGTTCATCAGCCTCTGGAATGAGGCTGGAGCACCATGGAGTCCAAAAGCCATCTTTGTAAACTGTCCTTGAGGGGTCCTAAAAGCAGTGAAAGGCTTAGCAGCATCAGTTAAAGGCACCTGCCAGTATCCTTTGCAAAGATCAAGAGTACTTATATACTTAGTTTGGCACACATTCTATAAGATCATCCAGTCTTTGTAACGAGTAAGCATCAAAATCTGATTGTGCATTTACTCTTCTAAAGTCAATGCAAAAACGTATACTCTCATCCTTCTTAATTACCAAAACCACCGGGTTGCTCCATTCACTGTTGGATAGCTCTATTACCCCAAGTTTCAACATGATACCAATTTCTTCCTTGAGCACAGGAAACACCTTCTCAGGGATACGATACATTTGCTGTCTGATGGGAGTGCTGCTCTTCAGGTGGATGTCATGTTGCACCAGATCTGTAGTCCCTGGTTGCTCTTGGAAAAGATCAAGAGGAATAATGGCCTCCAACTGCTGCTGCTGTATGAGAGAGAGATGGGACAGATCAAGTGAGGCAGGGAAGTTTTTAACAGGTGGCAACTCACTCTCCACATCATCCTCTTCTATCACAGCCCAAACAAAATACTGCTCACTAAGTGGAGGTTCCCGGGATATCCACTCTTTGCGCAGATTGATGTGAAAAGTCTGCTTTGAGTTTGTTCTCTCAGGCATCTCAATCTCATAGGTGGTTTCACCAAGTTTCTTAACAACAGTATATGGACCCTGCCATTTTGCCAGAAGTTTATTGTCAGATGTGGGAAGTAGCAAAAGAACCTTCTGACCTGGCTTAAAGAATCTCTGCCTGGCAGTCTTGTCATACCAAGTTTGCTGTTGCCGTTGCACCTTCTCCAGTTGCTTCCTCACAAGGTTGGTGGCCTCTTCCATCTTCTCCCTCATTTTCAGAACATAACTTATGAGATTAGTTGACTCACTTAACTGCCTCTCATACAGAAGTTCAAATGGTGAAAACCCAGTGGATGCCTGAGGTACTTCACAGTATGCAAAAAGCAAATAGGGTAGCCACTTATCCCAGTCTTTGCCATTGATGGAAATACATTTCTTTAACATGCTCTTCAAAGTCCTGTTGTACCTTTCCACCAGGCCATCAGTCTGGGGGTGGTAGGGGGTGGTTCGAATACCCTTAATACCTAAGAGTCTATAGACCTGCTTGAGAGTATTTGACAAGAAGATAGTACCTTGGTCAGTTAGTATTTCTGAAGGAATTCCCACCCTAGAGAACAGCTAGAGTAGTGCATAGGCTATCTGTTTAGCTGTAATACTTCTCAAAGGGAAAGCTTGTGGATAACGAGTGCTATAGTCACATATAACAAGAAATAAACCCTTCCCTGCCTGGGTTCTTTCTAGTGGTCCCCCATTGCCCATACCTATTCTTTTAAAGGGGCTATATGCAATTTTCTGAAATTTAAACTCGTGACTTACACCTGTGGCCAAAAAAAAAAGAACTGCTCTTCCTTTCTGCTCGCTCTCACAGCGCGTGCTCGTACGCCGGTAGCTCTCAATCTTCGATCTTTTTTGGGCACTTGTCAGGGGTTTAACTTTTTAGACAGAAAACAGAAAATACAAAAGATTGGATACAGGCTCATAGGTGCACCCACTGTGAGCTGACAAGGTGTCAGTATGCTCATCAGGAGATGTTTGAGTCATAAATGGTCAAATAAAAAGGCTATTGTTACATTTATTTTGATGGAAAAGTTGCATATAGCCCCTTTAAAGGGAACATCCATAATAGGGAGTGGTTGTAATGGATACTTTGGGACATTTTTTCCTCCTGACAGCTGACACACTGAGCATGACTGACAGTACTGCTGCACCTCCTTCTTAATGCCTGGCCAGAAGAACCTACTAGAAATCCTGTTCGAAGTCTTTTTAAAACCCAAATGGCCTGCCCAAGGAATACTGTGACCTGTGACTGTAGGTACTACTAGTTTTTCTGACCCCGTTTCACCACATTGGTAATCAAGCACCCCATCTCTGAGAATGTAACCTTCCTGGTTAAGAGGTTGAATATTTTCATCATCTGCCTGCTCAAAAAGACTGTGTAGTTATAACTGCTTGAAGTCAACTGGCACATCTGCCTCACCATCATCAAGCTCTGGAAAGCCCAAGGATCTTTGCTTAACAGCACTAGCCATTTTAAGTAGCTATTTTTGTAGTTTGCTCCTCTTAACTTTAGCAAAGCGCTCTACCGGGACCTCTGAGTTAAAGAAAGGTAGCTCCTGCAAATAATGTAACTCACTATAACTTTTTGAATCAAACTGCTGGCCTGGTTCCCCATTATCAACCTCATTTTCAGATTCAGGACCATCTTCACCAGCTAAAGTTTGAGTTTTTCTTTGTGATCTACACTGGCTTACAAGACTGGATCAACTCTGTAAAATGGGAATATCCTGACCCAAAATTACTTGATGGTCAAGACCTGCTACCACACCAACACTTAAGAGAAAAGTTTAGTTTGTAACATCCAAAAACACTGCAGCTGTGGTTTTATGATCACCATGGACACAGGAAATATTAAGGCCTGGGCCTTAAGAGTAGGACTGATTATTCAAAAGTGTAGGATGAACTAACGTCTGCACACTTCCTGTATCTAGTGGAACAGTTGCTGGTTTTCCATTAACTTTAACTTCCACAAGCTGTTTCTTACCCTGTTGCAGGTTTCCTTCCAATGTTGGTCTAGGCACTGTGCAAAAATATGCAGATTTAGCTTTCCTTGATGAACAGTCTGGTTTTATATGTCCCTCTTGACCACACACATTAACAACTGGTTTTGCTGTTAGCTTAGGCTTATTAAATGGAAAATTTTTATCTCTTTGTCTCTTACTACCTGTCGTCTGACCTGGACCACCACCCACACCAGACCCCCCAGACTTACTCTGTGATGCACTGGATTTCTGTTGAGGGCTGAATCTAAAAGTCTTTGGTCCACGGCGTGCGGCCAATTAGGTCTCCACAAAATGTACTTCCTTCCGAGCTGAAGTTGGATCTCTTTGACCCACACCCTGATCTCCAGTGACAAAGAGCGGTATAACTGTTCTAGAATGAGGATCTCACCAATTTCTTCCTTTCTCTTCTTCTCAGGGTGCAACCAGTTCACATAAAGATCTTTTAGACGGTGATATGACTCTCGAAGGGGTTTCATTTGCCCGGACATAAGCCTCTCTGAATCGTTGTCTATATACTTCTTGATGTATCTCATTTTGTTAAAATGGCCTCTTTTACCTTCGTATAAAAAACAAAATAAACTGGATTTATAAGCCAAAATGGAACGTTCCATATTAAAAACATAATGAAACATAACAAAATGCAAGATCCAACCAAAACCTAAATCACCAAAAACCATCAATATGGCAAAAAAACTTCAAAAAAGAAAAAAAACTGACCAAAACTAACCTGAGCACAGCATGTTGCATGTTTGTGCACGTTATGTTGTCATGGTAATGGAGCAAATCTGTCTTCCAATTCTGTGGTGTTACAAAAACAAGTAGTTCCCAGTAGAAGGGAAATGATGGTGAACATAAACATGGTTTTCAAATAAAAATCAGTCCGTCTGCATTCAGCCTTACAGCCACCTCAGACACATTGGATGGAATGTCAACTTTCAAGCCTTTACACAAATTTTCTAATGGAGTTTGGCCCGGACTTTGACTAGGCTATTTTAAGTCATCAATACACTTTGCTATTCCATTCTAGCTTTGGATGTAATTGTTGGGCCGCTGTCCTGCTGGAAGATGAACCTCCTCCCCAGTCTCTAGTTTTCTGCAGGCTCTAAGGTTGTCTTCCAGGATTGCCTGCTATTTAACTCCATCAATCTCCCCATCTAATCTCACTGGCTTCCCTGTCCCTGCTGAAGAAAAGCATCCATCAATCATGAAGCTGCCACCACTACGTTCAGTGATGGGAATTGTGATTTCAGGGCGATGTGGAGTGTTTTGCATGCAGCCTAATGTAACGTTTTGTTCTCATCTGACTAAAGCATCTTCTTCCCCATGCTAGCTTTTCACCCGACATGGTAATGACGACCTTTTATTTAGCAATGACGTAGTTCTTGCCACTATTACACAAAAGTCATATTTGTGGAGTACATGACTAATTTTACCACCTGAGCTGAGGATCTTTACAGCTTCTCCAGAGTTTCCACGAGCCTCTTGGCTGGTTCTCTGATTAAAGTATCTTTAAGACGCGGTTATGTCTTGGGATGTTTGCAGCTGTGCCATACACTTTCCATGTTGTGGAGATGGATAAAGAGAGCTCTGGGGGATGTTCAAAGCTTAGGATGTTGTTTTATAACTTTTATAACTATAACTGTGCTTTAAAAGTCTCGAAAAATTTTCTCTGGGTTCCTTGGTCTTCATGATACAGTTTGTTCTCTAATGTTCTCCAACAAATCTCTGACACATTCACGGAACAGCTGAATTTATGCAAAGAATAAAGTACACACAAGTAGACTCCATTTACAATGAATTCGAGTTTGGGGTATCAGAGTAAAGGGGTATGAATACTTAGATTTGATCTCTAAGAAACTAAAATCTCCTTCAACTTCTGTTTCATATTTTTGTTAAAAGTATGTATACAGAGTAACAAGAAAAATATACTTTCGTATTTGTCGTAAATGAATACCACCTTGTTTTAAGTGTGAGAAAAATAAAATAAAAAAATATATATACACAGTGGCTTGCAAAAGTATTCGGCCCCCTTGAACTTTTCCACATTTTGTCACATTACAGCCACAAACATTAATCAATTTTAATGGAATTCTGTGTGAAATACCAATACAAAGTGGTGTACACGTGAGAAGTGGAACGAAAATCATACATGATTCCAAACATTTTTTACAAATAAATAACTGAAAAGTGGGGTGTGCGTAATTATTCAGCCCCCTTTGGTCTGAGTGCAGTCAGTTGCCCATAGACGTTGCCTGATGAGTGCTAATGACTAAATAGAGGCACCTGTGTGTAATCTAATGTCAGTACAAATACAGCTGCCCTGTGACGGCCTCAGAGGTTGTCTAAGAGAATGTTGGGAGCAACAACACCATGAAGTCCAAAGAACACACCAGACAGGTCAGGGATACAGTTATTGAGAAATTTAAAGCAGGCTTAGGCTACATAAAGATTTCCCAAGCCTTGAACATCCCACGGAGCGCTGTTCAAGCGATCATTCAGAAATGGAAGGAGTATGGCACAACTGTAAACCTACCAAGACAAGGCCGTCCACCTAAACTCACAGGCCGAACAAGGAGAGCGCTGATCAGAAATGCAGCCAAGAGGCCCATGGTGACTCTGGATGAGCTGCAGAGATCTACAGCTCAGGTGGGGGAATTTGTCCATAGGACAACTATTAGTCGTGCAGTCCACAAAGTTGGCCTTTATGGAAGAGTGGCAAGAAGAAAGTCATTGTTAAAGGAAAGCCATAAGAAGTCCTGTTTGCAGTTTGCCACAAGCCATGTGGGGGACACAGCAAACATGTGGAAGAAGGTGCTCTGGTCAGATGAGACCAAAATGCAAAACTAACACTGCACATCACTCTAAACACACCATCCCCACTGTCAAATATGGTGGTGGCAGCATCATGCTCTGGGGGTGCTTCTCTTCAGCAGGGACAGGGAAGCTGGTCAGAGTTGATGGGAAGATGGATGGAGCCAAATACAGGGCAATCTTGGAAGAAAACCTCTTGGAGTCTGCAAAAGACTTGAGACTGGGGCGGAGGTTCACCTTCCAGCAGGACAACGACCCTAAACATAAAGCCAGGGCAACAATGGAATGGTTTAAAACAAAACATATCCATGTGTTAGAATGGCCCAGTCAAAGTCCAGATCTAAATCCAATCGAGAATCTGTGGCAAGATCTGAAAACTGCTGTCCATCTAATCTGACTGAGCTGGAGCTGTTTTGCAAAGAATGGGCAAGAATTTCAGTCTGTAGATGTGCAAAGCTGGTAGAGACATACCCTAAAAGACTGGCAGCTGGAATTGCAGCAACAGGTGGTTCAACAAAGTATTGACTCAGGGGGCTGAATAATTACACACACCCCACTTTTCAGTTATTTGTTTGTAAAAAATGTTTGGAATCATTTACGATTTTCGTTCCACTTTTCACGTGTACACCACTTTGTTTTGGTCTTTCACGTGGAATTCCAATAAAACTGATTCATGTTTGTGGCTGTAATGTGAGAAAATGTGGAAAAGTTCAAGGGGGCCGAATACTTTTGCAAGCCACTGTATATATTTCAAAAAGTGTATATATTCAAATATCCAAAATATAGGGCCATATAGGCCTGAGAAAAATCTTAGAACATATCTCTGTACCAAAATCTTACAACATATACAATGTGCCAGGAAACTGCACAGCGGAGCTCGGACTTAGAGACAGAAATGTTAATGGAATAAATTGGTAATTAAGTGAATTAAAGAGGTGAAGAGAAAAGAAAGGAGAGACTGGAAAGAAAGAGGTATTGGGAGAAAGTCGGAGGAGGTGTCAGATGGTTTTGAAAAAAAATAAATGAATGGCTGCCACTTTTTGTAGAATTTGTTCAGACTTTGCTGTCTTGAGTACCGTATTTTTTCAACTTTTAAAAAGGACATGACCTCACTCATCCACAGTGTGCGGGACGGGGTGGTAGTAGATTTCCACTGGAGAAGGAGATGTCGTCGCACCATCAAGGAAGTGAAAGCCAGAACCTCAAGTTTCTCAGGGAAGCCAAAGATTACTATATGAGGGGAGATATCGATGGTTTTAAGAAGTACCTTTGACATGATATCAAAGTAAGACTGCCAAACATTCACAAGAGCCGAACAGAAATAGAACATGTGCGTGAGATTGCAGGGTGAACCAGAACATCGGTCACAGACATCAACAATATTAGGGAAAATTTGAGCCAGTTTAGTTTTAAAATAATGGAATCTAAAGAATATTTTTAATTGTATTTAAATTAAATTGTATTAGAGTCGGTGTCGGGTCCCTGCTGGGGGGTGGGGTGCCCCTGGGCCCCGGCTCTCCCGGTCCATTGACCGGCCCGCCCTGGCGGGGCCCGTGGGTTCGTCACTGCTGCCCCCCAGGCCCCTGCATAGTAGCCGCTGGACGTTCCCCTGGGGTTCTCCTTTGCTCCACTCTTGGGGGATGCGGTCGGCCCCGCCGGGGTCGCCTGGGGCTCTGGGGGTCCTTTGGACGTCTTTGCTCCGATCTCCTTCATGTCTGCATCGATTCCTGGGAGACGGATTGATGCCTGCTCACACCAACTATTGAACACTCTTATGGAGAAACCTTATATGCACCAGCATGCTAACACACACATATAGATGTGGGGTCTCTGGTGTTTAAGGATATATTCTTGGGCTGAGGCTATCATTACTAGAGCTTGATTAATCGGTACCAGGAGTTTTTCTGTGACGTTGTTGTTGTATTTTTTATATCTATTTTTGTGTGATGTGGTTGTGTAATTCTTAGTTCACAATGTTTGGTTTGTTTTGTCGATGTTCCTTTTTCGTGTTTTGTTTTGTTTTTCCCCCTCTCTCTGCCGTCCTGTGGGAATGGAGGCAGACTTCAAATATCTTCCTGTGTTTTCTTTGTTCCCCTTCCTCTCTTGTATTTTCAACTCACCCTCTCTCTTTTTATTTCCTACCTTTGTTCTTCATCTTCCTTCTTTCTTCTCCTTAATTTTTCGTCTCCGTGTCCATAACATCAGGAAATAAAAACCCCAACAATTCATAATAAAGATTTTTCACACATATATCAAGTGGAGTACTATAGCAAAAGCTGTACTGCTCCACTTGTGAAAGTAAATCTGTTGGGCTTCTACTTGGTACTCAGACACCAATTCTGAGCTCCACACTGCCAAACAGGACACGTAAAAAAAAAAAAATTGTATTAGAGTCAAGCGAGCATAGATGGAGGACTTGTGTATAACATGTAATGCATTTTCCCACCATTGATCTTCAAAAATCAAGCCTAATTCACACTCCCAATCTGCCTTTTTTTCGGTAGTTAGATAACAATCGTAAGATTTTATAATGCCATAGACCTTTGAAATTAAAGATGTTTGAGAGGGATTCAATTGTAAAAGTTCTTCCCATGTTTGCCCAGGTGTGAGTTGAGGGAAATTAAGAAATAATATTTTTACCCAATTTCTCACCTGAAAATACCTGAAAAGATGGGAGAGCGGAAGGTTAAACTCACCCATCAAGTCAGTGAACGAACAAAAAAATCCTTCCTTATAAAAAATCTTTGAAACATGTTATCCCCTTTTCATGCCACAATGTGAAGACAGGATAAGTAAATGCGGGTTTGAAGACATGATTCTTCAATAATGGGGATAAAGTAGAAGGAGCAGCAAATTTAAACTGCTTTCTAAACTGAAACCATATATTTAATGTGGAGACAACCACTGGGTTAGGGTTAGGGCCAGAGGGGCTAACAGATATGGCACTAGTCAACAAGGCTCTCAAGGATGACGAGGGACACGACTGCATTTCTAACCTGCACCAAGGTATATCTACTGAATTCAACCAAAAGTAGTTTTCATAATATTTTACAGACCAGTAATAACATTTAAAATTTGGCAGGGAGAGGCCACCATCAAATTTGCAATTCTGAAGTACTATCAGTCAAACTCTGGAAGAGACTTATATGATTTAGCTACATTAACACCTAGGTATCTAAAACCAGAGGAGTTTACTAACCTCAGATTGAGAGACCAGTATTGCTTGAGCATTAATCAGATAGTATTTGCTTTTCAGGGCGTTCACTTTATATCCAGAAAACGAGCCAAATCTACGAAGAAAAGACTGAGTCTTGGGACATGATTTAATAGGATCTGTAACATATAACAATAGCTCATCCGCATATAATGAAAGTTTAAATTCAATATGTGACCTTACAATACCATTAAATATAGAAGAAGATCTAAGGTAAATCGACAGGGGTTCTATTGCAAGAGCAAAAGGAAGGGGGGACAGGGGACAACCTTGTCTACATCCTCGGTTTAGGGAGAAATAACTCGATTGAATATTATTAATAGTAATGCCAACAATTGGTGAAGTATAGAGAAGGCGTATCCAGGATATAAAACCATTACCCAGTCCACATTTTTCTAAAACTGCAAACAAATAACCCCATTAAACCCTATTGAACGCTTTCTCTGCATCAATAGATATTACTGCTTCTGGGAGAATAGTAGTTTCTTTTGAGTAAGTAACATTTAACAAAGTGTGGATGTTATAAAAAAGATGGCGTCCCTTTATGAAACCCGTCTGTTCCTCTGAAATGATGGATGGGAGAACTTTTTCTAGACAGCATGCCAGAGCTTTTGAGAGAATTTTAGTATCCACATTCATCAAAGAAATAGGCCTATATGAAGCACATAATTCAGGGTCTTTTTGCTTCTTGAGGAGAACACTTATAGATGCTCTCCTTAGCGTAGGTGGAAGAGAGCCATTTGACAAAGATTCGGTATAAACTGAATGCAATAATGGAACCAGTTGATTATGAAATGCCTTATAGAAATCAACTGGGTCTGGGCGCCTTATTATTTTGCATACTTTGTAAAGCCAATTCAAGTTCTTGAATAGTTAAAGTGCAATTTAGTTGATCAATTAAATGTGGGTTACCTTCTGGAAATTCCAAATTTTGCAGAAATGTGTGCATATCGCCTAGGTCCGAAGGAAGCTCAGAGCCGTACAGAGATCTATAAAGGGACGAAAACACATAATTAATAAGAGGTGAGTCCTCCATCAATGCTCCTGACCCATCTCTAATGCGCTGTATTGACCGTGAGGCAGTCTGTCGGTGTAATTGGTGGGCTAGTAATCTTCCCGATTTATCCACATATTCATAATATATAGAACGTGAATGTACAGTCGTGGCCAAAAGTTTTGAGAATTACATCAATATTGGAAATTGGAAAAGTCGCTGCTTAAGTTTTTTAACTCAGGTGAGAATGTTGACGAGCACAAGGCTGGAGATCATTATGTCAGGCTGATTGGGTTAGAATGGCAGACTTGAGATGTTAAAAGGAGGGTGATGCTTGAAATCATTGTTCTTCCATTGTTACCCATGGTGACCTGCAAAGAAACACGTGCAGCCATCATTGCATTGCATAAAAATGGCTTCACAGGCAAGGATATTGTGGCTCTAAAATTGAACCTAAATCAACAATTTATAGGATTGTCCAGAACTTCAAGGAAAGAGGTTCAATTCTTGTTAAGAAGGCTTCAGGGCATCCGAGAAAGTCCAGCAAGCGCCAGGATTGTCTCCTAAAGAGGATTCAGCTGCAGGATCGGAGTGCCACCAGTGCAGAGCTTGATCAGGAATGGCAGCAGGCAGGTGTGAGCGCATCTGCACGCACAGTGAGGCGAAGACTTTTGGAAGATGGCCTGGTGTCATGAAGGGCAGCAAAGAAGGCACTTCTCTCCAAAAAAAACATCAGGGACAGATTGATCTTCTGCAGAAAGTCTGGTGAATGGACTGCTGAGGACTGGGGGAAAGTCATATTCTCCGATGAAGCCTCTTTCCGATTGTTTGGGGCATCTGGAAAATGGCTTGTCCAGAGAAGAAAAGGTGAGCGCTACCATCAGTCCTGTGTCATGCCAACAGTAAAGCATCCTGAGACCATTCATGTGTGGGGTTGCTTCTCATCCAAGGGAGCGGGCTCACTTACAATTTTGCCCAAAAACACAGCCATGAATAAAGAATGGTACCAAAACACCCTCCAACAGCAACTTCTTCCAACAACAGTTTGGTGAAGAACAATTTCAATTCAATTTTCAATTCAGTTTATTTATATAGCGCCAATTCACAACAGATGTCATCTCAAGGCACTTAACAACAAGTAATTTCAATACATTTATACAAACATTCCAATCAGTTAAAAAGTTTCCTATTTAAGGAATCCCAACAATGCATTTTCCAGCACGGTGGAGCACCGTGCCTTAAGGCAAAAGTGATAACTAAGTGGCTCGGGGACCAAAACGTTGTAATTTTGGGTCCATGACCTGGAAACTCCCCAGATCTTAATCCCATTGAGAACTTGTGGTCAGTCCTCAAGAGGCGGGTGGACAAACAAAAACCCACTAATTCTGACAAACTCCAAGAAGTGATTATGAAAGAATGGGTTGCTATCAGTCAGGATTTGGCCCAGAAGTTGATTGAGAGCATGCCCAGTCGAATTGCAGAGGTCCTGAAAAAGAAGGGCCAACACTGCAATACTGACTCTTTGCATAAATGTCATGTAATTGTCAATTAAAGCCTTTGAAACGTATAAAGTGCTTGTAATTATATTTCAGTACATCACAGAAACAACTGAAACAAAGATCTAAAAGTACTTTGGCAGCAAACTTTGTGAAAACTAATATTTGTGTCATTCTCAAAACTTTTGGCCACAACTGTAGTAATAAGCGTTCTGCTTTATTTGCAGTAATTAGATCTAGTTCTGTCTTCAAAGCCATGCGCTTTTTTTAATAACTCCGAGGAAGGATTCATTGGGAGTTGCTGATCCACCATTTGTAACTGGCTATGAAGAGAGCCTATGAATATCCGATAACCATACTCTCTTTATATGGGCAGAATAAGAGATAATTTGACCTCATAGGTAAGCCTTTAAAGACTCTCATAAAAGTGCATTTGAAATGGGCTCTGAATCCGATTGGTTAAGTGAGATATACTCGTCAATCGTGTTTATAATAAATTTTTGGAATTTATCGTCAGACAACAATGCAGTTGTTGCAGTATTGGGATGATTTATCTATCCGCTGAGAGGCTATGATGGGTCCTGTAGATTTGTATGACACGCTGGGGCCTAAACAGAAACACTGGATCCAGGATGCTTTTGATGATTTATTGTAACATGCGGCTGTCACAGCAGTACTGTTAGTGTATGAAGAAGGCAGGGATATTCATTCGTGTGAAGTAATTTGACAGAAAATAAACCAGGATAAAGGGATTGCGGTCAACAAAAATTACGGCTACCCATGACTGCCTCTCCCCTCAGCTACCTCTCCACAGGTGAGTGCGCACCCTTGAAACCTCTGTACACGCCCCTCAAGCACGCACACACAAGCGCACTAACGCACTCGTGACACACACACAAGGTGGTGGCAGACACGCATGCTAGGATCACCCAACTAGGTGTCTTCTATAGCAGTGTTAAATCGCCACTGAGTAGGATAATGACATTCGGATGAAATATTAATGTCAAGAGAGAGAGGTGCATGATCTGAGATTATAATAGGATAAGATACGTCAGTGACTTTAGGCATCAGACAAGCATCAATGAAAAAGAAAACCATGCGAGAAAAAGTCTGATGCACTTGTGAATAAAATGAATACCGCCTTCCGGGAGGGTTTTGACATCTCCAAGGGTTAATGTAACCATTATTAGACATAAAACTGTTGAGGGTTCCAGCCATTTTCGACCAAGCCAAGCTAGGTTTAGAATGATCCAATTGGGCATCAAAAACACAGTCCATGTCCCACCCAAAAATAAAATTGACCTCATTTAAGGAGGGTAGTTTTCCAAAAAGATTATCCAGAAAGGTGGGATTATCAAAGTTTGGAGCATAGACATTCACAAGTAACACAGGAACATGGCCAATACTTCCTAAAATAATCAAATATCTGCCTTCCCTGTCTGAAATAACTTTAGTCTGTTCAAATGGGACTGATCTACCGATTAAAAATGGCAACCCCCCTGGGCCTAGAACTGAAGCCAGAATGGAATACCTCTGACACTCAGGGGCACTTCAATTTAATTTGGTCCCTAGTCCTCATGTGGGTCTCCTGCAAGAAAACAATATCAGACTTTAGATGACTTTAAATGAGAAAAGATTTTTGAACTTTTGACAGTACTCCCCAGACCCTTAATATTCCAGCTAACAAATCTTACTCTTGAAATCTTAATACTGGTCATGCTAATGTATATCAAAACAGACTGTAGCCAAATCTCTGACTTCCAATCCCTCCACAACAAGAGAAAAAGAAAAGGGAGAAGAAAGCATAAGAGTTGAATAGAAGACAAAAGATAGCAAAAAACAGGAAAAAGGCAAAACACAATGCTGAGAACGTCCCCAACCCCCCCCCTCCCCCCTGCACTGACCATTACCTCGTCCCCAAACAATAGGGTACCAGTGCAGACTCCACTCGGAGTCATTAAACAAAGTCAAACTTCCAGGTGCCGACCAAAACGTCCGTTCACAATGCGAGAGCAATGGCTCCTGCACAACCTAATGAAGTTATATAAACATACAGGGTGTACAATGAACTTAAAACTAATAATAATAATAATAAAAATAATAATAATAATATAAACACGATGCTCCCAGCTCTGCTCCAAGACAAGCTTTCTCAGCTCAATGTGCCCAACTCCATCTGCAGGTGGATCACAGACTTCCCGTCGGATCGGAGGCAGTACGTGCGGCTGGGGAAGAATGTGTCGGAGATTCGGACCATCAGCACCGGCTCCCCTCAGGGCTGTGTACTTTTACCTCTGCTATTCTCTCTGTATACGAACTGCTGCACCTCCAGCCATCAGTCCGTGAAACTGAAGTTTGCAGATGACACCACGCTTATTGGGCTCATCTCAGATGGTGATGAGTCTGCTTACAGAAAGGAGGTGGATCGGCTGGTGTCCTGGTGCGCCCACAACAACCTGCAGTTTAACACTCAGAAGACGGTGGAGATGATTGTGGATTTCAGGAAAGTCTCAGCCCCACCATCCCCCCTTGCCCTCATGGACCTCCCCATCTCCGTTGTGGACTCCTTCCGCTTCCTGGGTACTACCATCACCCAGAAACTTAAGTGGGAGCTGACCATAACCTCCCTCATTAAGAAGGCCCAGCAGAGGATGTTCTTCTTGCGGCAGCTGAGGAAGCTCAAACTGCCAACGGATTTGATGGTGCAGTTTTACACAGCCATCATAGAGTCCATCATCACCTCTTCCATCACCGTATGGTACACGGGGGCCACCACCAGGGAGAGACTGCAGCGCATTGTGCGGACTGCTGAGAAGGTGATTGGCTGCAACCTCCGACCTTTACGTGACCTGTACATCACCAGGACTTTGGGTCTTGCAGGTCGAATTGTGGCTGACCCGTCTCACCCTGAACACAGCCTGTTTAACCCTCTCCCCTCAGGAAGGAGACTACGGTTTATCCGGACCAGAACTGCCAGCCACAGAAACAGCTTCTTCCCCTCAACCATCAGACTCTTAAATAATAGCTAAATAGTCACACTATTCACCTGCTACTGCTACAAAAAAACAAAAAAAACATATTGTTGTTTTTAACCAATTATTTAATTTAAAAGTATGGAGATGGTAGAGTTGCCAACCTTAATCCGCTGCTGGGCTTTAGCACGTTGTAGAATATCAACACAGTCAGCATAGTAGTGCAAACGAGCTATTATAGGACGTGGCCCCTCTCCGGGTTTTGGTTTGGCATTCAGGGATCTATGAGCCCGGTCCACCACCGGATCTTTATCCAGACTAAGAACATCACGGAGCCCCTGCATAGTGGCCGCTGGATGTTCCCCTGGGGTTCTCCTTTGCTCCACTCTTGGGGGATGCGGTCGGCCCCGCCCGGGTCCGCCTGGGGCTCTGGCGGTCCTTTGGATGTCTTGGCTCCGATCTCCTTCATGTCTGCATCGATTCCTGGGAGACGGATTGATGTCTGCTCACACCAACTATCGAACACTCTTATGGAGAAACCTTATATGCACCAGCATGCTCACACACACACATAGATGTGGGGTCTCTGGTGTTTAAGGAAATATTCTTGGGCTGAGGTTATCATTACTAGAGCTTGATTATTCGGTACCATGAGTTTTTCTGTGACATTGTTGTTGTATTTTTATATCTATTTTTGTGTGATGTGGTTGTTTAGTTCTTAGTTCACAATGTTTGGTTGGTTTTGTCGATGTTCCTTTTTCGTGTTTTGTTTTGTTTTCCCCCTCTCTCTGCCGTCCTGTGGGTATGGAGGCAGACTTCAATGTCTTCCTGTGTTTTCTTTGTTCCCCTTCCTCTCTTGTATTTTCAACTCACCCTCTCTCATGAAATTTTGTTTCCTACCTCTCTTCTTCATCTTCCTTCCTTCTTCTCCTTAATTTTCCGTCTCCGTGTCCATAACATCAGGAAATAAAAACCCCAACAATTCATAATAAAGATTTTTCACACATAAATCAAGTGGAGCACTATAGCAAAAGCTGTACTGCTCCACTTGTGAAAGTAAATCTGTTGGGCTTCTACTTGGTACTCAGACACCAATTCTGAGCTCCACACTGCCAAACAGGACACGTAAAAAAAACAAACAAAAAAAAACATCACGGAGTAGGGCGGAGATAGAAGCTGCGGTAACCGGGCCATGCTGCTCAGATAGTCCAATAATGCGAACATTATTGCGCTGAGATCTACCCTCCAGATCTTCACATTTATTCTCCAGGGCTGTAACTTTCACAGACAGACTCTCGACTTTGTTTTTAAGTGACACCACATCGTCTGTGCAGATCGATAGTGATCCCTCCATCTCAGTAACAGTCCCCCGCAGCTCAATCACATCTGCCTTTGTAGCAGCTAGGCTAGCTGTTAGCTCCGTCTTCACACTTTGCAATTCTGACTTTATTTGCGCCAGGTTTTGGGTCAGGGCCATCTGTAGTTCGGCTTTAAAAATACCTGCCATCTCTTCCCAGAGGGCCACGAGTAGTTCAGCCTTGAAATCCGCTGAAGTCGAAGGGTGGTGAACAGCCCTCCATGTGCTCACCAGAGGTAGCCTGACTGCCATTGGGTACCGAGATGAGATCCTCAGACCCCTTGTGAGACCAATGCTGGTGCGGTTGGCCCTTGGTTCTTCCTAATGCAAGACAATGCTAGACCTCATGTGGCAGGAGTGTGACAGCAGTTCCTGCAAGAGGAAGGCATTGATGCTATGGAGTGGCCCGCCTGTTCCTCAGACGTGAATCCAATTGAGCACATCTGGGACATCATGTCTCGCTCCATCCACCAACACCACATTGCACCACAGACTGTCCAGGAGTTGGCAGATGCTTTAGTCCAGGTCTGGGAGGATATCCCTATGGATGCCATCCGCCACCTCATCAGGAGCATGCCCAGGTGTTGTAGGGAGGTCATCCAGGCACGTGGAGGCGTCACCCACTACTGAGCCTCATTTTGACTTATTTTAAGGACATTACATCAAAGTTGGATCACCCTGTAGTCTGTTTTTTCACTTTAATTTTGAGTAGTGACTCCAAATCCAGACCTCCATGGTTAATAAATTAGATTTCCATTGATAATTTTTTATGTGATTTTGTTGTCATCACATTCAACTATGTAAAGAACAAAGTATTTAATAAGAATATTTCATTCATTCAGATCTAGGATGTGTTATTTTAGTGTTCCCTTTATTCTTTTGAGCAGTGTATCTTAGAACATGGTAAAAAGTAGTTCCAGTTACAATTTATGGTGTTTACTATATAACCCTCACTTGACAACAAACTCAACAGACAGAAGATTACTTTAGAAAACCGAAGCTTGTGTAGAAACAGGAGGTCTCCTTTAATAAACTGTTGGTGTGTGCGTGTGTGTGTGTGTATGTATGGTGTATTTGTGGTTAAAATATGTTTCCTCTTTATTAAGTGAATTTATTCACAGTGAGTAGAGTATCCAGAAATTTTACTCAAGTAAGAGTACCGATACTTCATAATAACTTGACTAAAGAAAAGTAAAAAGTAAGGCACAGCAAAACATATTTTAAATGTAAATTTTTTTCCAAAAAGTTACTCAAGTTAATGTAACTGAGTAAATGCAGCTAGTTATTACCCACCTCTGATTGCGACAAAATGTGAAAATGTTCAAGGGGTTTGAAGGAACTGTATAATTAACGTATACACTGATCCTGTGAAATATTTTGTGTACTTGATTTTGCAAACAGCACTACATGTACCTCCCAGTCACCTCCACTAATCTGAAGTTCTGCAGTAATTCAGCCTGACTGCTCTGTTTCACTTTTTGCCTTCCAGTCTCCATGCTGTGCTTGCTGCCCCAGTCGGCGTTGGCACGGTGGGCGTGCGTCCGAGCCTGCCCTGTGTCCTGCACCTGCACCCAGGAGAAGAGCTGCAGCGTGCTATGTGACCGATCGGGCCTGGCTGAGCTGCCCAAAGAGTTTCCCTGTGAGGCATCTACCATCACCTTGGAGAAGAACCGGCTCAAGTTCCTGTCTGAAAGGGCCTTTGGTACCCTGCCCTCGCTGAAGTCTCTATCTCTGGACCACAACAACATCTCTTTCATTACCCCAGGCGCTTTCAAGGTCTGCACAAAGATGTGTTTGAAGTTTCCTTTTCAGTCATATGTTATAGATATTTTAATGAGCTCCAACCAAATAGTACACTTTCAATAATAACTTAATATGACAAGAATTTGATATAAAACTCAGTAGACGTCTCTTTACTGAATACTACATTAACCAGGTTGCTGCTCTGCCAGTTTATAGGTCCAAAGACGTCACTGAGAATCAAAGAGCAATAAAGAGACCTTCAAGACTTATTTATATTTCCATATCCGTATCAGTCTGACAACTAAAGCTAATTTCATTGTACATTCTGCTGAAAAAACATTTGATATAATTTCCTACCAAGAAATTGTATTAAAATTCCCCATGTCTCATTTTTGCAGACAGTGATTTTTAACCATTTCATTCTGGATTCTTTCTGGAGTCCTGGGCCCTCCTACCAATGAAATTTAGAATGTCCGTACGAACAGTCAAAAGTCAGATTTATCATATATGGACAGTCGTACAAATGTTCCTCCGCAATCAACTGTTAATAAATCCCATGTGTGTATAGGAGCTTGTGCCCGTTCAGTCATTTGCATACAGAAACGCCCTCAATTAACCATATTTGGTCACACCACATATTACACGTGCATTAAATCCTTGTTCTTTCTGAAAATAATGGCTAAGAGTGAAAAAAGGAATTTCAGTGACACAGAGATTGAGGTGAAAATTAGGTGGGGCAAAAGTCATGATGAACAGACTTTTTGAAAATTAATTTTAACATTGATAGTTTTTGCCCACTGTTATCAGCTGTTCCTCTGCTTCATGTCTCCCCCCCTCCAGCATGCAGCAGTTATATTCCTGCTGCAGACATAAAAGATGTGGCAAAGAATCGTTTCATTTGCTGTTATTCACTTCTCTGGAAATATTTAAAGGTCAACTAACCCCCAAATAAACTTTTTCTTGCTGGTTAACTGTATAAATAAGTGTCTAATAGTAATGTCTACATGTCTGGTGATTATCTTTTGATATTTTAGTACATTTTAGTAAAAATATACAGTGGAGTGCCCTCTTAAGTTTAAAGCTTTACATTGGACTTCAATTTGAATTGGGCATTGCTACTGGCTCAGCCTCTATGGCTTTTCTCAGCCATCCTGCCGCTATGGAGTATAAAACAAGCCAAGTCTCAGACACGCCTCTGTAATGAGTTGGAGTTGGAATAGCAAGTAAGTGTTGAGGCTAGCCAGCCCTCCCCCCTGCGTGTCCCTTGGTCCGCCAGGCAATGCCTCCTTTTGGAGCTTTTTTCAAACAGGAAATGTAAGTGGAGTAAGACTCTGGAAGGGGGGTGAGTTGTTTTTTAACTTCTTGGAACAAAGTAAATCAGTTAAATTTGTCCAGAACATTGCTGTTTGGTTTTATCAGCTCATGAGGAA
The DNA here is from genome assembly GCA_963556495.2 of Valencia hispanica. NCBI lineage: Eukaryota > Metazoa > Chordata > Actinopteri > Cyprinodontiformes > Valenciidae > Valencia > Valencia hispanica. Next base: position 57,652,995 of record OY747707.1, on the reverse strand, counting down.
CCAATACAAAAAGAACAGTTCCTGGGAGAAAGTGACAGAGGCAGTAAATGCAGTCAGGACAGTGGAAAGGTTCCTGTTTGAAATAAAGGAACAAAATGGTTGGATATTAAAGTGAATCCAATAAAACGTCATTCATCACACAGCTGGAGCAGATCTTCTACTGGGGGTGAACAGATCACCACATGTGACCCGTGTGTGGCCAGTGTTATTGGAGACGCTGCTTTGGCTGGCATCAGTAACCATGGAGACAGAGACAACCTGCTGCACTGATAAGCAGGACCATCCAGTTTCCTCACTACAGTTTGCTAACCTTTGATTTAGAAGTGGAAAAACATCTTTTAAACTGAAGCGCTTGATGTGACGAGTAAAAAAAGCTGATGGAGAGGCAGACCTCAATGAAGCTCCTCACACCCCCCCAGATTGTGATTCACAGGATCTCCTTGCATGATCACCCGCAGAATTTAATCATTTATTCCTTGGCAAATTTCTAATATTTCTTGAAAGTTTAATCCAAATCCGTCCATAACTTTGTGAGTTATTTAGCTAAATAAACTGATGAGATAAATATTCCGTCAAAGTAAAACTGTTTCAGTGTTGCAGTTTGCCCGTTCTAGCACTAGATGCTGTGTGTACGCATGGTCAGAGCTGTTCTTATATTTAGGAACATTTCTACGCACAACTACAAGATGGTAAATACCACACTATGTGTCAAATTTTTCCTACTCACAAAATATGCACAGATCTGTGTGTAAGTACGGTTGATAAATGAGAGCCCTGGTTCTTCCAGGCTGTACCAGACGTTAGATCTTTAATTCAATTCAATTTCAATTCAGTTTATTTATATAGCGCCGATTCACAACAGATGTCATCTCAAGGCATTTAACAAGAAGTCATGTCAATACATTTATACAAACATTCCAATCTGTTAAAAAGTTTCCTATTTATAGAATCCCAGCAGATTGCGTCAGTCATTGGCGTGAGGTTGGGCCCCGTTGATGCAGACTTTCCAACCACAGCAATCCTTCAGCAATCCCTCATACTGAGCAAGCATGTAGCGACGGTGGAGAGGAAAAACTCCCCTTTAACAGGAAGAAACCTCCAACAGAACCAGGCTCAGTAGGAGCGGCCATCTGCCACGACCGTCTGGGGGTTTGAGAAGACAGAGCAGAAACACAGAAGGAACAGAAGATCTGATATAAGAGAACTTTCTATGTTACAGAAAGTAAAAAGTTGATAACAGGACACAGGGGATGTTCAGTTACTGGGAGCATCATCCCAGTCGATGCCCCCCGTCCAACAGGGCATTGCAGCCAAGCAGGATACCAGACCGGGTATATCTTCTATGGAGAGAAAAACACTGAGAGAACACAAAGTTAACAGTCGAAATAACAGAATATACTGTAATACAACTGGAGAGTAGTAGGAGAGAAAAGTAGCAGAGTGACGAAAAGTGGTCAGTCTGTCCAGACCCAAGCTTATAGTAGCATAACTACAGAGATAGCTCAGGATGACCTTAGCTACTCTAACTATAAGCTTTATCAAAAAGGAAAGTTTTAAGCCTGGCCTTAAAAGTAAACAGAGTGTCTGCCTCACGGACTAAAGCTGGGAGCTGGTTCCACAGGAGAGGAGCCTGAGAACTAAAAGATCTGCCTCCCATTCTACTTTTAGAAATCCTAGGAACTACAAGTAAACCTGCAGTCTGAGAGTGAAAAGCTCTGTTAGGAACATATGAAACAATTAGATCTCTGATGTATGATGGAGTTTGATTATTATGGGCTTTATATGTAAGAAGAAGGATCTTTAATTCTATTCTGGATTTAACAGGGAGCCAATGAAGGGAAGCTAAAACAGGAGAAATGTGATCTCTCTTTTTAATATTCATTAGAACTCTTGCTGCCGCATTTTGGATCAACTGAAGGCTTTTAATGGCATTTTGTGGACTACCTGATAGTAAAGAATTACAGTAGTCCAGCCTTGAGGTAACAAATGCATGGACTAGTTTCTCAGCATCACTCCTGGACAGGATGTTTCTAATTTTAACAATATTCCGGAGGTGAAAGGAGGAAATCCTAGAAACCTGTTTATTATGGGATTTAAATGTCAAGTCTTGGTCAAAAATAATGCCGAGGTTCTTTACTGGGGGCCAATTTAATGCCATCCAGATGAAGTGATTGACTAATCAGTTTCTTTTTTAAAACTTCGTGACGGTCGTGGCAGATGGCCGCTCCTACTGAGCCTGGTTCTGTTGGAGGTTTCTTCCTGTTAAAGGGGAGTTTTTCCTCTCCACCGTCGCTACATGCTTGCTCAGTATGAGGGATTGCTGAAGGATTGCTGTGGTTGGAAAGTCTGCATCAACGGGGCCCAACCTCACGCCAATGACTGACGCAATCTGCTGGGATTCTATAAATAGGAAACTTTTTAACTGATTGGAATGTTTGTATAAATGTATTGAAATGACTTCTTGTTAAGTGCCTTGAGATGACATCTGTTGTGAATTGGCGCTATATATATATATAAAAAAAAAACTTCTGGTCCAAAGACAGCAACTTCTGTTTTGTCAGAATTTAAAAGCAAAAAGTTTAGATTCATCCATGTTTTTATGTCTTCCAGACATGCCTGTAATCTACCTAACTGACTGGGTTCATCAGGATTTATGGATAAATATAGTTGTGTATCATCGGCATAGCTGTGGAAATTTATCCCATGCTGTCTAATGATTCTACCAATTGGGAGCATATATATGGTGAACAGAATTGGTCCAAGCACAGCACCCTGTGGAACTCCACAAGTAACCCTTGAGAGTGAAGAAGATTTATCATTTAGATGAACAAACTGCATTTCTTGTTTACGAAAAAAAAAAAGCTGTCGGTTCACACTACAGATGACGATTATAAAGCCATTTTCCACACATGGAGCAACCAGCCTGCAGGAAACACTCCTGCCAAGTACGCTTAAACTATTTTTTTGAAGGGATCAACCAGAGCAAAGGGCCTTCTCACTACAGAAACCTTGTATTTCACACTGTTAGTTATTTTTGACCAACGTATAAATCTCCTCACCTTCCAGTCAGTCCATGGGTCCCCTGACCAAAAAAAAAGAAAGACTGAAAGTCAATAGAGCAATAAAACTTTTTTTCTGGTCCACTTTGCCTTACGCCCTGAATCACATATAAGCTGTAGCTCAATTTAAATCAGAACTAATGATGTGCGTTTCAACTGTGTTTATCATATTATTTGCGATTTATTTGCTTGTAAAAATTAATAATTAAAATGACTACCAATCAGAATTTGCATATATGTTATCACGTCAGCCAACATTAGCTAGAACTTGAAATACTCACCGAGATCTTGTAGAGCTTGTCTCGCATGTTGGCTATCACTCCACCAACTATTTCTCCCCCAGCATAGCTGCCACTTTCCACATGGCCAGATTTATAGTACTTTTCTCCACTTTAATGCTTCTTCCTTCGTTCTGGAAGAAGGATGTGAAGCTGACTAAACTCACGGTCATTTGTCTTATTCTTCTTCAGTTGTAGTCCACTACGTTTTTTCACACAAAACCTAAAGTAATTTGTGCCGGCTGTCGAAAATGAGCACTTTCTCTCTATCAAAATGTGTCTTTGAAATTCACAGACATCATATTTTAAATCCATGTAACAATTCAAACTGGATCAGAAAATAAATGTTATTCCTCCACTGACCATCCTAAAACAATTTTGGACCGTAAGGGACTTATGGGAAGAAGATAGGCGGGACTTAAGCTCCCCATGGCCTCAAGGTTTTTCACCTAGTGCAGAACCTGTTTAAACTGAGTTTTCAATAAATTACCAACTCCTTGTTTTTTCTACTTCTTTCAGTTTAAAGCTCAACTTACTACCTGATTATGATCCAACAGCTCAAAAGGTTGAAGAGTTTAATAGAGAGCATCAAATCAAGTTTATTTGTATAGCACATTGCATCAAAGCAGTTCAAAGTGCTTCACATGATAAAAACAAAACACAATAAACAAACCAGGAAAAACATTACATTACAGTGGAAAAATAATGAGAAGTAATAAAAAGTTGTGATTCAGACTATAATTAATGATGTTCCAGTAAATATTGATCAAAGCAGCTCTAAACAGATGGTTTTTAGCCTACTACAACAACAACAACAGATCTTCAACACACTTTGGTGCTAAGCCATTCAATGATTCATAAACGAGTAAATGTATGTAGAAGTCTATTCTCTGAGCTACAGGGAGCCAGTGTAAGGACTTTAGAACTGGGGTGATGTGCTCTACTTTCCTGGTTCTAGTGAGGAACATGAGGAGCAACGTTCTGGATCAGCTGCAGCTGTCTGATATACGTTTTGTGTAATAATTTATTTCTCTACTTGTTTTATGTTGAAACATTGCAGCAACATGTTCACTAAAGGTGGTTTTAGTATCATGAGTGAAAGATTTAATGAGATAAAAACTTTGTAAAGTGCAAATTAAACAATTTTTTTCACTGCAGTTGGCACTCAGTTTTATACGGAAGCCAGCCATGTTAGATGTTGATGTAATAGTTGGGGAAAGACCTTTGTCTTTTCCGGTTGGAGCTCAAACTTCTGGGAACTTTCAGACGTAAAAAATGTCAACTTAGTGGAACATGTAATCAAGCTGGATCCTTTAAATAACCATGTGGTGTCAATAAAAACATGTTTTTTCTTTTCAGTGTTTTCATGATATAATACAGTATGAGAACCTAACACAGTCCAAGCTGTGCCATGCTATTGTTACTAAATGTCTGTCAGCATAGCGCTACTTGGAAATCTAGTTATTGTTATAAAGAGTTTTAAAAACCACTGCTCCGCCCACTTAAACACAAAGCAAAACTTTTTTGGTCTGAACATAAACAGGGTATAATCTCTGATCCCCTAGGGCCTCTCAAACTTGTTGGACCTGAAAATGGCCCACAACGAGTACATCAGCTACCTTCACACGCGGACATTCACGGGGCTAAAAAAGCTGCTGCGGCTGGACCTGTCGAACTGTAATCTCTTCAGCATCCCTGACCGCATCTTCATAGAGCAGACCGCGATGAAGGAGCTACTGTGTTTCCAAAACAACTTTAGGAGGATCCCTGGAGCCATCAGGGGCATGGAGAACCTGACACACATCTACCTGGAGAGGAACAAAATTGAGGCTGTGGCCTACAATTCCCTGCTTGACCTGGGGAGTCTCAGGTGAGTTCCAGCCTATGATAAATACATGCAGGTTACTTTCCGTTCCCTACAGCTTCCAGTGGCTTATTTTACTGCAAGTCTGCCTGAAGATGCAGAATCCATTGCCTTGCAAACTTGTTCTGCAGCGTGTCTCGTGTAATGGAAAGATTGAAATGTTGCTCTTAGACATGTTTTTCTGCATGTAGGTCAGTATCCTTGGAATAAGTAATGCTGAGTTCTTAGAATTGGAGATGTTAAACTGCTTATCTTAGAAACAATGTAGGTGTAGCATCTGACAGCTTCTTCTGTTTTTGTCTCATAATATAGAGTGAATGCCAGGAAGAAGAGTGTATAATGTCAGCTGTTAAAGGAACTGTATGTAAGAAATGTATTTCAATTAATGATAAAATGGCCCTGATATATCACTAGACATTAAGAAATCATGTTCATTTCAATTACTTGTATTACTGACAACAGCAGTACGGCCAGGATATTGTCATTTAAAAAGTGAAGTTGCAGCCCTCAACTGACGTTGATGTTGTCATCTTGTGTTTTGGCCAGAAGCTCCACCCTCCACATATCTACCAATGACGAAGTCAGTAGTGTTTCCGCATCGGGGTTGCCAGCTCTGCTTTAGTTACTGCAGCTGCTGCTACAAAAGTGTTTCGGACAAAAAATGTCTAACGTTACTACACCTAAAAGACCTCGTTATCATTCAGAAATACGTCGTAACAAAGTCTGAAATAAAATAAGGATTTGTATAGGAGATACCTTTGCAAGATGGAGACGGCTGAAAACAGAGAAGAATTTGAAGACGGACGCCAACGTTGCTAATTTAATCCTGGACAGGTAAGTTTTGTCTATATTTGGCTAACTTGGAGGCCTACTTTATGTAAATGGACATTTCAAACATTCATGACAATCGAACAAAGTTATGCATATTAATGAATCGTGCAAAGTGATGTTACGTTAGCGCATATGGAGGAGGAGAGTCATCAAATTGAAAAGATAAGGAATTGTTTGGGAAATACATACAGCGAGTCGTCTTTGCTAACGTTAGTGATGCATTATCAGAGCCCGTTTCTCTATCATTATAATTAAACATAATTAACCAAAAGAAACCTTACTGTGTAGGACTCGTCATTTGCCATTGGGAGCTCCTTGTAGCAGCCTACGTTCCTGCAGCTTTTCTGGCAACCTCGAGTCAGGAGGGATACATCGTTTTACAGTAATTTGAAAGTGATTGCAGTACCAGTTTTCGTCACAATCTTACATACAGCTCCTTTAAGTTATAGCATTGGCAGGCCTTTTGTGTGACAACTGCTCTCCTTGTTAACAAGTTCTAATAAAACTATCAAAGACTAAAGGAACCAGATCTTGTTAGCAGGATCAAGTGAGCGAAAACATGACAGGAATAACTTCATTGTACTTATTAGGAATTTATGGGATATACCAGCACTCTCTGCTGTGCAAATAGTTCCCTACTCTGGTACCCCTAAATACAATCCAATGAAACAACCTGCCTTCAGAAGTCACCTACTTAGTAAATAGAGTACAGCTCTGTGTAATTTGATCTCAGTATAAATCCAGCTGTTCCCAACCAAATTATTTAAAGAAGTGTTCCATTTGGTTCCGGGCCCCATTTTGGATATGATGAATCTATCCTTAGTAAACGGATACGTACCACAGGAATTTAAAATAGCTGTAATTAAACCTTTACTCAAGAAACCTTCCCTTGATCAAGATGACTTAGTGAATTACAGACCTATATCTAACCTTCCTTTCTTATCCAAAGTCCTTGAGAAAATTGTTCAAGTCTGTGAGCATTTAAACAATAACGAGCTGTTGGAAGAGTTTCAGTCAGGTTTTAGAGCTCATCATAGCACTGAAACAGCACTGGTGAAGGTTACTAATGATATTCTCATGGCCTCAGATAATAGACTTGTGTCTGTTCTGGTTTTGTTAGATCTCAGTGCTGCTTTTGACACAGTCGATCATAATATTCTCTTAGAAAGGCTTGAACATGTTGCAGGGATCAAAGGAACAGCACTAGGCTGGTTTAAATCATATTTGTCTGATAGATTCCAGTTTGTTCATCTAAATGATAAATCTTCTTCACTCTCAAGGGTTACTTGTGGAGTTCCACAGGGTTCTGTGCTTGGACCAATTCTGTTCACCATATATATGCTCCCAATTGGTAGAATCATTAGACAGCATGGGATACATTTCAACAGCTATGCAGATGATACACAACTATATTTATCCATAAATCCTGATGAACCCAGTCAGTTAGGTAGATTACAGGCATGTCTGGAAGACATAAAAACATGGATGAATCTAAACTTTTTGCTTTTAAATTCTGACAAAACAGAAGTTGCTGTCTTTGGACCAGAAGTTCTTAAACAGAAACTGATTAGTCAATCACTTCATCTGGATGGCATTAAATTGGCCCCCAGTAATAAACGTAAAGAACCTTGGCGTTATTTTTGACCGAGACTTGATATTTAAATCCCATATTAAACAGGTTTCTAGGATTTCCTTCTTTCACCTCCGGAATATTGCTAAATTTAGAAACATCCTGTCCAGGAGTGATGCTGAGAAACTAGTCCATGCATTTGTTACCTCAAGGCTGGACTACTGTAATTCTTTACTATCAGGTAGTCCACAAAATGCCATTAAAAGCCTTCAGTTGATCCAAAATGCGGCAGCAAGAGTTCTGATGAATATTAAAAAGAGAGATCACATTTCTCCTGTTTTAGCTTCCCTTCATTGGCTCCCTGTTAAATCCAGAATAGAATCTAAGATCCTCCTTCTTCCATATAAAGCCCTTAATAATCAGCTCCATCATACATCAGAGATCTAATTGTTCCATATGTTCCTAACAGAGCCCTTCGCTCTCAGACTGCAGGTTTACTTGTAATTCCTAGGATTTCAAAAAGTAGAATGGGAGGCAGATCTTTTAGTTATCAGGCTCCTCTCCTGTGGAACCAGCTCCCAGTTTTAGTCCGTGAGGCAGACACTCTGTTTACTTTTAAGGCCAGGCTTAAAACTTTCCTTTTTGATAAAGCTTATAGTTAGAGTGGCTTAGGTCATCCTGAGCTATCTCTGTAGTTATGCTGCTATAGGCTTAGACTGCTGGAGGACAGACTGACCAATTTTCTTCACTCTGCTACTTCCTTTTCTCCTACGACTCTCCAGTTGTATTACAGTACATTCTGTTATTTCGACTGTTAACTTTGTGTTCTCTCAGTGTTTTTCTCTCCATAGAAGATATACCTGGTCTGGTATCCTGCTTGGCTGCAATGCCCTGTTGGACGGGGGGCATCGACTGGGATGATCCTCCCAGTAACTGAACGTCCACTGTGTCCTGTTATCAACTTTTTACTTTCTGTAACATCTTCTGTTCCTTCTGTGTCTCTGCTCTGTCTTCTCAAACCCCCAGACGGTCGTGGCAGATGGCCGCTCCTACTGAGCCTGGTTCTGTTGGAGGTTTCTTCCTGTTAAAGGGGAGTTTTTCCTCTCCACCGTCGCTACATGCTTGCTCAATATGAGGGATTGCTGAAGGATTGCTGTGGTTGAAAAGTCTGCATCAACGGGGCCCAACCTCACGCCAATGACTGACTCAATCTGCTGGAAACTCTTTAACTGATTGGAATGTTTGTATAAATGTATTGAAATGAGTTCTTGTTAAGTGCCTTGAGATGACATCTGTTGTGAATTGGCGCTATATAAATAAACCGAATTGAATTGAAATTGAATTGAGTTAAAAAAATTGAAAAGTAAATCACTATGCAGTGGTTTTTCAGGGCATTCTAGACATCATTTTGCTTTCGACAACATTGTCTTTCTTCTAGATATTAAATTCAAGGGTTTTGTAAATGTCCTGGCTTTAGAGAGATTGTTTTAAAGACAACAAAATCTGTGTATTGTGAAGCATGATGTTTCACTTTTTTTTGGCTTAATCCATCAGCAAATTCTACTAATCTGTCTTAAAGCTGCAAGAAGAATACCAGAAAATATTGAAAATTATCCACAAAAAATGAAGCACCTGAAAAACTGCTGAACACTCCAATTTAGTTTGGTTATTTGACATAAAAATGCTCAAAACATGAACAACCAGCATTGTCAGCATCCACACTAGTGGGAAAAACATTTAATTCAAAAGGTACAACATCTATGCTGCATTACAGCAAAGATACCTAGGGACATTGATAAACAAATTACAGTCGATGTTAGGGCTGGAAGATATAAAAAAGGCAAATCTATAAAGAGAAAATTTATATTGATTGATAAGCATCAATAACTATCAAAAAATGTAGAAAATATAATTTAAGTGCAACCCTGGCATTTTATGCTATTCTTTAATGGAGTAATTTGAATAAAGTACACACACACTAAATTCAATTCAGCCCTTTATTCAACCACTTTTTTTTTTACTATAGCTAAAAGTTTGTTAGAAACAAAAATAAATTATCTTAAGAGACACGAGTGACATAAGTCAATAGTGGTAAACATAAAGACTGTTATTAACCATAATGTTAGTATTTAAAATATTTAATTATGTTTTTTTAATTGTAGACTTATCTTGATACTTTATTATTATTATATATATATTTTTTTTTATGTGTAACACTTTGTGATATTAATGGCTCTGACCTTTGATTTAGTTTGTGTGCAAAAACCTATCCGATTCTAAATCAGTACACTGCTGAAGCTAAAGCAAACCAGCTACCCACGATGGCAGAGTGTAGACGGTGCCCCAAAAACACGGGAGCCGAGTCCAATGAGTGCTGAGGCCAGCAGGTTTTTCTACCTTCCCCTCGTTTGTATTTTTGGAAGCATTTTTGCTTCTGAGGATGTGGTGGAGAACCGAGTGAACCTTTTTAAAGCCGCTGGTGTTGTTAGCAGCGAGGCCCGGTTGTGTCACGTTTACCATAACCAGACCCAAATGCAGCAAAGTAAATATCTAGAATTTAATTAAACAAGGACCTTAAATAACTCGGGAGGACCAAAAAAGTGCAGAGACGGGAGAACAGGAATAATTGACGACGGACCATCAAAGTGTTGCAGGTGAGAGGGAAAACACAGGTGGAATGGGGTCCTGCTGAGGTCCCGGCATGACAACTTTGCTTACCGTAGTATTTCCTGTTTTATTTTGTTTATTATTGTTACATTTAGTCTTGTTTTGTATCAGTTCAAAACGGGACACAACATGTATCTGCTGACGAACTACTGAAACCTTTTTCCTCCAGTGCTCTTTGCTTCGTTTTGCAGTTCGAGTCATTTGCTGTTGTGGTTTGAGAGGTTGCAATGGACTGGCGACCTGTCCAGGGTGTACCCCACCTCTTGCCCTGTAACTGCTGGAGATAGGCACCAGCCCCCCGCAACCCTGCATAGGATGGACGGGTACAGAAAATGGATGGATGGATGGATGGATGGTTTGAGAGGGGCAAGGGCTTGGCGACCGAGCATGCTTGGGTTTGCAATTGGGACTAGTTTGGAGTAAGTAATGAGCTACCCGATAGGCTATAATGAAAAAAGAAGGCTTTTAATGAACTTTTCATCGACTCGTTTTTTTTCTATGGCACTACACGTCTATTGGTCGATGTACAGTGGGTACGGAAAGTATTCCGACCCCTTTAAATTTGTCACTGTTTTTTTCATTGCAGCGATTTGCTAAAATCAAAAAAGTTATTTTTTAAATTTGCTTATTTAACTGGGACAATGTGCTAAAACATTAATTAAAGATATTTTACACCAGATCATAGCCAAAGCTAGTTTCCATATTTCAGTTAATGTACTCTCAGCACCCCATCTTGACTGAAAAAACCCAGAAAAGTAGAATCTTTAGCAAATTTATTAAAAAACAAAAACTGAAATGGTCATAAGTATTCAGACCCTTTGCAGTGACACTCATATTGAACTCACATGCTGTCCATTTCTTCTGATCCTCCTTGAGATGGTTCTGCTCCTTCATTGGAGTCCAGTTGTGTTTAATTAAACTGATTGGACTTAATTAGGAAAGGCAGACACCTGTCTATATAAGACCTTACAGTGCATGTCAGAGCAAATTAGAATAATAAGATCGAAGGAGCCTCCCTCCGCCTTCGGGTGGGGGGACGGGTCCTGACTGTTGTTTGTGCTTACGCGCCAAACAGCAGATTAGATTACCCACCCTTCTTGGAGTCTTTGGAAGGGGTGCTGGAGAGTGCTCCTCCTGGGGACTCCCTTGTTCTGCTGGGGGACTTCAACGCTCACGTGGGCAATGACAGTGAGACCTGGAGGGGTGTGGTTGGGCGGAATGGCCCCCCCGATCTAAACCCGAGTGGTGTCTTGTTATTGGACTTCTGTGCTCGTCATGGATTGTCCATAACAAACACCATGTTCAAGCATAAAGGTGTCCATATGTGCACTTGGCACCAGGACACCTTAGGCCGCAGCTCAATGATCGACTTGGTTGTCGTCTCATCTGATCTGCGGCCGCATGTTTTGGACACTCGGGTGAAGAGAGGGGCAGAGCTGTCCACTGACCACTACCTGGTGGTGAGTCGGCTCCGATGGTGGGGGAGGACGCCGGACAGACCTGGAAGGCCTAAACGTGTTGTGAAGGTCTGCTGGGAACGTCTGGCAGAGTCTCCTGTCAGAAGGAGCTTTAACTCACACCTCCGGCAGAACTTTGAACACGTCCCGGGGGAGGCGGGGGACATCGAGTCCGAGTGGACCATGTTCCGCGCCTCCATTGCCGAGGCGGCTGACCGAAGCTGTGGCCGCAAGGTGGTCGGTGCCTGTCGCGGCGGCAACCCCCGAACCCGGTGGTGGACACCGGCGGTAAGGGATGCTGTCAGGCTGAAAAAAAGAGTCCTACCGGGTCTTTTTGGCTTGTGGGACCCCTGAAGCAGCTGATAGGTACCGACAGGCCAAGCGGGATGCGGCTCGGATGGTTGCTGAGGCAAAAACTCGGGCGTGGGAGGAGTTTGGAGAGACCATGGAAAACGACTTCCGTATGGCTTCGAAGCGATTCTGGTCCACCATCCGGCGTCTCAGGGGGGGAAAGCGGTCTGCCACCAACACTGTTTACAGTGGGGATGGTGTGCTGCTGACCTCGACGCGGGACGTTTTGGGTCGGTGGATGGAATACTTCGAAGACCTCCTCAATCCCACCGGCACGCCTTCCAATCTGGAAGCAGGGTTTGGGGACTTGGGGTCGGGCTCCTCGGTGGCAAGGCTCCGGGGGTGGATGAGATTCGACCGGAGTTCCTCAAGGCTCTGGATGTTGTGGGGCTGTGTTGGTTAACGCGGCTCTGCAATATTGCGTGGACATCGGGGGCAGTTCCCTTGGATTGGCAGACCGGGGTGGTGGTCCCCCTGTTTAAAAAGGGGGACCACAGGGTGTGTTCCAACTACAGGGGGATCACACTTCTGAGCCTCCCTGGTAAGGTCTATTCAGGGGTTCTGGAGAGGAGGGTCCGACGGATAGTCGAACCTCGGATCCAGGAGGAACAATGCGGTTTTCGTCCTGGCCGTGGAACACTGGACCAGCTCTACACCCTCAGCAGGGTCCTGGAGGGTGCGTGGGAGTTCGCCCAACCGGTCTACATGTGTTTTGTGGACTTGGAGAAGGCGTTTGACCGTGTCCCTCGGGGGGCACTGTGGGGGGTGCTCCGGGAGTATGGGGTACCGGGCCCCTTGATACGGGCTGTTAGGTCCCTGTACGACCGGTGCCAGAGTTTGGTTCGCATTGCCGGCAGTAAGTCGGGCTTGTTTCCGGTGAGAGTTGGACTCCGCCAAGGTTGCCCTTTGTCACCGATCCTGTTCCTAACTTTTATGGACAGGATTTCTAGGCGCAGCCAAGGCGTTGCGGGGATCCGTTTTGGTGGCCTCAGGATCGGGTCTCTGCTTTTTGCAGATGATGTGGTCCTGTTGGCTTCATCGGAGCGTGATCTACAGCTTTCGCTGGAGCTGTTCGCAGCCGAGTGTGAAGCGGCTGGGATGAGAATCAGCACCTCCAAATCCGAGGCCATGGTCTTGAGCCGGAAAAGGGTGGGGTGCCTCCTCCGGGTCAGGGATGGGGTCCTTCCCCAAGTGGAGGAGTTTAAGTATCTGGGGGTCTTGTTCACGAATGAGGGAAAAATGGAGCGGGAGATCGATAGACGGATTGGTGGGGCATCTGCAGTTATGCGGGCGCTCTACCTGTCTGTCGTGGTGAAGAGAGAGCTGAGCCAAAAGGCGAAGCTCTCGATTTACCGGTCGATCTACGTTCCTACCCTCATCTATGGTCACGAACTCTGGGTGGTGACCGAAAGAACGAGATCACGGATACAAGCGGCTGAAATGAGTTTCCTCCGCAGAGTGTCTGGGCTCTCCCTTAGAGATAGGGTGAGAAGCTCGGTCATCCGGAGGGGGCTCAGAGTAGAGCCGCTGCTTCTCCACATCGAGAGGAGTCAGTTGAGGTGGCTCGGGCATCTGGTCAGGATGCCTCCTGGACGCCTCCCTGGTGAGGTGTTTCAGGCACGTCCCACCGGGAGGAGGCCCAGGGGAAGGCCCAGGACACGCTGGAGGGACTATGTTTCTCGGCTGGCCTGGGAGCGCCTTGGGGTTCCTCCCGAGGAGCTGGAACAAGTGGCTGGAGTGAGGGAAGTCTGGGTCTCTTTGCTTAGGCTGCTGCCCCCGCGACCCGACCCCGGATAAGCGGAAGAAAATGGATGGATGGATGGATGGAAGATCGAAGGAACTGCCCAAGGAGCTCAGAGACAGAATTGTGGCAAAGCACAGATCTGGCCAAGGTTACAAAAGAATCTCTGCAGCACTCAATGTTACTAAGAGCACAGTAGCCTCCATAATCCTCAAATGGAAGAAGTTTTGTGCAGAACTCTTCCTAGACCTGGCCGTCCAGCCAAACTGAGCAATCATGGGAGAAGATCCTTGAAAGAAAGAAGAACCCAAAAATCACTGTGGCTGAGCTCCAGAGATGCAGTAGGGAGAGATGGGAGAAAATTCCACAAAGTCAACTATCACTGCAGCCCTCCACAAGCCAGGGCTTTATGAGCATCCCCGGAGAGACCTGAAAAGGGCTGTCCACCAACATTCACCATCCAACCTGACAGAATTGGAGAGGATCTGCATGGAAGAATGGCAGAGGAAATCCAGGTGTGAAAAACTTGTTGCATCATTCCCAAAAAGACTCATGGATGTACTAGCTCAAAAGGGTGCTTCTACTCAATACTGAGCAAAGGCAAGGCAAGGCAAGGCAAGGCAATTTTATTTGTATAGCACACTTTCAACAGCAGGATAATTCAAGGTGCTTTACATGATTTGGTGATTTAAAAAAAACACATAAAAGAAACACACATTACACATGATACACAATAAAGCAAGAGAAAGATAGAAAAAAGCAAGAGAGCATGAACACATTTCATACATATGACATCAAGCATTTACTCGAAGGCAATTCTAAACAAATGGGTTTTTAGTCTCGATTTAAAGCAGTTCAGAGTTTCAGCAGCTCTACACTTGTCAGGAAGTCTGTTCCTGATAAGGGGAGCATAAAAACTGAAAGCTGCTTCTCCATGTTTAGTTCTGAGTCTAGGGATGTTTAGTAGGCTAGAGTTGGAGGACCTGAGTGTTCTTGGTGGTTGGTACCGTGACAACAGGTCTTCAACATATTTTGGTGCTAAGCCATGTAATGATTTATAAACTAGTAGGAGTATTTTGAAGTCTATTCTCTGAGCTACAGGGATCCAGTGTAAGGACTTTAGAACTGGGGTGATGTGCTCTACTTTCCTGGTTCTAGTGAGGACGCGAGCAGCAGCGTTCTGGATCAGCTGCAGCTGTCTGATTGACTTTTTAGGCAGACCTGTGAAGATGCTGTTGCAGTAATCAATCCGACTAAAGATAAACGCATGGATGAGTTTTTCTAGGTCGTGTTGCAAAATCAGTCCTTTAATCCTAGAGATGCTCTTCAGGTGATAGAAGGCTGACCTTGTTATTGCCTTTATGTGACCCTGGAGGTTCAGGTCTGAGTCCATTACTACACTTAGGTTTAAAGCCTGATCAGTAGTTTCTAGTTGGATTAACTGAAGCTGTGTGCTGACTCTTGATCGTTCCTCTTTAGGTCCAAAAGTAATTACTTCTGTTTTGTTTCTGTTCAGCTGGAGAAAGTTATGGCACATCCATCCATTTATTTGGTCAATGCATTGATTTAGGGTTTGAATTTGTTCAGAGTCACCTGGTGACATTGTAATGTAGAGCTGAGTGTCATCCGCGTAGTTATGGTAGCTAATTTTATTGGTTGCTATAATCTTGCCTAGTGGGAGCATGTAGATATTAAATAAGAGGGCCCCCAGGATGGAGCCCTGGGGCACCCCACATGTGATTTCTGTTCGTTCTGATGAAAAGCTTCCTATTGAAACAAAGAAGTCCCTGTTCTTTAGGTAAGACTCAAACCAGCCAAGTACTGTACCAGAGAGTCCGACCCAGCTCTCCAGTCGTTCCAATAAAATATCATGATCAACAGTGTCAAATGCTGCACTGAGGTCCAACAGAACCAGCACTGTGGTTCTTCCACAGTCTGTATTTATGCGGATGTCATTAAATCCTTTCTCGAGGACAGTCTCGGTGCTGTGGTGAGCGCGGAAACCAGACTGAAAAACATCAAAACGGTTTGTCATTGTTATGAAGCCATTTAACTGCTGAAACACAGCTTTTCCAATAATCTTACTGATGAATGGAAGATTAGAGATTGGGCTGTAGTTCTGCATTAAGCCTGAGGGAAGACATCTAATAGCAGTGATGAGTTCACTATTTGAACAAGATCAGACACAATAACAGGAAGAACTTTCTTTAGAAAAGCTGTGGGTCGGATATCAAGACAGCAGGAGGAGGAGCTTAATTGGATAATGATATTTTCAAGGCTGTTCTGGTTTAATTCGTGGAATTCAGACATTTTCTCTACATTGTTGTTGATTGGGGATGGCACTGGTTGTGGGTTTGATATTGAGGTACAGATTGACCGTCTAATTGTTAGAATCTTTTCAGTGAAAAAGCTGGCAAATTCATTGCAGGCCCTGGTAGAATTTAGTTCTGGGGCTACTGTCACTAAAGGATTAGTTAGTCTTTCCACTGTTGCAAATAGAGTCCGTGCATTATTAATGTTTCTGTTGATGATTTCAGAAAAGAACGATTCCCTAGCATAATTTATAGTTAGCTGATTTCTATTCAGTCTCTCTTTGTAGATCTCACAGTGAACCTGGAGTCGTGTTTTCCGCCATTTTCTCTCGGCTCGTCGACACTCTCTTTTTTCACTACGTACCAGTGGATTACTTGCCCACAGAGACTTCTTTCTACCTGAGACTAATTTCACTTTAGTTGGAGCAATGGAATCCATGATGTCTGAGGTTTTCGCAAGGAAATTATCTACCAATTTATTTACTGAGATTGAGTTGGGAGATGAGGGGGATGCGGTGGAAGGATAAATACGTTTTAAGGTTTCTACTGAACTGTCCCCTAGAAAATGCTTTTTTATAGTGGTCTTACTGTGGCTGGATAATTTAGCAGAGATGGTACGTTCAAAGAAAATACAGAAATGGGCAGATAACGCAATATTAATTACAGAGATGTTGGAAATATTTAAACCTTTGCTGATAATTAAGTCCAGAGTGTGTCCTTTATTGTGTGTTGGTCATTTGACATGCTGGTCGTTTGACATGCTTAGTTGGTCATAGTTGATACATATTACAGAAAGAAGGTCATTGAAATCATTAAAGAAGTTAGAGTTAAGTTTTGGTGGTTTATATAAACTTAGAAATAAAGCTTTGTTGGGCTCATTTATCTGGGTGGCTAGGTATTCAAAAGAATCAAACATGCCCAGAGTTACCTTTTTAAAGTTAATTGAGTTGTGAAAAAATGGTGGCTACACCTCCACCTCGTCTGTGCTTTCTGTTCTCGCTTAAGAAATTGTAATTTGGAGGAGTAGATTCTATTAATGCAGTTGTTTCGTTATTTTCATCTAGCCAAGTTTCTGATAAAAAAAGGGCGTGTAAATTAGTGCTCAGTGATTAATGCTCAGTGATGAAGTCATTGATAAGAAAAGACTTCCCAGATAGAGATCTAATGTTTAATAAAGCTAACTTAAGTATTGCGATGATGGGCAGCTGAACCTTCTGACAGGTTATCAATTTGAGATTTTGTTTAATATGAGAGCGTGTGGTTAACGGTTTATGTTTCCTGCTGCTGATAATCACTGATATAGCCTCAGGGGTGCCAGGCGAATTCTGGGAGACGGTAGGGGTAGATTTATTGCCCGGTTCCCTCAAATATCAAATATCTGTAATAATCAGTGAAGGGAAGCTCCCAGGCTTATTGACACTAGTCCCAGGCGTTTGGTGTAGTCTAAGTTTAGGTGTTAATTGTGTCCCAAATTTGATTTGCTCGTTCAGTCTGTCTGTAAAGTTTCTAAATGGAGACTCATTTGATGTGGCTGAGTCACAGGAAGATGAAGACTTAATCTCTGATGGTTGTTTATCTGTTCGGTCCTGTGGTGTCATCATGACTTGCTGTTTTTGTTCTCTGATATCCATGGGCGCCTCAAGGTCAGCTTTTGGGAGCAAGTGTTTTGCTTTCTGATTTTGATAAGAAAAAATGTTTGCTGCTAAGAGCCTTACTCATGCTTACTGTTCAGATAACGCATCCCTTCTATAAACAGATGATTAGCACTTCCAAATACTTTGATATTATTAATAAATGTGAACGACTTCTCAGTCTCAGCTGATTGTTTCTTCAACCATTTATGGAGCATGCGGAGTCTGCTAAATCTTTCATCATTCCCTTCAGGAACTGGTCCGCTGATGAGGATGTTTACGTTAAGTCAATCAAGTCTCTGTAGGAGATCAGAAAAGTCTCTCTTCAGAATCTCTGATTGTCTCATCGCGATATCTGCTGATCCAGCGTGAATGACGAGCTTTTCCAAAGCAGGATGTTGGTCCAAGATTTTAGGTATTTTTTCTGATATTTCTCTCACTGTATTTTTGTAGCAGCTATAAACTTTGGTATTCTTGCTACAAAAAGCCTAAATTCCATTAATTGATCCATCTTGTATGATAACAATCTTTGCTGGGTGAGCTCTTACTTTGTTATGTGTCCGTTTGATGCGGCTGGGTTTCTCCTGGTGGCTTTGACTAGTCCCGGGGGGTGCATCATCTTTCAGGGAACTCAAGGCTGCGAATCTGTTTTTCAGCGGGATTCCAGGTGGAGAAATATCTCTTGTTTTTGGCTGAAACCTCTTTTGTTTACTTTTAGCAGAAGCGGCAGTTCTGGGTTCAGAGCCTTCTCTGTGCCGGAGTTTCTTTTGTTTTTTCTTCCTCGGAGAACAGGCTGGGGTTGATGATTCTGTTTGTTTTAATGTTGGCCAGTCTTCATTATAGTGCGGAGTTCTGCCACTCAGGCGCCTGTAGGGAGTCTCTGTAACACGGTTAGACCGATGTAACACCGGGCTGAAAGGCTGTTCCCTGTTTGTATTCAACGGTAAAGTTGTGTCATTTTGTCCATAATCAGCGTGGAGATCAAAATTAATTTCCAGACGGCGTAGCTTCGTTTCAATGCCCTCAATTCTGTGGAGCAGTTTTTCAAAATCCTCAGCTGAGCAAAAAACCATGTTGATAAGTCCATAAAAAAGTAATCCAAGAAGAGATCCGGTCCAATACAAAAACTCCAGGGGCTGGGTAGATAAAGTAACTAAGAAAAGGTTAAGAAAAGAAAATAAGAAAAGCAAACAGAAAAGAAAATAAAGTGAACGGATCTGGAGAGAGACAGAGAGCAGCTGCTCCTGGACGGTGGGAGTAGAATTACTGTCCGGTTCCCTTGTACATTAGATAAGGGCTGGGCAATATAGAAAAAGAGCATATCGATAAAGGGAATAGTCATACTGATCGATATCGATAATTATCGATGATATCACAAAACGTAAAAAATATATTTTAAGTGCCTCCCCGGTCATTTTGTTATTCTTCAATGAACTAATTTTAACTAAGAATTAATTCAATTCAATTCAGTTTATTTTTATAGCGCCGATTCACAACAGATGTCTCAAGGCACTTAACAAGAAGTCATTTCAATACATTTATACAAACATTCCAATCAGTTAAAAAGTTTCCTATTTAAGGAATCCCAGCAGATTGCATCAGTCATTGGCGTGAGTGAATTAAGTTAATTCATTTTTCAAACACCTCTTTTTATCATGAATAAGTTTGTAAGACACAGAAACAAATAAAGAGACCTGAGTAACATCAGTAAATACAAAGAAAAGTTATATTATTAACCATTATATTATATATTTTTTAATTGTTAGTCATTGAAATTAAAGGCTTATCTTGATGCATTTTAATCTTTTAAACATTTTATGGCACGTTATAATATTAATGGCTGAAACCTTTGGTTTAGTTTGTCAATAAAGCTTAGGTTATGAGCACACGTAGCCGTTTAAAAAAAAACAACAAATATTTTCACCATCTCGTTTAAAAAAAACTCTGTCCACACCTAACTGCATAAAGTGTGTTGTTAAGCACATTCATAGACATGCCAAACCTGTAGGGAGCAGTAGTTCCCCCAAATCCTATCCACTCAGAGTAACTTTCTATGTTCTAACCTCTAACTTCTACATGAGCTTGTTAAAGCTAGTAAGCAAAAAGCGCTTGGACAATCGATGATGCCACGTCTCTGAGGCCATAAATGCTGTTTCTGAGTGTAAACACAGAAAGCACAAGTGATGTTGGAGCATTTTTATCCAAGAAAAACTCCGGTTATTTCTGTTCACACGCAAACACTTAAAACAAAGAAAACGCAAATCTCCACTTTGGCCGGAGTTTTTAGAAATAATCGTTTTCTGTGATAAACACGTGGTTTTCGTGTGAATGAGAGGCCAAACCGCAGGGAAATATCTGCGGTTTTCCTTTGTGTAAACGGGGCCTTATTCTAATTCATTTCTGCCGGCTGGTCTGTCCAACCCTGTTGTGTATTTTAAAGCGTTTTTCGCTTCTGAGGACCGGGGGCAGAACCGAGGGGGACGTTTTAAAAGCCACAGGTGTTGTTAGCAGCGCGACCTGGGTAAGTTTCCTGTGTCTCTCTGTAACGGATTTGCAGCGAGCCGGGAGAAGGGAGTCCTGCTTAAAACAACTGATTGTAGTATTTTATTTGATTTATTATTGCTACGTTTAGTGTTTTAGTGCGTCGAGGATCGGTTCAAAACGGGATGCAACCTTTACCTGAGTCACTGAAACATTTATCCGAAACAACTTCCTCCGCTGCTCCCTTGCTGTGAGATCTGACCGACGTGAAGTTACGGCGATGGTTCGCTTAGGGACTATCAAAAAATTATGTTTCAGCTCAAATCATTTTATCCTTTTTGTGGTTTGAAAGGAGAGAGGGGTGGCTGACAGAGCTGCCTATCAGCTGTAATGATTTGTTTGGAGTAAGTAATAATTGTTGTATTAAGCTACCTGATAGGCTATAATGAAAAAATTAGGGAAAACTTTTTTTTTCTATCGAACTTCTTTATCGACCTTTTTTTTCTGTCGTGCCACACGTCTGTCGATCGATATATATTGCTATCGAATTATCGCCCAGCCCTACATTAGATGTCCGTTATTACCAGTGGGGGCATGTGCGGAACACATCCAGTGTTATTCCCAGAGGCCTGATGTAGTCCAAGTTTTGGTGTTAGTTGTGACCCAATTCAAATTTGTGCTTTCAGTGATAAAAAAAAAAAGAGTCCACCAAGTCTCTGTAGCAGATCAGAGAAGTCTGCTTTGAGAACTTCAGATTGCTTTTTGGCTACATCCTTTGCACCTGGGTAGATATCAACCTTTTCCAGCTTAGGGTGTTGTTCTAGAATTGTCTGTATTTTTTTCTGATATTTCTCTCACTGTATTCTTGGGGCAGCTGATAACACCAGCTACAAAAATCCTCGATACCATTAATTGATCCGTCACGTATGATGAGAATTTTTACTGTGTTCTAGGGGGAGTCATATCTACTGCTCTGGGTTGGGGGTTCTTTTGTTTCTTCTTCCTCGAAGCAGAGAAAGCAGGTGTAGATTCAGTGCACTTTAAAGGTGGCCAGACTTCGTCTAATGGGGTGTTTTACCCGTTAAACGCCTTTTGGCTGGAAGAGTAGCGTTCTGTGGCTTCTGTGTGAGACTGTTGGACCAAGATAACACTGGGGTGCCAGGTTCTTCCCTGCTGCGTAGTCATCGGTAAAGTTGTCTCATTTCCATATCCAGTGTTTAGATCAAAATTAATCTGAAGTTGGTGTAACTTCGTCTCAATTGTTTCAATTTTCTAAAAAAGTTTCTCAAAGTCCTCAGCTGAGCAAAATGCCATTTTGGTAATCCACAGTCCTTCAGAAAGTATTCCATAAAAAGAAGAAAAAAAAGGATCCTGTTTAATACAGTGACTCCAGAGGCTGGGTGTGTAAAGTAACTAAGAAAAAAAGCTAAGAAAAGAAAATAAGAAAAGAGAATAAGGTTTGGTGTCAGGAGAGGTTGGGAGAGGCTGCTCCTCCTTCAGCAGCCACCAGCAAAATCTATACACCCTGGACAGATCACCTGTCCATTGCAGGGCAAGAAAAAGAATATCAACAAAGAATCCAGAAAAATACATAATATAAAATATTCATTGAATGAATTGATTACCTAATCCCCTACAATGCAACCTAACCCTTATATATCTATTTGGCAAATAGTTTGAAGTCATCTCGTCATCCAATTATTTATTGTCCTGACCTCAACTCATTTATATAAAGCACACCTGTCCACTTTTCATCCATTCCAACCTTTCCACCACACTGAGGATGAGCTGTCAGGACATCAGATACACAATAGTAGATCTGGATAAGACTTGATTGACTGACATGACCATAACTGAGAAGCTTGATGAGAAGGGGTCAGTAGTTGGGATGATTATTCAAAAATAGAATAAATATAAAAGGACCACAGTCAACAAGATGACCATGCTAGATTGGATTGTAATCTTTTAAACTGTCTCTTATAGAAGGCACACATGCTAGCTCCTCTTAAGTTTGCCAGTAAAAAGTTAAAAATATTCAAAGAAGGTTCTGCAGAAATTGTTGATGTTGCTGAGCTCCTTGGCATGAACTCAGACTCATCCTAATAACTGTCAAGGCCTCAATGGAGTGACTAAATAAGAACCCTGGGTATTGAGTAGCCTAGCAAATCCCCAGAGTTCAGTCGTACAGAAAATGTTTTGAAGAAGCTGAAGCTTGTTGACATGTGATAGCCAAGGATTTCTTTCTGGCTGTGTGCAAACTTGGTGACTAACTACAAGAAATGTCGTGTTTTGCTTGGGCAACGAATACTTTCTCACTCAATCAGTTTTTTTCCCTTCAGTTTTTGATTCACATTCTATATCCAATTCAATTCTGCTTATTTATAAAGCTGCAATTTACAATTGACACTTTACAAGAAAAGGAACTACAATTCAACCATACCGTACATACATTCCAATCAGTTTAAAAGTTTTCTATAATCCCAGCAGATTGCATCGAGTCATTTAGTATAAGTTATGCAGTATAAAGACAGCTGTGTCTGGAAGGTCCATTCAATGGTTATTACCATTCAAGCCAAAGCAAGGCAAGGGAATTTTATTTGTATAGCACACTTTCAACAACAAGTTGATTCAAGGTGCTTTACATGATTAAGAGGTAAAATAAAAACAGCATTAAAACACAGACAAAGCATTTAAAGTAAAAACAGCAAGAAGCATACATACAGGTCCTTCTCAAAAAATTTGCATATTGTGATGAAGTTCATTCTTTTCCATAATGTAATGATAAAAATGAAACTTTCATATATTTTAGATTCATTGCACACCAACTGAAATATTTCAGGTCTTTTATTGTTTTAAAACTGATGATTTTGGCATACAGCTCATGAAAACCCAAAATTCCTATCTCAAAAAATTAGCATATCATGAAAAGGTTCTCTAAACGAGCTATTAACCTAATCATCTGAATCAACTAATTAACTCTAAACACCTGCAAAAGATTCCTGAGGCTATTAAAAACGCCCGGCCTGGTTCATTACTCAAAACCGCAATCATGGGTAAGACTGCCGACCTGACTGCTGCCCAGAAGGCCCTCATTGACACCCTCAAGCAAGAGGGTAAGACACAGAAAGAAATTTCTGAACGAATAGGCTGTTCCCAGAGTGCTGTATCAAGGCACCTCAGTGGGAAGTCTGTGGGAAGGAAAAAGTGTGGCAGAAAACGCTGCACAACGAGAAGAGGTGACCGGACCCTGAGGAAGATTGTGGAGAAGGACCGATTCCAGACCTTGGGGGACCTGCGGAAGCAGTGGACTGAGTCTGGAGTAGAAACATCCAGAGCCACCGTGCACAGGCGTGTGCAGGAAATAGGCTACAAGTGCCGCATTCCCCAGGTCAAGCCCCTTTTGAACCAGAAACAGCGGCAGAAGCGCCTGACCTGGGCTACAGAGAAGCAGCACTGGACTGTTGCTCAGTGGTCCAAAGTACTTTTTTCGGATGAAAGCAAATTTTGCATGTCATTAGGAAATCAAGGTGCCAGAGTCTGGAGGAAGACTGGGGAGAAGGAAATGCCAAAATGCCTGAAGTCCAGTGTCAAGTACCCACAGTCAGTGATGGTCTGGGGTGCCATGTCAGCTGCTGGTGTTGGTCCACTGTGTTTTATCAAGGGCAGGGTCAATGCAGCTAGCTATCAGGAGATTTTGGGGCACTTCATGCTTCCATCTGCTTAAAAGCTTTATGGAGATGACGATTTCATTTTTCAGCACGACCTGGCACCTGCTCACAGTGCCAAAACCACTGGTAAATGGTTTACTGACCATGGTATTACTGTGCTCAATTGGCCTGCCAACTCTCCTGACCTAAACCCCATAGAGAATCTGTGGGATATTGTGAAGAGGAAGTTGAGAGACGCAAGACCCAACACTCTGGATGAGCTTAAGGCCGCTATCGAAGCATCCTGGGCCTCCATAACACCTCAGCAGTGCCACAGGCTGATTGCCTCCATGCCACGCCCCATTGAAGCAGTCATTTCTGCAAAAGGATTCCCGACCAAGTATTGAGTGCATAACTGAAAATAATTATTTGAAGGTTGACTTTTTTTGTATTAAAAACACTTTTCTTTTATTGGTCGGATGAAATATGCTATTTTTTTGAGATAGGAATTTTGGGTTTTCATGAGCTGTATGCCAAAATCATCAGTTTTAAAACAATAAAAGACCTGAAATATTTCAGTTGGTGTGCAATGAATCTAAAATATATGAAAGTTTCATTTTAATCATTACATTATGGAAAAGAATGAACTTTATCACAATATGCTAATTTTTTGAGAAGGACCTGTAAAACATGATACATCAAAGCATTACTC
The DNA here is from genome assembly GCA_963556495.2 of Valencia hispanica. Lineage (NCBI taxonomy): Eukaryota > Metazoa > Chordata > Actinopteri > Cyprinodontiformes > Valenciidae > Valencia > Valencia hispanica. The sequence continues at coordinate 57,628,394 of OY747707.1, read as the reverse complement.
AAAGACAGCTCTAAACACGTTTCTAGTCGTGATTTAAAAGAACTCAGTGTTTCAGCACCTTTGCAATTTTCTTGAAGTTTGTTCCAGATTAGAGGAGCATAGAAACTGAAAGCTGCTTCTCTATATTTGGTTCTGATTCTAGGGATGCTGAGCAGACTGGAAAAAGAGGACCTGAGTGGTCTGGGGGGGGGGGGGGGGTTGCTATAGTAACAGTAGATCTTCAACATACTTTGGTGCTAAGCCATTCAATGATTTATAAACTAGTAAAAGTATTTAGAAGTATATTCTCTGAGCTACAGGGACCCAGTGTAAGGACTTTAGAACTGGGGTGATGTGCTCTACTTTCCTGGTTCTAGTGAGGAACATGAGCAGCAGCGTTCTGGATCAGCTCCAGCTGTCTGATTGACTTTTTAGGCAGACCTGTGAGGACGCTGTTTCAGTAATCAATTCAACTAAAGATGAACGCATGGATGAGTTTTTCTAGGTCCTGTTGCGACATCAGTCCTTTAATCCTAGAAATGTTCTTCAGGTGATAGAAGGCTGACCTTGTTATTGCCTTTATGTGACCTTAGAGGTTCAGGTCTGAGTCCATTACTACACCTAGATTTAAAGCCTGATCAGTAGTTTCTAGCTGGATTAACTGAAGCTGTGTGCTGACTGTTGATCGTTCCTCTTTAGGTCCAAAAGTAATTACTTCTGTTTTGTTTCTGTTCAGCTGGAGAAAGTTATGGTACATCCATCCATTTATTTGCTCGATGCATTTACTTAGGATTTGGATGGGTTCAAAGTCACCTGGTGTCATCGTAATGAAGAGCTGAGTATCATCTACATAGTTATGGTAGCTAATGCTATTGCTTGTTATAATCTGGGGTAGTGGGAGCATATAGATATTAAATAAGAGGGGGCCCAGGATGGAGCCCTGGGATTTCTTTTCATTCTGATGAAAAGTTTCCAATTGAAACGAAGAAGTTCCTGTTCTTTAGATAAGACTCAAACCAGCCAATTACTGTAGTAGAGAGTCCGACCCAGCTCTCCAGTTGTTCCAATAATATATCATGATCAACAATGAGGTCCAACAGAACCAGCACTGTTGTTTAACCACAGTTCAATTCAGTTTATTTATATAGCGCCAATTCATAACAGACGTCATCTCAACTTTACAAGAAAACTAATTTCAATTATATCATCCAATCCAATTAATCTAATTAATCCTTCATATCATATACATTTCATATAATCTTTAAGTACATTGATCCAATCAGTTTAAACTTTTCTATCTTTGGAATCCCAGCAGATTGCATCGAGTCACTGACTTGCAGCATTCCCTCCTCCTGGACCAACATGTAGCGACAGTAGACAGTCGCCTGCGTTGTTTCGTTGACTTGACAGCAATCCCTTATACTTAGCAAGCATGTAGTGACAGTGGAGAGGAAAAACTCAACTGAAGAAAACTCCAGCAGAACCAGAACCTGGCTCAGTTTGAGCGGCCATCTGCCACAACCGTCTGGGGGTTTGAGAAGACAGAGCAGAGACACAGAAAGAACAGAAGAAATTATGAGTACTTTCTATGTTAAGGAAAGTAAAAATCTGACAACAGGACACTCCTGTTAGGAGGATGGTCAGTTACTGGGACCATCATCCCAGTCGATGCCTGCAGTCCAACAGTGCATCACAGCTAAGCAGGGTTCCAGACCAGGTGTAGCTTCTATGGATAGAAAAACACTGAGAGAAAAGAAAGTTAACAGTCGAAACAGTCGAAGTAATAACATTTTTTGCAACTGGAGAGTAGTAGAAGAGAAAAGTAGAAGAGTGAAGAAAAGTGGTCAGTCTGTCCTCCAGCAGTCTAAGCCTATAGCAGCATAACTACAGAGATAGCTCAGGATGACCTTAGCCACTCTAACTATAAGCTTTATCAAAAAAAAAAGGAAAGCACTGAAACAGCACTGGTGAAGGTTACTAATGATATTCTCATGGCCTCATATAATGGACTTGTGTCTGTTCTGGTTTTGTTAGATCTCAGTGCTGCTTTTGACACAGTTGATAATAATATTCTCCTAGAAAGGTTTGAACATGTTGCAGGGATCAAAGGAACAGCACTAGGCTGGTTTAAATCAGATTTGTCTGATAGATTCCAGTTTGTTCATCTAAATGATAAATCTTCTTCACTCTCAAGGGTTACTTGTGGAGTTCCACAGGGTTCTGTGGTTGGACCAATTCTTTTTACCATATATATGCTCCCAATTGATAGAATCATTAGACAGCATGGGATAAATTTCCACAGCTAGGCCATTGAAACAGAACTATATTTATCTATAAATCCTGATGAACCCAGTCAGTTAGGTAGATTACAGGCATGTCTGGAAGACATAAAAACATGGATGACTATAAACTTTTTGCTCTTAAATTCTGACAAGACAGAAGTTGCTGTCTTTGGACCAGAAGTTCTAAAAAAGAAACTGATTAGACAATCACTTCATTTGGATGGCATTAAATTGGCCCCCAGTAATAACGTTCTTCTTCTGTGTCTCTGCTCTGTCTTCTCAAACCCCCAGTCGTGGCAGATGGCCGCTCCTAATGAGCCTGGTTCTGTTGGAGGTTTCTTCCTGTTAAAGGGGAGTTTTTCCTCTCCACCGTCGCTACATGCTTGCTCAGTATGAGGGATTGCTGAAGGATTGCTGTGGTTGGAAAGTCTGCATCAACGGGGCCCAACCTCACGCCAATGACTGACGCAATCTGCTGGGATTCCTTAAATAGGAAACTTTTTAACTGATTGGAATGTTTGTATAAATGTATTGAAATGACTTCTTGTTAAGTGCCTTGAGATGACATCTGTTGTGAATCGGCGCTATATAAATAAACTGAATTGAATTGAAATTGAATTTTAAGCCTGGCCTTAAAAGTAAACAGAGTGTCTGCCTCACGGACTAAAACTGGGAGCTGGTTCCACAGGAGAAGAACCTGATAACTAAAAGATCTGCTTCCCATTCTACTTTTAGAAATCCTAGGAACTACAAGTAAACCTGCAGTCTGAGAGCAAAGTGCTCTGTTAGGAACATATGGAACAATCAGATCTCTGATGTATGATGGAGCTGATTATTATGGACTTTATATGTTAGAAGGAGGATCTTACATTCTATTCTGGATTTCACAGGGAGCCAGTGAAGGGAAGCTAAAACAGGAGAAATATGAGCTCTCTTTTTAATATTCATCAGAACTCTTGCTGCCGCATTTTGGATCAACTGAAGGCTTTTAATGGCATTTTGTGGACTTCCTGATAGTAAAGAATTACAGTAGTCCAGCCTTGAGGTAACAAATGCATGGACTAGTTTCTCAGCATCACTCCTGGACAGGATTTTTCAAATTTTAGCAATATTCCTGAGGTGAAAGAAAGAAATCCTAGAAACCTGTTTAATATGGGATTCCAATGTCATGTCTTGGTCAAAAATAACGCTGAGGTTCTTTACGTTATTACTGGGAGCCAATTTAATACCATCCAGATGAAGAGATTGACTAAGCAAAGACGGCGACTTCTGTCTTATCAGAATTTAAAAGCAGAAAGTTTAGAGTCATCCATGTTTTTATGTCTTCCAGACATGCCTGTAATCTACCTAACTGACTGGATTCATCAGGATTTATGGATAAATATAGTTGTGTGTCATCGGCATAACTGTGGAAATTTATCCCATGCTGTCTAATGATTCTACCAATTGGGAGCATATATATGGTAAAAAGAATTGGTCCAACCACAGAACCCTGTGGAACTCCACAAGTAACCCTTGAGTGTAAAGAAGATTTATCATTTAGATGAACAAACTGGAATCTATCAGACAAATATGATTTAAACCAGCCTAGTGCTGTTCCTTTCATCCATGCAACATGTTCAAGCCTTTCTAAGAGAATATTGTGATCGTCTAAGATCGGACAAAACCGGAACAGGCACAAGTCCATTATCTGAAGCCATGAGAATATCATTAGTAACCTTCACCAGTGCTGTTTCAGTGCTATGATGAGCTCTAAAACCTGACTGAAACTCTTCAAACAGCTCGTTACTGTTTAGATGCTCACAGAATTGATTAGCAACAATTTTCTCAAGGATTTCAGATAAAAAAGGAAGGTTAGATATAGGTCGGTAATTCATTAAGTCATCTTGTTCGAGGGAAGGTTTCTTAAGTAAAGGTTTAATTACAGCAACCTTAAATGTACTAAACTGTACTAAAATGAAATCTAGGATTGTTCTTATTCGCCTCTATTAATTATGAAAAATATGCTGTTCTAGCTTGTCGAAGGGTCTTTTTATACAGCAGTAGACTGTTATTCCAGGTTAAATAAGAATCCTCTAGATGTGTAGAGCGCCATTTTCTCTCCAATTTCCTAGGATTCTGCTTCAAAGTACACAGCTCTGCATTAACCCAGGGATTCAACCTCCTATGGCTAATTAGTTTCTTTTGTAACGGGGCGACACTATCTAATGCCAGACGCAATGAGGAAGTAACGCTATGAACCTGACAATTTCTAAAGGGTTAGAGATAGAATTGCTGCCATCCATTGTGTTACCCTGAGACACTGAGGAAAGTAAGAATGGAACAGATTCTTTAAAGCTTGTTACAGCATTGTCTGATAAAGCTCTACTATAATGAAATTTTCTTTCAGATTTAAGATGGTCAGTTAAAGTAAATTCAGAAGTTATCAAGAAGTGGTCAGACAGGACCGGGTTATGTGGGTGGACTGTTATTTCCTCACACTCAATACCGTATGTCAGTACAAGGTCCAAACTGTGTTTACCCGAGTGTGTAGGGCCCTGTACTTTTTGAGTAAAGCCATTGAGTCTAAGATAGCAATAAAGGCTGCATTTAGGCTATCACTTCCAGCGTCCACATAAATATTGAAATCCCCCACTATAATGTGTCCGGCAGCCTCGCCTCACCTCTGTCAGTGTGCCCCAGGGCAACTGTGGCTACAATGTAGTAGCTTGCCACCATCAGCGAGTGAATGTGTGTGTGAATGGGTGAATGTAGTGTAAAGCGCTTTGTGGTCCTCTGACTGAAAAAGCGCTATACAAATGCAGGCCATTTAATGACCTTATCAGTATTTAATACTAATTCAGATAAAAATATGAGATCTGATCTAAGAATTGAGAGTAAGGGCCTGGTGGACGATACAAAACCGCAAACAAAAATGGTCTATAAGGGAAGAATAAGGGTTAGATGTTCAAAGGAACTGTAGCTATCAATTATTCTGGGATTAATTAGTAAATCAGAATGAAAAATGGTTGCAACTCCTCCTCCTTGCCCAGTACTTCTAGGAATGTGAAAATTTAAATAATTGAAAGGAGTTGACTCATTTATACTGACATAATCCTCCTCCTGTAGTCAGGTTTCTGTGTGACAAAACAGATTAATTTGATTATCACATATCAAGTCATTTACCAACAAAGTCTTTGAGGAGAGAGATCTTATGTTTAATAAACCACATTTAATAGACTTATTTTTCAGTTTTAGTCAAAGTTGTATTTATCTTTATGGGATTATCATGATTTGCTCTTTTTCGGTAACTTTTAATCCATTTGATTTTGGCCGTGGGCAAGACACTGTTTCTATGGGGTAATGGGTGGGTAACAGTACAGAAGCTGCAGAAGGGAGGATTAAACTACGACTCTGCTTCCTGGTCTGGACCCTGGGTTGTCAGTGTTTTGGAAGACTAATAAATCTGGCCAGGTTCCTAGAAAGAAGACAGGCTAATGGGCCTCGACTATCTGCTGGTTTTTCAACGCAGAGGCGGACCTCTAATTCCGACACCCTCACCTCCAAAGCTACAAAAATGTTACATTTATTACAGTTACCATTATCACTAAAGGAGGCAGGGAAGTAACTAAACATCTGACACAGAGAGCAAGATAGAGGAGAAGATTTAGGCAGATAATTAGAGATAGAAGGAGAGGGAAGAGGAGTAGCCATAGCCGCAATGAAGCTATGCTAACTAAGCTAGCGAGACCTTACCACGCCAAGAAAAACCGTGTAAAACACAAAGAGTTCCCAAAACGTAAAGTACACCAACAGAAAATATGTGTTTTAGCGTGCTTGTGTTTTAAAATAACTTAGAAACGCTTCCTTACAGAGAAAACTAGATCAATTCAAGAGAGTCTGAACACCAAACAGCTCCTCGGAGTGAACCAGCGACAACAGGAAATTATGCAATATGGCTTCAAATTGTGAAATTTTTTGTTGAGAATATTGTTGACTGAAAGACCCAACCATTGCCACTGTTTTTGTCTCTTCATCTCAGGTACCTGAATCTCCAGGAGAACCGCATCAACGTAATCCATGACAATGCCTTCCAGGACCTCATGCGGCTGGAGAACTTCTACCTCAATGACAATCTGCTGTCTGATTTGCCCCGGCTCGCCTTCAAGGGGCTCAGCCGCCTGAAGATGCTCAACCTTGGGGGGAACCAGCTGATCAACGTTTCTAAGACATGGTTCAGTGACCTGATTGAGCTGGAGGTCCTGTACCTGGACAGGAACCAGCTGATGAACATCGAGGAGGGCGCCTTCGAGAACCTGACCAGCCTGATCACGCTCCACCTGAACAGCAACAACTTGACAATGCTGCCATTCAGTGTTTTCCAGCCCATCTACTTTCTGGGTCACCTGTACCTCTTCAGAAACCCCTGGGAGTGCGACTGCTCCCTCGACTGGCTCAAGCAGTGGATGGAGAACTACAAGCTGGTGCGGGACATCCCCTGTGCCTCGCCCTCCTCTGTGGCAGGTCTGGACCTCAGTCAGGTGGTCTTCTCCATGGTAAATGGGACGTGTGTTGACCCTACGGAGCTCAACTTGACCACAGCCTCCTCGGTGATTGTGCCCACCACAGAGAACCGCTTCAACAGCCTAATTTCAAAGCTGCTCCAACAGGAGCTCAAGGAAGAGATAGGGAATGGTACTGAGAGCTTGCGTAACGGGACCCTGCTGGATCCGGAGGAGGGCCAACTATTATCGGGGGTTGGAGGGCGAAGGACCCAGGCCATCCAATCACTGCTCGGCTTTACTGTGACATGGTTATTCTTTGGTTTGCTTCACCTGTCAGATACTAATTTCTGTCTTTACTGCACATGAGAGCAGAAGAGGACTCCAGCAGGGAGTATAATTTTTATATCACTTTGGAGATCACATGTGGTTTCATTCATCCAAGGAGGTCTGGAGGCTTGTTCTCCATTGTAGGAGTCTTTGCTGCAGAATTTTGGCTTTTGGTTGCTCTTTCTGCTGACATGTGAGTGTAGTACATGGAATATGACCTAGCAAGCTCTGTACTGAAATTCTTGAGTACAAAAAAGTTTGACTTCATGTATAAGGTGCTTTGAAAAAGTATTTACCCCCCTACAGTTTTCTTCTCTTCTTATTTTTCTGTCACATTTAAATGTTTGTGATCCATAAATAAATGTTAATATCAGATAAAGCAGTTATAAAATACTGGTTGCTTTCATTAAAGGAAACAAAGCTCTCCAACTAGGAGTAATAAGTAATTGCCCCCTAAACAACTGCCATCAAGTTTGTTATAACTAGCTAAATTTTTGTAATTCAGCCCCATCGGAGAGTTTTTGACCATGGGCAGTTTATTTCAGGTCCTGCCACAAGATCTCAATAAGATCCAGGTCCAGACTTTAACTAGGCCTCTTTAGAAGCCATTGAGAAGTGAAAATGCGTTGCTTGTTTTTTTCCCCCCTACTACATAATCCAAGAGTGCAAGACCTTTAGGTGATGAACAGTGGCGGCTGGTGAAAAATATTCTCGGTGGGGCTGTGCTTTTTTTTTTATATCTTTTTTTTTTTATCAAACTTTTGTTTGTGAGCTATTTGCACAATTCCAGTATTTCCTGAACTAAGTATAGCTCTTTTATTTCCTGTTTTACATCATTGGACAAACTGATTAATCCAGTAGTGTCTGACCATTGTTGTTGTGACTACTGAGGTCAGACACACCTGGACTGATCAGTTTGTTCAATACAGACAGGAAATAAAAGGGCTACACTTAGTTCAGGAAGTAGTGGAGCTGTGCATATAGCTTATCAAGTCATTTTCAATAATCATCCCAAAACAATTGTATAAATGGCTGGATACCAGTACTATGTCAAATACTGATTATTTCAATGCCAATATTAACAACTTGAGGCATTCTTATTCCAAACATAAATACAACATTGCACAAACAAGTTTAAAACCAAAATGGAAACAAATAACTTATTAGGTTTACACAAAGAATTACACACAAAGCTGTTAACTCTTACAGAAGTGCCCCCTTGTGGCAGAGAAATTACACTGCCAATGTCACCACCAGATATCTTGCCCACTCTCACACCAGCCTTGGGGCGATTTCTCTATCGCCCTTCATGCTGCCAAATCAACGACGCTGATTGGATAAATTCCAGTTGCTATGTGCGAATTTCTTGTCAGTGATTGGCTGGCTGCTGCATTGCTTGGGGCGATCTTTCTGTCGCCCCAAGCAATGCAGCCGGAGCTTTTTCTCCGAAAATGATATATATTTTTACATATGATACTTTGTTTACTAATTTAAACACACAATTAACTCAGAATATGTGATTATTGTTAATTTAAAAAAAAATAAAACAAATCAAAAACACTTTGGAAACACTGGGGGGGGCGGCGCCCTATCGCCCTCTATTGGCCAGCCGCCACTGGTGACGTACTGATGTTGGGACATTCTTCTCCAGGATTTTGTAGTATTTCACAAAAGCCCAGGTTGATTTTGATAGCTCTTTTAACCTTTAAAATGAAATCTTCACTAGATTTTTATCTTTGTCTAATACTAAAATTTATTTAAAGATCTGAACAATTTCATTGTGACAAAAAAGCAAAACAAAAATGGAATTTATAAGGGGACAAATACTTTTTCACATCACTGTAGCTATGTTTCTATGCCAAATCTTTATGGCTGCGGGATTTTTTAATGAAGGGCAGGATTTTTTAATGAACGGTAGTGGAAGATGGATTAAAAACAAATCTACCTGTGGACAGCCACTTTTATTTAGCAGAATGCTAAATTTGAATAAAATTATGTAATAGTTATTAGCATTACAGTCTATAATGGCGCTTTCTGTTTTTTTAAAACCTTCTATACATCTGTGTGTACCATTAAAGGAGATAAGAGCTGCTGTAGTTATCTCCTGAACAGATGCCCTCTTTGCCCATTTCTCTTCATTCTGCTCCAGACGAGACGCAGGGTCTGCAGCCGTTCCATAAATGCATTAATCTTCTTACTCCATGCAGCTCAGTGGCGTTGCTACTTGTGAAGGAGGGACTTTCTCATTGCTTCCGCCTCCTATGGATGGACCCTTTCAAAGTCTGCTGGGTTTGATTCCCAATTGTCAGTATGTGGAGTGAGTCAGGAAGACTAACAGTAAAAATCTTTTTCAGCATAATGCAGTGTTCATATTATACACAGTGTTGTGTAGTTTCCAATACTTAAAGGTGTCCTTGTTTAATATCAATCACTGCTTTTTTTCATCCTGGTGAATAATTAGTTTGAGTTCTTGTTCAGCTGTCTTTCAGGAGCCAAGTTCTGTTACATGATATGTTTTTATGAATTAAAAAATATTGCTGCTGAACTGACCACATGCTTGCTCACTGACTCCTTTGAGCCTCACTTCAGGAGCTGACCTGTTTTAGAGGTGAACTCCAGTTAATCTGCATGCCCGCCTTTTAATGTAGGATTAGGCTGGGACTTAGACAACTGTGGAGGCTGGAAGCTCCACCTCATCCCCCTCACTCACCCTCGCTCTCATGCAGCTGTTTTTATCCAGCAATGATGCTGAGATGTAACAGAGAATAGTTATGTGGGTCACAGAGGAGGTGTGTTGGAGCCATGAGATTTAATGTTGGTGCAAGAAGCAAAGTTCCTATAGGTTGGAAACCTGTAAAGGTTTTTACACTTGTAATTTCTATGTCTAGCATCGAAATCTCTATTAAAGGCAAACCAAGTATAAGGGCAGACAAGCGCGCTACCAAAAGTTGCCAAACATTTAAATCAGCACAGGAGAAAACAAAGGGGTACGAAGGATGAAAGTCTCCAGCTCAGCTGAGAGCTCATAGAACAAACATGTATAGCTAGATTTGTCTAGTGAAAAGGAGGAAGTCTGAAAAAAATGTCTGAGACACCTAAAAGACAAGTACCCTACCCTGACATCAAAAGCATCTTGTGGCAACCTCGACTGCCTCTAATTTGACCTCGCTTGACAACATTCCCTTTCAAAAAGCTGAAGTCTTGGAGCAGAAATCACACTTCCCCGAGTGCTCCGTTTCTGATATTACTGTTACTCTGATGTGCACAGACGATAGCGTTCCCATTTCTCCAAACATTAATACCGGTAGAAGTTATATCAACAAGATCTGTAGTGGTTGCCTTGAGATGACATGAGTTGTGAATCAGCGCTATACAAATAAGCTGAATTGAATTGAATTACACACAATCTGTGTGTTACCCTTGAGGATTTAACAACAATGCAGAAGCTGTTAACCATGTACACCACCATCTAGTATGGCCCTAAAAAGTCAATTTTTAGGGTTTTCTGGGTAATGCTACACTAGAGAATGGAAGAACAAGGAACTGATCCTCTGAAGAATTAAATAGCTGGCTGGAACTCTTCATTCATTTGGCTCAGACAATGGGAAAAAAGAACTGTTACCACTAAAAATTGTGGGTAAAACCATTCAAGAAGAAACTTCAGGGAGAAATGCAACTGCTTTGTTTAAAAACACAATCCAAGCACATCAGATGTACTTTGGAGAGAGAAAAGAAATTCATCCTCTTCAACTTCACACATGTCTACTTTTCCTACATAGGTTAATCTTTGGGAAAATTTAAAGTGCTCTTTTCATCCTTTACTTTGTTGTTAATAATCGGCTGAATATTATCTAAAATTAAAGTATATAGCAGTGATTGTTGATATGGCAATTCCTCTAATTCAGTGCTAACTTAGTTCTGTCAATCAAAGGAAATTCCCCAAATGGTTATTTAAAAAACAAGATAATGTTGACATAATCTTTTTTTTCCTGTTATAAAATTGGCATGTCTACTGAGGGAGGAGCATCATCCTGTATTTTTAGGACTGCAGGTTAGGTGACTGGAAGCCAACACAGCTAATCAACTAGCTAACATCCACTTGTCAGGCTTCATACTATTTCATAACACAGAGAACAGTACAACATTTATACAGTACTGTAATTACCTTTACTGTGGTAATATTTGGTGTGATTGCAGGTTTAAAATGCAAAAAGAAATTTCAATGAAGTTACCAATAAACATGCTTCACATAAATACAATGGTGGAAAGTAAGTGATTCTGCAAATGTTGAAACATCATGTGACTGTTTTCCATAACTAGAATATCACATCAAATGGATGACTGGGTGGACAGAAAAACCTCCACTGATGGCTTCATGTTCAAAGGGTTTCGGATCTCCTGGTTCACAGTAGCTGATGGTTTCAGAATTAAGTCAGATGCCACCCCCAAGTAAAGCTAACCTGAGGAAGTTTTATGAAAGATCAAGATGATGAGGGAAAACAACAAATATGATACTGGGGAAAAATAAGATCAGGTTGCTTAGTTGTGGTGAATGTTTTCTTTTTCCTTATTTCATGCATGCCTGATAAGTTATAACTACATCTGGGTGAGGCACCATCCATTTTAGAGATTTGGTGGTCACTGTTGACAGTGCCTCATTTTTCAGATATTAATGGTGTGGGATTATGGGACATGAGTAAAACACAGTGTTCAGGATCTGGTTCATCCTAATCACTCACTTGCATTAACTGAAATAAAAAAACCTAACAGAGAGGTGAGCTGAGTGTGCATTCACCTGAAATATCTAAGCCACAGTGATGGGTCACAGGCTGGACTGGGATTTTCAGGATGCATGACTTTGTTTCATTGAAGAACTTGACCTAGATTTTATAAACTGTGCTGAGTAAAAGTTTGCAGTTATTATGCAACCGTTCCCATAGTACTTTCATCTGTTGGCATCCTTTACATTGGTATTCCATCTATGGTTCATATAAATAGATTCATATACATAGATTCACCAATTTTGCTTTTCTTCCAAGATCATATCAAAATAAAAGAGAAAACCTAATATCTGAGAGGAATCTGTATACGATCTATTCATTTACTGTAACTATGGAGGAACCTTAACAAGAAGCCTTTCTGTGATAAAAACCACATCAGACTGACAGAGGGCAGTCTGTGTTTCACAGCTCTGGACTTTATTTCAAAACAAACAGAATGAAAACAAAGGTTTAAACTCTTACATTAGTTTATAGTGCTAGCGGGGTTACCAATGCAGACTGCAAACATTTGTCTCTTTGAGTATTCAGTGCAGCGTAAGCAGACCCTTATATTGGGCTACCAGCCATGGAACTGGACTACAGAGACATCCTCCTGCTGTAAGAACTAATAATCCCACAATGCACTGTATTAAACCCACTTTCAGTTTCAACGAGAAGAGAAGGAGTTGTATAACACCTTCACCCCAGAAATAAGCATAAGTTTCACCCTGAACTCACCCTCCTGTCCTTGGGTCACCACACCGGAGAGACACCGAACAGCGTGCAACCTCCATCTTTCGTAGGGTTCAAGCAAGCTTCTGGAAGAAGCTTCTTGGATCCAAAAATGTAGGTACAGTCGGCTGATCGTGGATCAGTGGTTCAAAACTGTGCAGGAGGAATCTTTGAATTACAGAGTGAGGCATCCTGTGGGAAAAGAAAGCTGTTTAGCCGCAGCTCCTGAGCCAAAAGCTGCCCGTTTAACCAGGACAGGAGCTAAGAGGACAATCTGGATTAAAGGGCTAACACGGGCTAGCTGTAACCGCCGCTAGCTACATATCCACGAGTCCTGCTGCTAGCTGATCAGTTTACTACAGCTGGTTTCCCACCAGTTATTGCTGTAAATCCAGAATAGAGAATGGATTCCCCCTTTCATGGAGATCTAAGAAGCGTTCAAGTAAGGTTGTGTCTAGGCATAAATAAATTAATTTAATTACATTCAGTTTATTTATATAGTGCTAATATAGTTACATCTCAGTGCTGCTTTTGACACAGTCAATCATAATTCAATTCAATTCAGTTTATTTATATGGCGCCAATTCACAACAGATGTCATCTCAGGGCACTTAACAAGAAGTCATTTCAATACATTTATACAAATGTTCCAATCAGTTAAAAAGTTTCCTATTTAAGGAATCCCAGCAGATTGCGTCAGTCATTGGCGTGAGGTTGGGCCCCGTTGATGCAGACTTTCCAACCACAGCAATCCTTCAGCAATCCCTCATACTGAGCAAGCATGTAGCGACGGTGGAGAGGAAGAACTCCCCTTTAACAGGAAGAAACCTCCAACAGAACCAGGCTCAGTAGGAGCGGCCATCTGCCACGACTGTCTGGGGGTTTGAGAAGACAGAGCAGAAACACAGAAGGAACAGAAGATCTGATATAAGAGAACTTTCTATGTTACAGAAAGTAAAAAGTTAATAACAGGACACAGTGGATGTTCAGTTACTGGGGGGATGCCCCCCGTCCAACAGGGCATTGCAGCCAAGCAGGATACCAGACCAGGTATATCTTCTATGGAGAGAAAAACATTGAGAGAAAACAAAGTTAACAGTCGAAATAACAGAATGTACTGTAATACAACTGGAGAGAAGTAGGAGAAAAGGAAGTAGCAGAGTGAAGAAAATTGGTAAGTCTGTCCTCCAGCAGTCTAAGCCTATAGCAGCATAACTACAGAGATAGTTCAGGATGACCTAAGCCACTCTAACTATAAGCTTTATCAAAAAGGAAAGTTTTAAGCCTGGCCTTAAAAGTAAACAGAGTGTCTGCCTCACGGACTGAAGCTGGGAGCTGGTTCCACAGGAGAGGAGCCTGATAACTAAAAGATCTGCCTCCCATTCTACTTTTAGAAATCCTAGGAATTACAAGTAAACCTGCAGTCTGAGAGCGAAGGGCTCTTTTAGGAACATATGGAACAATTAAATCTCTGATGTATGATGGAGCTGATTATTATGGGCTTTATATGGAAGAAGAAGGATCTTAGATTCTATTCTGGATTTAACAGGGAGCCAATGAAGGGAAGCTAAAACAGGAGAAATATGAGCTCTCTTTTTAATATTCATCAGAACTCTTGCTGCCGCATTTTGGATCAACTGAAGGCTTTTAATGGCATTTTGTGGACTACCTGATAGTAAAGAATTACAGTAGTCCAGCCTTGAGGTAACAAATGCATGGACTAGTTTCTCAGCATCACTCCTGGACAGGATGTTTCTAATGTTAGCAATATTCCTGAGGTGAAAGAAAAAAATCCTAGAAACCTGTTTAATATGGGATTTAAATGTCAAGTCTCGGTCAAAAATAACGCCGAGGTTCTTTACGTTATTACTGGGGGCCAATTTAATGCCATCCAGATGAAGTGATTGACTAATCAGTTTCTGTTTAAGAACTTCTGGTCCAAAGACAGCAACTTCTGTTTTGTCAGAATTTAAAAGCAAAAAGTTTAGGGTCATCCATGTTTTTATGTCTTCCAGACATGCCTGTAATCTACCTAACTGACTGGGTTCATCAGGATTAATGGATAAATATAGTTGTGTATCATCTGCATAGCTGTGGAAATGTATCCCATGCTGTCTAATGATTCTACCAATTGGGAGCATATATATGGTGAACAGAATTGGTCCAAGCACAGAACCCTGTGGAACTCCACAAGTAACCCTTGAGAGTGAAGAAGATTTATCATTTAGATGAACAAACTGGAATCTATCAGACAAATATGATTTAAACCAGCCTAGTGCTGTTCCTTTCATCCATGCAACATGTTCAAACCTTTCTAAGAGAATATTATGCTCGACTGTGTCAAAAGCAGCACTGAGATCTAACAAAACCAGAACAGACACCAGTCCATTATCTGAGGCCATGAGAATATCATTAGTAACCTTCACCAGTGCTGTTTCAGTGCTATGATGAGCTCTAAAACCTGACTGAAACTCTTACAACAGCTCATTACTGTTTAAATGCTCACAGACTTGATTAGCAACAATTTTCTCGCGTATCCGTTTACTAAGGATAGATTCATCATATCCAAAATGGGGCCAGGAACCAAATGGAACACATAATATTCTCTTAGAAAGGCTTGAACATGTTGCAGGGATCAAAGGAACAGCACTAGGCTGGTTTAAATCATATTTGTCTGATAGATTCCAGTTCATCTAAATGATAAATCTTCTTCACTCTCAAGGGTTACTTGTGGAGTTCCACAGGGTTCTGTGCTTGGACCAATTCTGTTCAC
This sequence comes from Valencia hispanica, assembly GCA_963556495.2. Lineage (NCBI taxonomy): Eukaryota > Metazoa > Chordata > Actinopteri > Cyprinodontiformes > Valenciidae > Valencia > Valencia hispanica. The sequence goes on along the minus strand of OY747707.1, from coordinate 57,613,057 downwards.
CATATATATGCTCCCAATTGGTAGAATCATTAGACAGCATGGGATAAATTTCCACTGCTATGCCGATGATACACAACTATATTTATCCATAAATCCTGATGAACCCAGTCAATTAGGTAGATTACAGGCATGTCTGGAAGACATAAAAACATGGATGACCCTAAACTTTTTGCTTTTAAATTCTGTCAAAACAGAAGTTGCTGTCTTTGGACCAGAAGTTCTTAAACAGAAACTGATTAGTCAATCACTTCATCTGAATGGCATTAAATTGGCCCCCAGTAATAACGTAAAGAACCTCGGCGTTATTTTTGACAGAGACTTGACATTTAAATCCCATATTAAACAGGTTTCTAGGATTTCTTTCTCTCACCTCCGGAATATTGCTAAAATTAGAAACATCCTGTCCAGGAGTGATGCTGAGAAACTAGTCCATGCATTTGTTACCTCAAGGCTGGACTACTGTAATTCTTTACTATCAGGTAGTCCACAAAATGCCATTAAAAGCCTTCAGTTGATCCAAAATGCGGCAGCAAGAGTTCTGATGAATATTAAAAAGAGAGAGCACATTTCTCCTGTTTTAGCTTCCCTTCATTGGCTCCCTGTTAAATCCAGAATAGAATTTAAGATCCTTCTTCTTACATACAAAGCCCTTAATAATCAAGCTCCATCATACATCAGAGATCTAATTGTTCCTTATGTTCCTAACAGAGCTTTTCACTCTCAGACTGCAGGTTTACTTGTAATTCCTAGGATTTCTAAAAGTAGAATGGGAGGCAGATCTTTTAGTTATCAGGCTCCTCTCCTGTGGAACCAGCTCCCAGCTTTAGTCCGTGAGGCAGACACTCTGTTTACTTTTAAGGCCAGGCTTAAAACTTTCCTTTTTGATAAAGCTTATAGTTAGAGTGGCTTAGGTCATCCTGAACTATCTCTGTAGTTATGCTGCTATAGGCTTAGACTGCTGGAGGACAGACTTACCAATTTTCTTCACTCTGCTACTTCCTTTTCTCCTACTACTCTCCAGTTGTATTACAGTACATTCTGTTATTTCGACTGTTAACTTTGTTTTCTCTCAATGTTTTTCTCTCCATAGAAGATATACCTGGTCTGGTATCCTGCTTGGCTGCAATGCCCTGTTGGACGGGGGGCATCGACTGGGATGATCCTCCCAGTAACTGAACATCCACTGTGTCCTGTTATTAACTTTTTACTTTCTGTAACATAGAAAGTTCTCTTATATCAGATCTTTTGTTCCTTCTGTGTTTCTGCTCTGTCTTCTCAAACCCCCAGACGGTCGTGGCAGATGGCCGCTCCTACTGAGCCTGGTTCTGTTGCAGGTTTCTTCCTGTTAAAGGGGAGTTTTTCCTCTCCACCGTCGCTACATGGTTTCTCAGTATGAGGCATTGCTGAAGGATTGCTGTGGTTGGAAAGTCTGCATCAACGGGGCCCAACCTCACGCCAATGACTGACGTAATCTGCTGGGATTCCTTAAATAGGAAACTTTTTAACTGATTGGAATGTTTGTATAAATGTATTGAAATGACTTCTTGTTAAGAGCCTTGAGATGACATCTGTTGTGAATTGGCGCTATATAAATAAACTGAATTGAAACTGAATTGAATTCACAGCAGATGTAATATCAAGGGACTTTAAAAGAAAAGGGGTGTTATTATTTTTTATTAAATATTATTTATTAAATATTATTTTTATTCCCCTTTATCTATCTATCTATCTATCTATCTATCTATCTATCTATCTATCTATCTATCTATCTATCTATCTATCTATCTATCTATCTATCTATCTATCTATCTATCTATCTATCTATCTATCTATCTATCTATCTATCTATCTATCTATCTATCGCCTCTCTCTCTTTCTCTGGGCCAATTCTCATTGCCGGTTCCTGTATGGCGTCTCACCATGTTTGCTTGTTGGGGTGTCTGGCTGCTGTTTGCCGCGACTGGGTGGCATTTCTGGGCCTGATCAGTCTTTTTCGCACTGGACTTGGCTCCTGGGTCTTGGTCTTTGTGCACTGCGGGGTGCTGGGGTCGGGCGTTTGGTCGGGTTCGGTCAGACTTGCCGGTGGACTGGCCGGGTAGTGGGAGTGCAGGGCGGCTGGGTGGGGCACTGTTGCTATCTAGCGACAGGTGCTCTCCCCCTATGGGGAGCACTTGGATGGGGGGGGGGGAGGGGTGTGCGGGAGGAGGGGGGCCAAACTCAACCTGGGTGTCTAGTGTCTTTTGTGTTCTGATAGTAGAGCGAATGTCAGGGTGGGTATCTTGGTGGATCCTTGTGATCAGCGGTGCCTATTGGGGCCAGTGGGGGAGCTGGCTCCCTGGGAAGGCATTTTGTCTCCCAATCCTTCCCTCCCCATCCCCGAACACCTCTGTCCATCCGCTCCATCACTTTACCACTCATATAGGGTCTTGGGGTATAGGCACTGGGGTGTGAGGAGGGGTTTCCATCTTCGCTATCTCGTGGCAGCCTGGGTCCCAATTTTACTATACAACTTAGACACTCACACTTATAACATTTTCATGAGATACATATGTGGGGACTTTGGGGTGGACACACATTTTGGCATCCGGTGCCCACTGTTAAACCACATAGACACTGGGGGATCAGGGTCGGGGTTGGGGGAGGTGTGGCTGCCTTCCCCACATCCCGCCCCTCTGTTTTAAATTCACACTATAACAACATGCATCAACACCATATTCAAGCGGGAGGATGGAGGCTAGGGGTCTTTTCACACCCATGTTTGATATGGGCCATCAGGGGTTGGGGTCCGGAGAAGAAACAGGTGGTCTGGTCGGGGACCAAGGCTGGTGGGCTGCTTCGTCACTGTGGGGCCCTTGGCGGTCTGCTTGTCTCCGTCCTAGAAGGTAGGGGGTCCATCTCCTGGGTCCGGGGGCTGGTTGCTCTACTGGGGCATCGGTAACTGGACCTGGGAGCATAGTGTATGGGTGTGTATGGGATGTGTGAGTGACGGTACAGCGTCCTTTCTTGGGTGTCTTGGTGTGTTGGTGAGAGTGTATGTGCGTAAGAGGGAGGGAAACGTATGACTGTGTCTGTATGTCTTTGTCTAACTGTCAGGTTAGGTCTTGGGCTACCCTCTCGTCTGGCGCGCCTCAGGCCTTACATTTAATGGGAGGCCTATTTTCCCCACAGTCTATCCCTGCCAGTGACTGATGCCCCTGCCTGCTGGTGTGTTGGTCGTCAATCTGGTTCTGTTCTGGTGCGTGCCTGACCGGGCCTGGGTGGACCGGTGTGTTGGTCAGTCGATGTGCTGGGCTGATGTCTTCCTTTTGTTGGTTGGGGCACCTCTTTCGGGGGTGCCAGGTTTGGGATTGTTGGGTGGTGCCTGTTCGGGGGCTCAGTGGGATACGGATCCAGCGTGTCTGCTCGTTCAATCACCTGTATTGTGCGTTTTGTGTGTGGTCGGTTCATTGGCGGGTTGGACTGGCCCTGGCCTTTGTTGGATGTCTGGTCTCAGCGCTCTGCATTGCGCGGGATCAGGACTCGGGAGCTGGTACAACTTGGTGTCCAGGTGCTGGCTGGGCTTGGCTGTACTCAGTCCATTGTCCTTTTTACTGTTACTTTTAAGTGTGTGGTTGAATGGGGATTGGGTTGGGAGGAGGGGGGTATAACTATGATCATGCTTTTAAATCTGTAGGGGAGGGATGGGAATGTGTTTTATATGGGTTCATTTTAATTCTGTAAAGCACTTTGAAATGCAATTTGTTTATGAAACACAGTTTATAAATAAAGCTTAATTTAATTTGATTTGACACACCTGTCTAGTCCTCATCCCCCAGGGATGCCGTCCGTCCGCTGCGGCTATCGGTGGGGCGCCCCGACGTGGGGCAGGGGTGGGGCGCTGGGATGTTGGCGGTGGGAATTGGCCTGGGGCGGTGGTGGTGCGTGGCGGCCGGCCGCGGCCCCCGCGATGGCAAGGGCCAATCGTCGGCCGATCCCTGGTCGGGTCCCTGCTGGGGGGTGGGGCGCCATGGTCGGGCCCGCCCTGTGGAAGCCGGTTGATGGTGGGGCCCGTGGGCTCATCACTGCGGCCCCCCGGGCCCCTGCACCGTAGCCGCTGGATGTTCCCCTGGGGTTCTCCTCTGCTCCTGTCTTGGAGGATGCGGTCGGACCCACTCTGGTCCGCCTGGGGCTGGACGTCTTGGCTCCCAACTCCTTCACGTTTTTATCGATTCCTGGGAGATGGACTGATGGCTGCTCACACCAGCTTTCTTGTGGAAAAACCTTATATGCACCAGCACATACACACATCACACACACATAGGTGTTGGGTCTCCGGTGTTTACAGATATATTCTTGGGCTGAGGTTATCATTACTAGATCTTGATTAATCGGTACCATTAGCTTTTCTGTGACATTGTTGTTGTATTTTTATATCCGTTTTTGTGTGATGTGGTTGTGTAGTTCTTAATTCACAATGTTTGGTCTGTTTTGTCGATGGTCTTTTTTCAGGATTTTTTGTTTTTTCCCCCTCTCTGGCATCCTGTGGGTATGGAGGCCGACTTCGATGTTTTCCTGTGTTTTCTTTGCTCCGCTTCCTCTCTTGTATTTTCAACTTACCCTCTCTCTTGACTTTTTGTTTCCTACCTCTCTTCTTCATCTTCCTTCTTTCTTCTCCTTAATTTTCCGTCTCCGTGTCCATAACATCAGAACCCCCCCCCCCCCCCGCAGCAATTCATAATAAAGATTAAGCACATATATATATATATCAAGTGAAGTACTGTAGCAAAAGCTGTAGTGCTTCGCTTGTGAAAGTAAATCTGTTGGGCTTCTACTTGGTACTCAGACACCAATTCTGAGCTCCACACTGCCAAACAGGACACGTTTATAAAACCCCCACCTCCACCCAAGCTCCACCTAGAGAACACCCAGGCAGCCACAGCTGACCACCGCTGGTCACCGCTGGCAGAGGGCTCCCACAGAGGAAACACTGGAAGGAAGATTAACATAAGTTAAAGTATAAAATAAACAGAGAATAAGTATGGTAAGATTAAGTAGTAAAACACTGATAACATTCATTAAAACATGCAGAGCAATTAAACGGACTATAATAAATAATAATAAGTAAAAAGGTAGGCTAAAAAGGTGAGTCTTTAGCCTGCTCTTAAAAACATGAACGGTCTCTGCTGCCCAGTCTGTTCGAGAGGTGAGGGCCATTAAAATGGAAAGACGACTCACCATGAGTGTGTGTCAGAATTTTTTTCAGAATAACTTTATTCATCCCCGAAGGGCTATTTAATGCACTAGTGAGCAGCACAACTCAAAAAACAACTTAAAATTTTTAAAATGTAATGGTGCCATAAACATTGTGACACTCCTAAAAGATGTCCATGGGTAATGCCAACAAAATGATGATTAAAAAATGCTAAAATGCAGATATCAACTAGAATAATATATATTAACAGTGGATAAAATAAAGAAAGCATTAAAAAACAGCAGGAGTCTCCGGTGTGTGAAGTATGTGAGTATGAGGGTGAGTGTATATATGTGGGTGCTCACATGTGTGAGTGTGTGTGGAGGGGGGGGGGGGTGGTGGTGAAAGAACTACGGCTGTGTATGAGATGAAGAAGAATCAGAGGGAGAGAGTAAGTGTGGAGAGGAGTTAAGGAGGAGCATGGCTTTCGAAACGAAGGTGGCTTTTCTCCTCCGAGTTCTACAGGCAGGGCAGCGGAGACGACGACCAGAGGGGAGCCACTGGAATGCCGAGTGAAAGATCTTTGATAATTTTTAGAGCTAGGGTCATTGTCTGTTGGTCATAAATTTGAGTGAGAGTTCTTGCAGGCAAACCGATGATCTTAGAGCAGACAGAAACAAACCAGCATTCTAGAATTGCGCTGCTCTGGGTGGCTGCATGTTGGACTGGCTCTGTTGGCTACATATTAAGTTTTGGTTTTTTGTACATTGGGTCCTCTGTTTTCTTGAGGAAGATAGCATTTTGTTACCTGTATGCTGTATTATTTTTGGTGCTGTGAAGCTGGAAGGATTTTTGCTGTAAATTGTTCCCTTTTTGACAATTTGTTATGCGTAACCATGGCAACAATGTGGTTTACAGCCGGGAGCAGTTGATTAACATTGCAAAAGCTGAAATAATACCTCAACTGAAGCCACAAATCCCTGATGAGTTGATAAGGAGGAGACGTGGATGCAGAGCAGGGGCGAAAAGGAGACGGAAGAATTGTCTTGAACTTCCTTTTTCTCTATCGATCATAATGGGCAATGTAAGATCACTGGCTAACAAGATGGATGAACTCCAAGCCCTTACAAGGACTCAGCCAGAGTACCGTAAATGCAGTGTTATGTGTTTTACTGAGACGTGGCTGCTGGATCATATCCTCGACTCCAAGGTCTCTCTGCCAGGCTTCCTGACTGTACGAGCAGACAGAGATCTGAAGACGAGCAGAAAAAGAAAAGGTGGTGGAGTAGCAGTGCTTCTCAACAACAGATGGTGTCATCCAGGACATGTTACTGTGAAGTGTCGTCTCTACAGCCCAGATGTCGAACTCTTGGCAGTGAGTTTTCGTTCATATTATTTACCAAGAGAGTTCACCAGTGTAATTTTTGCAGTTGTTTACATTCCACCTTCAGCCGTTGCTGACACTGCATGTGATGTCATCAGTTCCGTTGTTGCTAAGCTACAGACACAGCACCCCAAAGCATTTGTGGCAATATCTGGTGATTTTAATCATGCCTCGATTTCTATTACACTTCCAACATTTCAACAGTTTGTCAGCTGCGCCACAAGAGAAAACAAGACCTTGGATTTGTTTTATGCAAATGTAAAGGATGCATACATGTCCAAACCAAGACCTCCTCTGGGACAATCGGATCACAGTCTTGTTTTTCTCTGTTCAGAATATAAACCACTTGTTCAGAGGAAACCTGTGACAAAACGAACTGTGAGAAAATGGTCACAAGAAGCTGAAGAAGCCCTGCAGGGTTGTTTTGCAACCACAGACTGGATGACTCTTTGCCAAGCACATGGAGAGGAAATCAATGCCATGACTGAGTGTGTGACTGACTATATAAACTTCTGTGTGGACAACATCATCCCCACCAGAACAGTGAGATGCTTCCCTAATAACAAACCCTGGATCACCAGTGACCTGAAGGAACTGCTAAACAAGAAAAAAGAGCCTACAGGGAGGGAGACAGGGAATTACTGAGGAGTATACAGAAGCAACTTAAGGTCAAGATCGTAGACAGCAAAGAGGCATACAGGAAGAAGCTGGAGAACAAACTACAGAGGAACAATATCCGAGATGTCTGATCAGGAATGAGAAAGATCACAGGCTTTAAGGACTGGAAGGATTGGATAGATGGAAGTCTGGACAGAGTCAATGAACTGAACACATTTCTCAACAGGTTCCAATTCAGGCACTAGCTAAGCATCCCCCTCTCCTGTTCCCAGCCGAACAGACATCCCACTCTCCTCTAACCAACAGCTTTCCTGTTACACCTCGGATGTTTTATCCTTCACTTCAGTCTGGGACTCTTCTGCTTCCACAAGTTTGACTTCAACCAAGTCAGGAAATGCTGCTACCCCCTTTGCCTCCCACTCCCACTTGTCTGTCTCCAAAAGTCAGGTGAAGAGGCAGCTGGAGAAACTGAACCTGAACAAGGCTGCAGGTCCAGATGGTGTCAGCCCCAGAGTCCTGAAGGCCTGTGCAGAGCAGCTCTGTGGGATCTTGCAGTACCTCTTCAACCTTAGGCTAACTCAGGAGAAGGTTCCAGTGTCGTGGAAGACATCCTACCTTGTTCCAGTACCAAAGAGAACTCACCCATTAGTCATCAATGACTATAGACCTGTTGCCCTGACATCCCACATCATGAAGGTCCTGGAGAGACTCCTGTTGGCACCCCTGAGTAAGCAAACAAGAACGTATCAGGACCCACTGCAGTTTGCTTATCGCTGTGGAGTTGGAGTTGAAGATGCAATCATCCACCTACTTCAACCAACCCACTGTCATCTGGACAAAGCAGGCAGCACTGTGAGGATCATGTTCTTTGACTTCTCCAGTGCATTTAACACAATTCAGCCTGATTTGCTTTGTCAGAAACTCCTGAAGACACAGGTGGAGCCCTCAACAATCGCCTGGATCAATGACTACCTGACCAACAGACCACAATTTGTGAGACTTGAGAATTGTGTGTCAAACCAGGTGGTCAGCAGCACAGGAGCACCACAGGGGACCGTTGAATGTGAACAAAACAAAGGAGATGATTGTAGATTTCAGAAGAAACAGGGATAAGTCAAAAACTGTTTCCATCATGGGAGAAGAAGTGGAGGTGGTTGAGGAGTATTAATACCTCGGAGTTCACCTTGACAACAGACTGGACTGGAGGTGCAACAGTGAAACCGTCTACAAGAAGGGACAGAGCAGACTGTACTTCTTGAGGAAGCTTAGGTCCTTCAAGGTTTGCAGCAAGATGCTGCATATCTTCTACAAGTCTGTTGTGGAGAGTGTAATCTCTTCAGCCATCATCTGTTGGGGTAGCAGCATCAGAGCCAGGGATTTAAATAGGCTAAACAACCTGATAAAGAAGGCTGGTGACAACTGTGGAACATCTGGAGATGATGATGCAAAGAAGGATTCTTCACAAAATCAAATAAATTATGGACAACCCTGAGCATCCTCTGCATGAGACTGTCATACAACAACAGAGCGTCTTCAGTCGGATGCTTCTTCAGTTTCGCTGGAATACAGACCGCTACAGTTTTTTCAATTCAATTCAGTTTATATATATAGCGCCAATTCACAACAGATGTCATCTCAAGGCACTTAACAAGAAGTCATTTCAATACATTTATACAAACATTCCAATCAGTTAAAAAGTTTCCTATTTAAGGAATCCCAGCAGATTGCGTCAGTCATTGGCGTGAGGTTGGGCCCCGTTGATGCAGACTTTCCAACCACAGCAATCCTTCAGCAATGCCTCATACTGAGAAACCATGTAGCGACGGTGGAGAGGAAAAACTCCCCTTTAACAGGAAGAAACCTGCAACAGAACCAGGCTCAGTAGGAGCAGCCATCTGCCACGACCGTCTGGGGGTTTGAGAAGACAGAGCAGAGACACAGAAGGAACAGAAGATCTGATATAAGAGAACTTTCTATGTTACAGAAAGTAAGAAGTTGATAACAGGACACAGCGGATGTTCAGTTACTGAGAGGATCCTCCCAGTCGATGCCCCCCGTCCAACAGGGCATTGCAGCCAAGCAGGATACCAGACCAGGTATATCTTCTATGGGGAGAAAAACACTGAGAGAAAACAAAGTTAAAAGTCGAAATAACAGAATGTACTGTAATACAACTGGAGAGTCGTAGGAGAAAAGGAAGTAGCAGAGTGAAGAAAATTGGTAAGTCTGTCCTCCAGCAGTCTAAGCATATAGCAGCATAACTACAGAGATAGCTCAGGATGACCTAAGCCACTCTAACTATAAGCTTTATCAAAAAGGAAAGTTTTAAGCCTGGCCTTAAAAGTAAACAGAGTGTCTGCCTCACGGACTAAAGCAGGGAGCTGGTTCCACAGGAGAGGAGCCTGATAACTAAAAGATCTGCCTCCCATTCTACTTTTAGAAATCCTAGGAACTACAAGTAAACCTGCAGTCTGAGAGCGAAGTGCTCTTTTAGGAACATATGAAACAATTAGATCTCTGATGTATGATGGAGCTTGATTATTAAGGGCTTTGTATGTAAGAAGAAGGATCTTAAATTCTATTCTGGATTTAACAGGGAGCCAATGAAGGGAAGCTAAAACAGGAGAAATGTGATCTCTCTTTTTAATATTCATCAGAACTCTTGCTGTCGCATTTTGGATCAACTGAAGGCTTTTAATGGCATTTTGTGGACTACCTGATAGTAAAGAATTACAGTAGTCCAGCCTTGAGGTAACAAATGCATGGACTAGTTTCTCAGCATCACTCCTGGACAGGATGTTTCTAATGTTAGCAATATTCCGGAGGTGAACGAAAGAAATCCTAGAAACCTGTTTAATATGGGATTTAAATGTCAAGTCTTGGTCAAAAATAACGCCGAGGTTCTTTACGTTATTACTGGGGGCCAATTTAATGCCATCCAGATGAAGTGATTGACTAATCAGTTTCTTTTTTAGAACTTCTGGTCCAAAGACAGCAACTTCTGTTTTGTCAGAATTTAAAAGCAAAAAGTTTAGGGTCATCCATGCTTTTATGTCTTCCAGACATGCCTGTAATCTACCTAACTGACTGGGTTCATCAGGATTTATGGATAAATATAGTTGTGTATCATCGGCATAGCTGTGGAAATTTATCCCATGCTGTCTAATGATTCTACCAATTGGAAGCATATATATGGTGAAAAGAATTGGTCCAAGGACAGAACCCTGTGGAACTCCACAAGTAACCCTTGAGAGTGAAGATGATTTATCATTTAGATGAACAAACTGGAATCTATCAGACAAATATGATTTAAACCAGCCTAGTGCTGTTCCTTTGATCCCTGCAACATGTTCAAGCCTTTCTAAGAGAATATTATGATGGACTGTGTCAAAAGCAGCACTGAGATCTAACAAAACCAGAACAGACACCAGTCCATTATCTGAGGACATGAGAATATCATTAGTAACCTTCACCAGTGCTGTTTCAGTGCTATGATGAGCTCTAAAACCTGACTGAAACTCTTCAAACAGCTCGTTATTGTTTAAATGCTCACAGACTTGATTAGCAACAATTTCCTCAAGGACTTTGGATAAGAAAGGAAGGTTAGATATAGGTCTGTAATTCACTAAGTCATCTTGATCAAGGGAAGGTTTCTTGAGTAAAGGTTTAATTACAGCTATTTTAAATTCCTGTGGTACGTATCCGTTTACTAAGGATAGATTCATCATATCCAAAATGGGGCCAGGATCCAAATGGAACACTTCTTTAAATAATTTATAATTACAGGAAATCCTTCCTGCCAACAGCTATCATCATCTACAACAACTCCTTAAAGAATTAATTATATGAGCTATACCAACACTTGATTTCCCTCTGGGATCAATAAAGTATTTTTGAATTGAATTGAATTGACCATAGTCAAATGCTTGCCAGGGGCCAGAACGGGCAACATCAAATCCTACCTGAAACTGCTGGCTAAAGATAAGCGTAAATACAGTAATACAGCAAGATTGTTATTCACGACATGTTTAGCCGCATGCTGTCATTCCATCAATGGGTGGAATGACTAGGTGGTGTCCTGCAAACGATGTGGGCTACATTGATAACTGGCGAACATTTTGGGGAAAACCTGGTCTGATCCGGAGAGACGCCATCCATCCCACTTTGGATGGAGCAGCTCTTCTTTCTAGGAATATGGCCGAATTTATTAGTCCTCCAAAACACTGACAACCCAGGGTCCAGACCAGGAAGCAGAGTCGTAGTTTGACCCACCTCTCTGCTGCTTCTGTACTGTTACCCACCCATTACCCTATAGAAACAGTGTCTTGCCCAAGGCCAAAATTAAATGGATTAAAAGTTAAGCCAACAAAAGCAAATAATGGAAATCTCATAAAGATAAATACAACTTTGACTGAACAGAAAAATAAATCTATTAAATGTGGTTTATTAAATATAAGATCTCTCTCCTCAAAGACTTTGTTAGTAAATGACTTGATTTGTTATAATCACATTGATTTGCTTTGTCTCACAGAAACCTGGTTGCAGCAGGAGGATTATGTCAGTATAAATGAGTCAACTCCTTCCAGTCATTTAAATTTTCACATTCCTAGAAATACTGGGCGAGGAGGAAGAGTTGCAACCATTTTTTGTTCTGATTTACTGATTAGTCCCAGACCAATTGATAGCTACAGTTCTTTTAAACATCTAACCCTTAATTTTCCTCATCCAAGTTGCAAAACATTAAGACCATTTTTGTTTGTGGTTTTGTATCGCCCACCAGGCCCTTACTCTCAATTCTTGGATCAGATCTCACATTTTGTATCTGATTTAGTATTAAAGACTGATAGGGTCATTATAGTGGGGGACTTCAATATTCATGTGGATAATGAAAGTGATAGCCTAAATGCAGCCTTTAATGCTATTTTAGACTCAATTGGCTTTACTCAAAAAGTGCAGGGATCGATCCACTCGGGTAAACACACTTTGGACCTTGTACTGACATACAGTATTGAGAGTGAGGACATAACAGTCCACCCACATAACCCGGTCCTATCTGACCACTTCTTGATAACTTTTGAATTTACTTTAACTGACCATCTTAAATCTGAAAGAAAATTTCATTATAGTAGAGCTTTATCAGAAAATGCTGTAACAGTTTTTAAATAATCTGTTCCATTCTTGCTTTCCTCAGTGTCTCAGAGTAACACAGTGGATGGCAGCAATTCTATCTCTAACCCTTCAGAAATCGATGGTCTGGTTCACAGTGTTACGTCCTCATTGAGTTTGGCATTAGATAGTGTATCCCCCTTAAAAAAAGAAAGTGGCTAGCCATAGGAGGCTGACTCCTTGGTTTAACGCAGAGTTGCATACTTTAAAGCAGAATACTAGGAAGTTGGAGAGAAAATGGCGCTCTACACATCTAGAGGATTCCTATTTACCTGGAATAAGTCTACTGCTCTATAAAAAGGCCTTTCGACAAGCTAGAACAGCATATTTTTCATCATTAATAGAGGCGAATAAAAACAATCCTAGGTTTCTTTTTAGTATAGTTGCTAACCTTACACAGAGTCATAGCTCTGTTGAGCCAACTATTCCCCCAGCTCTTAGCAGTGATGATTTTATGGGATTCTTCATAAATAAAATTAATTCTATTAAAAATAAAATCATTGGCATCCTCCCAAACATGATTACTTCTTCCACAGTAAATGTGGCAGCATTGGAAAGAACTGTAGAACCTCAATTGTAGTAAGGCTGTTTTGATTTAGTCAAGCTTTCGGAATTATCAAAAATATTAGCCTCATCTAAACCTTCAACTTGTATGTTGGACCCAATTCCAACCAAATTATTTAAGGAAGTGTTCCATTTGGTTCCTGGCAACATTTTGGATATGATGAATCTATCCTTAGTGAACAGATATGTACCACAAGAATTTAAAATAGCTGTAATTAAACCTTTACTCAAGAAACCTTCCCTTGATCAAGATGACTTAGTGAATTACAGACCTATATCTAACCTTCCTTTCTTATCCAAAGTCCTTGAGAAAATTGTTGCTAATCAAGTCTGTGAGCATCTAAACAGTAACGAGCTGTTTGAAGAGTTTCAGTCAGGTTTTAGAGCTCATCATAGCACTGAAACAGCACTGGTGAAGGTTACTAATGATATTCTCATGGCCTCAGATAATGGACTGGTGTCTGTTCTGGTTTTGTTAGATCTCAGTGCTGCTTTTGACACAGTCCATCATAATATTCTCTTAGAAAGGCTTGAACATGTTGCAGGGATCAAAGGAAAAGCACTAGGCTGGTTTAAATCATATTTGTCTGAAAGATTCCAGTTTGTTCATCTAAATGATCAATCTTCTTCACTCTCAAGGGTTACTTGTGGAGTTCCACAGGGTTCTGTGCTTGGACCAATTATTTTCACCATATATATGCTTCCAATTGGTAGAATCATTAGCATGGGATAAATTTCCACAGCTATGCCGATGATACACAACTATATTTATCCATAAATCCTGATGAACTCAGTCAGTTAGGTAGATTACAGGCAAGTCTGGAAGACGTAAAAACATGGATGAATCTAAACTTTTTGCTTTTAAATTCTGACAAGACAGACGTTGCTGTCTTTGGACCAGTAGTTCTAAAAAAGAAACTGATTAGTCAATCACTTCATCTGGATGGCATTAAATTGGCCCCCAGTAATAACGTAAAAACCTCGACAATATTCTTGACCAATACTTGACATATAAATCCCATATTAAACAGGTTTCTAGGATTCCCTTCTTTCACCTCCGGAATATTGTTAAAATTAGAAACATCCTCTCCAGGAGTGATGCTGAGAAACTAGTCCATGCATTTGTTACCTCAAGGCTGGACTACTGTAATTCTTTACTATCAGGTAGTCCACAAAATGCCATTAAAAGCCTTCAGTTGATTCAGAATGCAAGTAAGAGTTCTGATGAATATTAAAAAGAGAGATCACATTTCTCCTGCTTTAGCTTCCCTTCATTGGCTCCCTGTTAAATCCAGAATAGAATTTAAGATCCTTCTTCTTATATACAAAGCCCTTAATAATCAAGCCCCATCATACATCAGAGATCTAATTTCATATGTTCCTAACAGAGCACTTCGCCCCCAGACTGCAGGTTTACTTGTTGTTCCTAGGATTTCTAAAAGTAGAATGGGAAGCAGATCGTTTAGTTATCAGGCTCCTCTCCTGTGGAACCAGCTCCCAGCTTTAGTCCATAAGGCCAGGCTTAAAACTTTCCTTTTTAATAAAGCTTATAGTTAGAGTGGCTTAGGTCATCCTGAGCTATCTCTGTAGTTATGCTGCTATAGGCTTAGACTGCTGGAGGACAGACTGACCAATTTTCTTCACTCTGCTACTTCCTTTTCTACTACTCTCCAGTTGTATTACAGTACATTCTGCTATTTCGACTGTTAACTTCGTGTTCTCTCAGTGTTTTTCTCTCCATAGAAGATATACCTGGTCTGGTATCCTGCTTGGCTGCAATGCCCTGTTGGACGGGGGGCATCGACTGGGATGGTGCTCCCAGTGGCTGAACATCCATTGTGTCCTGTTATCAACTTTTTACTTTCTGTAACATAGAAAGTACTCTTATATCAGATCTTCTGTTCCTTCTGTGTCTCTGCTCTGTCTTCTCAAACCCCCAGATGGTCGTGGCAGATGGCCGCTCCTACTGAGCCTGGTTCTATTGGAGGTTTCTTCCTGTTAAAGGGGAGTTTTTCTTCTCCACCGTCGCTACATGCTTGCTCGGTATGAGGGATTGCTGAAGGATTGCTGTGGTTGGAAAGTCTGCCCAACCTCACGCCAATGACTGACGCAATCTGATGGGATTCCTTAAATAGGAAACTTTTTAACTGATTGGAATGTTTGTAGAAATTTATTGAAATTACTTCTTGTTAAGTGCCTTGAGCTGACATCTGTTGTGAATTGGCGCTATATAAATAAACTGAATTGAATTGAATTGAGAATAAATGGTGGCTTGACTGACGGGTTCCAAGGCAGAGGAGAGTAATGGGAGCGAATATTTATTTTTCATGGTGATTTGGTTTAAGCCTCTGCAATCAATGCAGGGACGAAGTGAGCCACCCTTCTTACCCACAAAGAAGAATCCGGCACCGGAAGACGAGGGTCGGATGATGCCGGAATCCAGTGAGTCTTGAATTTACAGTTGTGGCCAAAAGTTTTGAGAATGACACAAATATTAGTTTTCACAAAGTTTTCGTGGGTTTTTGTTTGTCCACCTACCTCTTCAGGACTGACCACAAATTATCAATGGGATTAAGATCTGGGGAGTTTCCAGGCCATGGACCCAACATGTCAACGTTTTGGTCCCCGAGCCACTTAGTTATCACTTTTGCCTTATGGCACAGTGTTCCATCGTGCTGGAAAATGCAATGTTCTTCACCAAACTTTTGTTGGATTGATGGAAGAAGTTGCTGTTGGAGGGTGTTTTGGTACCATTCTTTATTCATGGCTGTGTTTTTGGGCAAAATTGTAAGTGAGCCCGCTCCCTTGGGTGAGAAGCAACCCCACACATGAATGGTCTCAGGATGCTTTACTGTTGGCATGACACAGGACTGATGGTAGCGCTCACCTTTTCTTCTCCGGACAAGCCTTTTTCCAGATGCCCCAAACAATTGGAAAGAGGCTTCATCGGAGAATATGACTTTGCCCCAGTCCTCAGCAGTCCATTCATCATACTTTCTGCAGAAGATCAATCTGTCCCTGATGTTTTTTTGGAGAGTGGCTTCTTTGCTGCCCTTCTTGACACCAGGCCATCTTCCAAAAGTCTTCGCCTCACTGTGCATGCGGATGCGCTCACACCTGCCTGCTGCCATTCCTGAGCAAGCTCTGCACTGGTGGCACTCCGATCCCGCAGCTGAATCCTCTTTAGGAGACGATGCTGGCGCTTGCTGGACGTACTTGGACGCCCAGAAGCCTTCTTAACAAGAATTGAACCTCTTTCCTTGAAGTTCTTGATAATCCTATAAATTTTTTATTTAGGTGCAATTTTAGAAGCCACAATATCCTTGCCTGTGAAGCCATTTTTATGCAACGCAATGAAGGCTGCACACGTTTCTTTGCAGGTCACCATGGTTAACAATGGAAGAACAATGATTTAAAGCATCACCCTCCTTTTAAGATGTCAAGTCTGCCATTCTAACCTAATCAGCCTGACACAATGATCTCCAGCCTTGTGCTCGTCAACATTCTCACCTGAGTTAACAAGACAATTACTGAAGTGATCTCAGCAAGTCCTTTAATGACAGCAAGGAAATGCAGTGGAATTTTCCAGTCCATCTGTGTTGGAATTTTCATGGCAAAGGACTATGCAATTCATCTGATCACTGTTCTTAACATTCTGGAGTATATTCAAATTGCTATTATAAAAACTTACGCAGCAACTTTTCCAATTTCCAATATTTATGTAATTCTCAAAACTTTTGGCCACGACTGTAGTTTTCCATGGCTTCTCTTTCTTTGCTGGAAAGATTGTATAGACGGCCGGAAGGGAGTGGAGTACCAGGCAGAAGGTCAATAGCACAATCATACGGACGATGAGGTGGTAGGGAGAGAGCCAGATCCTTATTGAAAACCTGACTTAAATCGGGGTATTCCTTCGGGACACTAGTTAGGTCAGTGATGGATTCAGGAGTGGATTTGGGTTTAGATTTAGCCAGAACAGCAGACTTAAGACAGGATTTTAAACAATACGTGCTCCATGAGTCGATCCTGCGGTGAGTCCAATTTATTTGTGGGTTGTGTGTGACGAGCCAGGGATACTCAAGAACGATGGGGTTTTTGCTATTTGGATAAATGAAGAATTGGATCTCCTCATGGTGGTTGCCTGAGACAATAAAAGAAACGGGTTGTGTCTGATGGGTTATGGGTGTCATGGTACCGCCATCTAAGGCGGTTACAGAAATGGGATGACTTAGTTAACACCAAATGACCGAACAGATAAACAACCATCAGAGATTAAGTCTTCATCTTCCTGTGACTCGGCCACATCAAATGAGTCTCCATTTAGAAACTTTACAGACAGACTGAACGAGCAAATCAAATTGGGGACACAATTAACACCTAAACTTAGACTACACCAAACGCCTGGGACTAGTGTCAATAAGCCTGGGAGCTTCCCCCCACTGATTATTACAGATATTTGAAGTTTGAGGGAACCGGGCAATAAATCCACCCCTACCGTCTCCCAGGATTCACCCGGCACCCCTGAGGCTATATCAGTGATTATCAGCAGCAGGAAACATAAACCGTTAACCACACGCTCTCATATTAAACAAAATCTCAAATTGATAACCTGTCAGAAGGTTCAGCTACCCATCATCACAATACTTAAGTTAGCTTTACTAAACATTAGATCTCTATCCAGGAAGTCTTTCCTTATCAATGACTTCATCACTGAGCATAATTTACACACCCTTTTTTTATCAGAAACTTGGCTAGATGAAAATAACGAAACAACTTCATTTATAGAATCTAGTCCTCCAAATTACAATTTCTTAAGCGAGAACAGAAAGCACAGACGAGGTGGAGGTGTAGCCACCATCTTTCACAACTCAATGAACTTTAAAAAGGTAACTCTGGGCACGTTTGATTCTTTTGAATACCTAGCCACCCAGATAAATGAGCCTAACAAAGCGTTATTTCTAAGTTTATATAAACCACCAAAACTTAACTCTAACTTCTTTAATGATTTCAATGACCTTCTTTCTGTAATATGTATCGACTATGACCAACTAATCATTGTGGGGGATTTTAACATCCATACCGACAACCCCCAAGATAGACAAGCAAAAATGTTAGATGATACTCTCCACAACTTCGGCCTGATCCAGCATGTCAAACAACCAACACACAATAAAGGACACACTCTGGACTTAATTATCAGCAAAGGTTTAAATATTTCCGACATCTCTGTAATTAATATTGCATTATCTGACCATTTCTGTATTTTCTTTGAAAGTACCATCTCTGCTAAATTATCCAGCCACAGTAAGACCATTATAAAAAAGCGTTTTCTAGGGGACAGTTCAGTAGAAACCTTTAAACGTATTTATCCTTCCACCACATCCCCCTCATCTCCCAACTCAAACTCAGTAAATAAGTTGGTAGATAATTTCCTTGCGAAAATCTCAGACATCATGGATTCTATTGCTCCAACTAAAGTGAAAGTAGTCTCAGGTAGAAAAAAGTCTCAGTGGACAAGTAATCCACTGGTACGTAGTGAAAAAAGAGAGTGTCGACGAGCCGAGAGAAAATGGCGGAAAACTCGACTCCAGGTTCACTGTGAGATCTACAAAGAGAGACTGAATAGATATCAGCTAACTATAAAAGATGCTAGGGAATCGTTCTTTTCTGAAATCATCAACAGAAACATTAATAATGCACGGACTCTATTTGCAACAGTGGAAAGACTAACTAATCCTTTAGTGACAGTAGTCCCTGAACTAAATTCTACCAGGGCCTGCAATAAATTTGCCAGCTTTTTCACTGAAAAGATTCTAACAATTAGATGGTCAATCTGTACCTCAATATCGAACCCACAACCAGTGCCATCCCCAATCAACAACAATGTAGAGAAAATGTCTGAATTCCACGAATTAAACCAGAACAGCCTTGAAAAAATCATTATCCAATTAAGCTCCTCCTCCTGCTATCTTGATATCCGACCCACAGCTTTTCTAAAGAAAGTTCTTCCTGTTATTGGTTCTGATCTTGTTCAAATAGTGAACTCATCCCTGCTATCAGGTGTCTTCCCTCAGGCTTTAAAAACAGCAGTTATTAAACCACTGCTAAAGAAGAAAAATCTGGACAACACGTTAATGCAGAACTACAGGCCAATCTCTAATCTCCCATTCATCAGTAAGATTATTGAAAAAGCTGTGTTTCAGCAGTTAAATGGCTTCATAACAATGACAAACCGTTTTGATGCTTTTCAGTCTGGTTTCCGCGCTCACCACAGCACCGAGACTGTCCTCGTCAAAGTTTTTTAATGACATCCGCATAAATACAGACTGTGGAAGAACCACAGTGCTGGTTCTGTTGGACCTCAGTGCAGCATTTGACACTGTTGATCATGATATTTTATTAGAACGACTGGAGAGCTGGGTCGGACTCTCTGGTACAGTACTTGGCTGGTTCGAGTCTTACCTAAAGAACAGGGACTTCTATGTTTCAATAGGAAACTTTTCATCAGAACGAACAGAAATCACATTTGGGGTGCACCAGGGCTCCATCCTGGGGCCCCTCTTATTCAATATCTACATGCTCCCACTAGACAAGATTATAGCAACGAATAACATTAGCTACCATAACTACGCAGATGACACTCAGCTCTACATTACAATGTCACCAGGTGACTCTGAACCCATTTAAACCCTAAATCAATGCATTGACCAAATAAATGGATGGATGTGCCATAACTTTCTCCAGCTGAATAGAAACAAAACTGAAGTGATTATTTTTGGACCCAAGGAGGAACGATCAAGAGTCAGCACACAGCTTCAATTAATACAGCTAGAAACTACTGATCAGGTTCGAAACCTAGGTGTAGTAATGGACTCAGACCTGAACCTCCAGGGTCACATAAAGGCAATAACAAGGTCAGCGTTCTATCACCTGAAGAACATCTCTAGGATTAAAGGACTGATTTTGCAACACGACCTAGAAAAACTCATCCATGCGTTTATCTTTAGTCGGATTGATTACTGCAACAGCATCTTCACAGGTCTGCCTAAAAAGTCAATCAGACAGCTGCAGCTGATCCAGAACGCTGCCGCTCGCGTCCTCACTAGAACCAGGAAAGTAGAGCACATCACCCCAGTTCTAAAGTCCTTACACTGGCTCCCTGTAGCTCAGAGAATAGACTTTAAAATACTTTTACTAGTTTATAAATCATTACATGGCTTGGCACCAAAATATGTTGAAGACCTGTTGTCATGGTACCAACCAACAAGATCACTCAGGTCCTCCAACTCTAGCCTACTAAACATCCCTAGACTCAGAACTAAACATGGAGAAGCAGCTTTCAGTTTTTATGCTCCCCTTATCTGGAACAGACTTCCTGACGAGTGTAGAGCTGCTGAAACACTGAACTGCTTTAAAACGAGACTAAAAACCCATCTGTTTAGAATTGCCTTTGAGTAAATGCTTGATGTCATATGTACGAAATGTGTTCATGCTCTCTTGCCTTTTTTTTTTTTTTTTTTTTTTTCTCTTGCTTTATTGTGTATCATGTGTAATGTGTGTTTCGTTTATGTGTTGTTTTTTTTATCACCAAATCATGTAAAGCACCTTGAATTACCCTGCCGTTGAAAGTGTGCTATACAAATAAAATTGCCTTGCCTTGCCTTAGTTCAAAGATGGGAATTTCCAGTTGTTTTACCTAGGGATGCATGATATATCGGCATCAACATCGGTATCGGCCAATGTTAGGCGTTTCTTAACATATCGGCATCGGTCCGATAAGTAACAGAGAGCCGATATTAAAAAACGATTATTTATTTCCATCTTTTTGACGTTTCTGTCTGTGTTTTGGGGGTGGGTGTTATCCATATTTGTTTGGTCATGTGACAGCGATAGTGATGCGGCGCAGTAATGTGGGGGTGTTTAACTCAAGCAGAGAAGCGATGTAGATGGTGTGGTTGATTTTCCACTGTGTTGAAAGTGTAAGGAAATATCGGGTTAGGGTTAACCCTAACCCTAACCCTAACCCGTATCGGTTATCGGCCATAACAGCGGGATTAATATCGGACATCGGTATCAACCCAAATTTTCATATCGTTGCATCCCTAGTTTTACCAGATCAGGGTGAATAAGATTTTGTTCAGAGCCGGAATCAATAAGAGCTGACCAATGAGAGGGATTTTTCTTTTCTTTAACAAAAATTGTTGCAGAAACGGAGAGTCTATTTAACTGTTGAGGCCTCGGCAGGACCCCTGCCTTCACTGGCGCGGAGATTCTTTTGGGCGAACTGGGCAGTGCGAGATAAAATGTTTAGGAGAGCCGCAGTAAAGACACCAATTGTTGGTTATCCTCTTTTGCCTTTCATGGGGACTGAAACTAGTTCTGCCAATGATCATAGGCTCAAGGGATCCTTCCCTTGGGGTGGCAAGCTGTTTTGGACTAGGAGAATCAGGTCTGGGTTCTAGGTGGGTGAAAGATTGATTTTTAGCCTTCATTCTTTCTCGGGAGCGTCGATCAACTCTGATAGCTAAGGCAATCAGTTCATCTAGGGTGTCAGGGTCGTCTCTTGTGGCAAGGTCCTCTTGGATTTTTTCATTTAAAGCTTGATAAAACGCTCCTCTTAAGGCTGGATCATTCCACCCTGACTCTTCTGCTAAGATTCTGAAATCTATAGCAAATTCAGCAACTGGGCTAGTTCCCTGTTTGATTGACCAGAGTTTTCGGCTCGACTCCTCCTTGTTTCTTATCGGAGAGAAGGTTAAGTTAAATAACTCCAGTAAATCCTCTAAGGTTGTGTCTTCAATAGTAGATTCGTTGAAAAATGCCTCTGCCCATCTGAGGGCTTTTCCCCAGAGGAGTCTGATAATGTAACTGATTTTATGTGAATCAAGAAGAAATGTTCGGGGTGAACGGGTGAAAGCCAATTTACACTGGAGGAGGAAGCCTCTTGTCTTTTCTAGATCCCCGGGAAAATGGTTCTGGGGGTGGTGATGCGACATCCTGGAAGCAGGAAGTAGATGAGGACGGTTTATCTTGAGAATGACTTAGTTGAGTAGTAACATCAAAAAGCTGCTGATTCAACCGACTGATAGTTGAAGTTTGATTAGATAACTGTCATGATAAATCCTGAATTATTGTTTCATGCCAGCCCAAAAGTGTGTCTTGCTGTGACACGGCATTCTGAATCTGAGCTGCTGAGTCAGGGTGGCCAGTTGGTTCTGTCATGTTTGCAAGGTTTTAGTGACTCAAAGGCAGCAACAGACTCAGAACACCAGACGGTAAGTTTGGACATGATAAAATATGTTTTATTTATGTAAATAATAAATGTGAAAGTCTCTGGTAGATTGCCGGGAAACGGGTCCACGATGGCAGGCGGAGGAAAGGATGATCTTGACTTCAGTTCTTTGGGGAAGGTAAGTCGGATCCTGTACCGGAGGTAATTGGAGACTGATGTTGTGCAAGGCTGTGTGTGTTTGCAGGTGGAGCAGGCAGGCGGATAGAGAATAGGCAGACCAGCGGAGGGTACGGTGCAAAAGCTGACCAGGAAGGAATACAGAGTAGTCAGTAACTTGTTTCCAGGAAGTATCACCAATGGAACGGAGATCAGAGGAGGAAACCAACTTCGGAGGACGAAGGAGTCTGGATCAGGATCACTCTAGAAGCGAGAACCATCTGGTGTCAGCTTGCAGCCCCCCTCCCTTTTTTGAAGCTGGAGATGATGAGCCTAAACGAGCTGCACCTATCACCAATCACCCACGCCCCTGCAGAGAAGGTAGGAGAGCACACACACAAACAGCAGAACAGCAAAACCCAGCACAACAGAAAAATCCAGGATCCTAACACTTATATATATATATATATATATAATACATAGGTGGTGGCACACTTACTTTTCGGGAACCGCTCCTTCTTCCACTTCAGACGATGCGGCTTCCTCCTCAGACCAGCTGCTGGGCACATCACTGTCGTTCTCTGATGAAAACTCGGCCGAGTCATCACTATCCCTTCTCAAACACTCCTCCACGGCTTTCTCTGCAGTATATTTACTTTTTGGGCACGACTTGCCATGTTGTACATGTAATAGTTATTACCTGTGCGTACCGGTGTGTAACTGTGCGTAAAGTCTCTGCTGAATGAAGATGGTTTACGCACGAATATAAAAGTCTAGTGATAATGCCCACCCCGGCATGTGAGGTATCAATGTTTTCAGCATTCCATTGGCTATTCGATGCGTCAATCATTATTGTTCTGCGCCGTGATTGGTTTGAACTACCTTGTAAATGACCTTTAATATGCTTAACACATAACTTCAATTGTTGTTTTTCTGTTTATTTATTTAGCTTCTGAACATAAGTTAAGGTTAGGTAATTATTTCTTGTATATTAAGCAGACATTATACTCAGTGCTTTTATTTTGAAGGCGTCTCGCAGAGACCTCAATAAACATCCGTTTTTTGGGGGGATTTTATCGGCAGTTAGAAAAGTGTTCTTGCAAGACTACGAGTGTTTTATCAATACTAAAAGTGCACCTAAGTTACATGAAACTCACTAGCACCTGGCTAAGAAGAGGCACAAGGTTTGTTTCTTTTTGTTACATTTCATGCCATGTTATATCTGGCTCAAGTTTGGTTGCCGCTGACAGTTTCACGTACAGTTGGAACCGTCTCAATCAAAGGTATGGTCATCCGTTTGTTATACAAAAAGCATTTAGAGAAAAACTAACAAACTGGCCGAAGATCCATCCAAGAGATGCTGAAGGAGCGTTTGCTGATTTCTTACTCTCATGTCTGGAAGCAATGCCTTATGTAAAAGGTTTGGACATTTTAAACGATTGTCAAGAAAACCAGAAACTTGTTCAAAGGCTCCCTGATTGGGCAGCGTCACAGTGGAACCGTAAAGTCACTCAAGTCATGATAGATGATCAGAAATGTCCCACCTTTCACGAGTTTGTCTTCTTTGTCACAACAGAGGCAGAGATTGCATGCAATCCTATTACTTCTTTCCATGCTCTCCACTCATCAGAGGCTAACTCATCACGTCAACTGAAGGAAAAAAAATACAAATCCAGTGTCTATCATACACAATCAGTTACAGAGACTGAGACACAAGGACAGTTAAAAACAAGCTTAAAACCACCCTGTGTGTTTTGTCTGGACCGTCAATATCAACTTCATCGCTGTCCTGAGTTCAATTCAATTCAGTTTATTTATATAGCGCCAATTCACAACAGATATCATCTCAAGGCACTTAACAAGAAGTCATTTCAATACATTTATACAAACATTCCAATCAGTTAAAAAGTTTCCTATTTAAGGAATCCCAGCAGATTGCGTCAGTCATTGGCGTGAGGTTGGGCCCCGTTGATGCAGACTTTCCAACCACAGCAATCCTTCAGCAATCCCTCATACTGAGCAAGCATGTAGCGACGGTGGAGAGGAAAAACTCCCCTTTAACAGCAAGAAACCTCCAACAGAACCAGGCTCAGTAGGAGCGGCCATCTGCTACGACCGTCTGGGGGTTTGAGAAGACAGAGCAGAAACACAGAAGGAACAGAAGATCTGATATAAGAGAACTTTCTATGTTACAGAAAGTAAAAAGTTAATAACAGGACACAGTGGATGTTCAGTTACTGGGAGCATCATGCCAGTCGATGCCCCCTGTCCAACAGGGCATTGCAGCCAAGCAGGATACCAGACCAGGTATATCTTCTATGGATAGAAAAACCCTGAGAGAAAACAAAGTTAACAGTCGAAATAACAGAATGTACTGTAATACAACTGGAGAGTCGTAGGAGAAAAGGAAGTAGCAGAGTGAAGAAAATTGGTAAGTCTGTCCTCCAGCAGTCTAAGCCTATAGCAGCATGACTACAGAGATAGCTCAGGATGACCTAAGCCACTCTAACTATAAGCTTTATCAAAAAGGAAAGTTTTAAGCCTGGCCTTAAAAGTAAACAGAGTGTCTGCCTCACGGACTAAAGCTGGGAGCTGGTTCCACAGGAGAGGAGCCTGATAACTAAAAGATCTGCCTCCCATTCTACTTTTAGAAATCCTAGGAATTACAAGTAAACCTGCAGTCTGAGAGCGAAGGGCTCTGTTAGGAACATAAGGAACAATTAGATCTCTGATGTATGATGGAGCTTGATTATTAAGGGCTTTGTATGCAAGAAGAAGGATCTTAAATTCTATTCTGGATTTAACAGGGAGCCAATGAAGGGAAGCTAAAACAGGAGAAATGTGATCTCTCTTTTTAATATTCATCAGAACTCTTGCTGCCGCATTTTGGATGAACTGAAGGCTTTTAATGGCATTTTGTGGACTTCCTGATAGTAAAGAATTACAGTAGTCCAGCCTTGAGGTAACAAATGCATGGACTAGTTTCTCAGCATCACTCCTGGACAGGATGTTTCTAATTTTAGCAATATTCCGGAGGTGAGAGAAGGAAATCCTAGAAACCTGTTTAATATGGGATTTAAATGTCAAGTCTCGGTCAAAAATAATGCCGAGGTTTTTTACGTTATTACTGGGGGCCAATTTAATGCCATCCAGGTGAAGTGATTGACTAATCAGCTTCTGTTTAAGAACTTCTGGTCCAAAGACAGCAACTTCTGTTTTGTCAGAATTTAAAAGCAAAAAGTTTAGGGTCATCCATGTTTTTATGTCTTCCAGACATGCCTGTAATCTACCTAACTGACTGGGTTCATCAGGATTTATGGATAAATATAGATGTGTATCATCTGCATAGCTGTGGAAATTTATCCCATGCTGTTGAATGATTCTACCAATTGGGAGCATATATATGGTGAACAGAATTGGTCCAAGCACAGAACCCTGTGGAACTCCACAAGTAACCCTTGAGAGTGAAGAAGATTTATCATTTAGATGAACAAACTGGAATCTATCAGACAAATATGATTTAAACCAGCCTAGTGCTGTTCCTTTGATCCCTGCAACATGTTCAAGCCTTTCTAAGAGAATATTATGATCGACTGTGTCAAAAGCAGAACTGAGATCTAACAAAACCAGAACAGACACAAGTCCATTATCTGAGGCCATGAGAATATCATTAGTAACCTTCACCAGTGCTGTTTCAGTGCTATGATGAGCTATAAAACCTGACTGAAACACTTCAAACAGCTCGTTATTGTTTAAATGCTCACAGACTTGATTAGCAACACTTTTCTCAAGGACTTTGGATAAGAAAGGAAGGTTAGATATAGGTCTGTAATTCACTAAGTCATCTTGATCAAGGGAAGGTTTCTTGAGTAAAGGTTTAATTACAGCTATTTGAAATTCCTGTGGTACGTATCCGTTTACTAAGGATAGATTCATCATATCCAAAATGGGGCCAGGAACCAAATGGAACACTTCTTTAAATAATTTGGTTGGAATTGGGTCCAACATACAAGTTGAAGGTTTAGATGAGGCTAATATTTTTGATAATTCCGAAAGCTCAACTGAATCAAAACAGCCTAAGGACAACTGAAGATCTACAGTTCTTTCCGTTACTGCCTCATTTACTGAGGAAGAAGTAATCATGTTTGGGAGGATGCCAATAATTTTATTTTTAATAGAATTAATTTTTATTTATGAAGAATCCCATAAAATCATCACTGCTAAGAGCTGGGGGAATAGTTGGCTCAACAGAGCTATGACTCTGTGTAAGTTTGGCAACTGTACTAAAAAGAAACCTAAGATTGTTTTTATTCGCCTCTATTAATGATGAAAAATATGCTGTTCTAGCTTGTCGAAGGGTCTTTTTATACAGCAATAGACTGTTATTCCAGGTTAAATAGGAATCCTCTAGGTGTGTAGAGCGCCATTTTATCTCCAACTTCCTAGAATTCTGCTTTAAAGTACGCAACTCTGCGTTGAACCAAGGAGTCAGCCTCCTATGGCTAGCCACTTTCTTTTTTAAGGGGGCTACACTATCTAATGCCAAACGCAATGAGGACGTAACGCTGTGAACCAGATCATCAATTTCTGAAGGGTTAGAGATAGAATTGCTGCCATCCACTGTGTTACCCTGAGACACTAAGGAAAGTAAGAATGGAACAGATTCTTTAAAGCTTGTTACAGCATTGTCTGATAAAGCTCTACTATAATGAAATTTTCTTTCAGATTTAAAATGGTCAGTTAAAGTGAATTCAAAAGTCATTAAGAAGTGGTCAGACAGGACTGGGTTATGTGGGTGGACTGTTATTTCCTCACACTCAATACCGTATGTCAGTACAAGGTCCAAAGTGTGTTTGCCCGAGTGGGTCGATCCCTGTACTTTTTGAGTAAAGCCTATTGAGTCTAAAATAGGACTAAAGGCTGCATTTAGGCTATCACTTTCAGTATCCACATGAATATTAAAGTCCCCCACTATAATAACCCTATCAGTATTTAATACTAAATCAGATACAAAATGTGAGATCTGATCCAAGAATTGAGAGTAAGGGCCTGGTGGACGATACAAAACCACAAACAAAAATGGTCTTAATGTTTTGCAACTTGGATGAGGAAAATTAAGGGTTAGATGTTCAAAAGAACTGTAGCTATCAATTGGTCTGGGACTAATTAGTAAATCAGAACGAAAAATGGGTTCAACTCCTCCTCCTCGCCCAGTATTTCTAGGAATGTGAAAATTTAAATGACTGGAAGGAGTTGACTCATTTATACTGACATAATCCTCCTGCTGCAACCAGGTTTCTGTGAGACAAATGAAATCAATGTGATTATCACAAATCAAGTCATTTACTAACAAAGTCTTTGAGGAGAGAGATCTTATATTTAATAAACCACATTTATTAGATTTATTTTTCTGTTCAGTCAAAGTTGTATTTATTTTTATGAGATTTCCATAATTTGCTTTTGTTGGCTTAACTTTTAATCCATTTAATTTTGGCCTTGGGCAAGATACTGTTTCTGTAGAGTAATGGGGGGGTAACAGTACAGAAGCAGCAGATAGGTGGGTTAAACTATGACTATGCTTCCTGGTCTGGACCCTGGGTTGTCAGTGTTTTGGAGGACTAATAAATTCGGCCATATTCCTAGAAAAAAGAGCTGCTCCATCCAAAGTTGGATGGATGCCGTCTCTCCGGATCAGACCAGGTTTTCCCCAAAATGTTCTCCAGTTATCAATGTAGCCCACATCATTTGCAGGACACCACCCAGACAACCATTGATGGAATGACAGCATGCGGCTAAACATTTCGTCACTGGTCCGATCAGGCAGGGGACCAGAAAAGATTACAGAGTCGGACATTGTTTTGGCAAACTTACACACCGAAGCAACACTAATTTTAGTGACCTCCGATTGGCGTAACCAGGTGTCATTAGCGTTACCGGGTGTCATTACCGCCAGCGTGAATAACAATCTTACTGTGTTTACGCTTATCTTTAGCCAGCAGTTTCAGGTAGGATTTGATGTCGCCCGTTCTGGCCCCTGGCAAACATTTGACTATGGTCAATGGTGTCTCTAATGCCACGTTTCTGACTATGGAGCTGCCAATTACCAGGGTCGGTTTCTCAGTGGATGTGTCGCTGAGCGGGGAAAACGCGGACCGGTTGGTGGAGGCCCGGGGGCTTGGTCCTAGAACTATGCTTCCTACGTACAGTCACCCAACCAGCCTGAGGTCCCGGCTGCGCGGGCTCTACTGGAGGACAGCTAGGGGGTTCTATCCTTGTTGGCTCCACGCTGGCTAATGGGCTTCGGCTATCTGCTGGTTTTTCAACAGCGCGGAGCCGTGCTTCTAATTCTGATACCCTCGCCTCCAAAGCTACAAAAATATTACATTTATTACAGTTACCATTATCACTAAAGGAGGCAGGGAAGTAACTAAACATCTGACAGAGAGAGCAAGAGAGAAGAGAAGAGTTAGAGACAGGAGAGAGAAGAGTAGCCATAGCCGCAATGAAGCTAAGCTAACTGAGCAAGCGAGACCTTACCACCCCAAGAAAAGCTGTGTGAAACACAAGGAGTTCCCAAAACGTAAAGTATACCACCACAAAACGTGTGTTTTAGTGTGCTTGTGTGTTAAAATAACTTAGAAAGGCCTCAGCACAGAGAAAATAAGATCAATTCAAGAGAGTCTGAACACCAAACAGCTCCACGGAGCACAACATGTTATGATGCAATACGGCTTACCCCGTCAGAGTACCAACTTACACTGCCTCCAGTGGTAACTCCTCACATGTTAATAAGCTGCTCCCGGCTGTAAACCACATTATTGCCATAGTTACGCATCATAACAAGTTATCAAAAATTGAAAGATTAACAGCAAAAATCCTCCCAGCTTCACAGCACCAAAAACTAGAAAGTATACAGGTGAAAAAAATGCAATCCTCCTTAAGAAAACCATATTTTCTTCACTCTGCTACTTCCTTTTTTCCTACGACTCTCCAGTTGTATTACAGTACATTCTGTTATTTCGAGTGTGTTTTAGTGTGCTTGTGTGTTAAAATAACTTAGAAAGGCCTCAGCACAGAGAAAATAAGATCAATTCAAGAGAGTCTGAACACCAAACAGTTTACAGGGAGCGCAACAGTGACAACAGGAAATGACGCAATACGGCTTACCCCCGTCAAATCAGCTGGTCATCTACCTATATAAGTCTTCTTTGTCATTCGTACCCAAGTCCTTTGTTTGGATTCACTGCTAAGAAAACATGTGGGGTATTGCTTCATCAAACATTTTATATCACAGTAACTGATCAGGTGTTAGCATTGGGGCAGAAGCAACATCATTTTTCCCACAAAAATGAAATCAAATGTGATTACCCACTCTTTATCATCCAGTTGTAATTTGAAAACTTCATAATAATTGTCATCATAGTGACATGGGAAGGATCAGATGGGGCAACACATACGTGAAAGAGCAAAGTTGGGGTTTTCATTACCTAATAGCCTAATACCCTACCCCCAGGCAATCCAGGTTTTTCTCAGACACCAGACGGAACGTAAAAGGCACTGATGGTGAGAGGAAATCAGCATATGTCCATTAATTCCCAGAGCAATGTCCGTTGATTTCTTTTAGAATCCAACAACAGTCACACAGTTCAGTCCCCGATGGAATTCACCACATGACAGCATATGTGTGGCTTCTTCCCCATTTGTCATATTGATTGGGATCACAGCTCCGATCCACATTCAATCAGTTAATACTGGCCTCCAATTTTCAATGTTCTGTAGCATGTGGCTTTTTCCTCTCTCTCACGTGATACCCCTCCGTGACCATATCTCTGACTCTGTTCACGTGACATTTCTGGACTTTAATCCACCCTTCATACCACAGAGATGACAGGCTCCTCCCTTCGCATCCACCCCAACTTCAACTAAACACACATATGAAAGCTCCCCTGATTCAAACCTTCCCCTATAACCTTCCCCATTGATTGTAATCCGCTCCCTGAACTGGAGGATAACACAGAAGGGATGGAACCGCCCATAGGGCAGTAAATTTAGGGTGGGTGTTGGTAGAGTTGCCCATGCCACAACACATTTTCCTTTCTATCTTTTTCTCATCTACACTGTAAAAACTAACAGTGCATCGTAATAAGTAAAGCAATTCATAATAATCTAGTTAAGGAAATTTTGCATACTCAAAAGTGATTAATTGAAATTCTAACTCTGCAGCTTTAGGCACATGTATTGAATTTCAGTCTTAAACATCTGAATTTTGTTAGACTTACTTATTTTCATTTTGGTAGATATGAAATCCTTTCAATTAAGTTAAAAGAGTAGTCCCTGCTAAATTCTACATAATGTTATAAAAACA
Organism: Valencia hispanica; assembly: GCA_963556495.2. Classification (NCBI taxonomy): domain Eukaryota; kingdom Metazoa; phylum Chordata; class Actinopteri; order Cyprinodontiformes; family Valenciidae; genus Valencia; species Valencia hispanica. Next base: position 57,582,402 of record OY747707.1, on the reverse strand, counting down.
ATGGCATTTTCAATGAAAAATAGGCTTTTTCTGTTGTACATGCTATTTGCATTATGTATTCAAATTGGCTGTTTAACCTTTCTACCGTCGCACATCTTAAACCAATAGCTGATGGGTGAAATGGCCCATCGTCACTCTTTAGGGAAGTATGTAGCGTCCCGACTAAGTGATGGTAGAACTCTCAAATTGATGTTTCATATTCCTTTATTTGCGAACTGTGATCCATTAATGAACGCATTGTATGAACATACCGTAAGAGGTATAAAGAAAAGAAAAATACAGTTACCCTTTCTTTTTACTTAAGCTAAATTACTGGTTTTCATCAATCATGGGATGTAAAGCATGAATGATTTCTAACTCATATAACCCTTAATCCTTAATGCTTTAGTCAAAAATGTCCAGAAACTCTTCAAACTGTGAAGGATATGGTTGGAATGAAGTTGATGGTCAAACAGTCTCTAGGAGCAAGATCAGCTTCTGTACTGGACGTTCAACGATGGATGGCTTGCCAGAGCGCTGTCCCTCCCTTCCTACCTTCTGATCTCCAACACGAACCTTTACTCTCCTCACTAGTCCATCTTTATCAGTCACTGTCCCTAAAACTTTAGTCAACTTCCACTCGTTGCGAGGCAAATCCTCTTTCTTTTCCATTACGATGTCACCAACCTTGAGGTTCCTCCTTGGAGTATGCCAGCGTTGTCTGGTGGCAATATTGTAGACATACTCTCTTCTCCACCGGCCCCAGAACTGCTCTGCCAGATACTGAACACGACGCCACCACTTACGGGCATACATGTCCTCTCGGATGAATCGGCCAGGAGCTGGTAAGGCTGCAGTGGATTTCATGGTGAGCAGGTGATTAGGTGTTAGTGGCTTTGGACTGTTTGGATCATTTAAGTTGTCAACTGTGAGTGGACGACTGTGGTTCACAATAGCGGCTGCCTCATAAAAGAACGTCCGTAGAGAGGCATCATCCAGTCTGGCTGATGAGGATGAAAGAGTGGAACGAAGAACATTCCTCACCGTTCGGATCTGTCTCTCCCATACACCTCCAGCATGGCTTGCATGCTAAAGTCACATCGTCTTTCAGCTAAAAACGTAATCAGGTGATTAGCATCCACTTGCTTGAGAGCTTCATTCAGTTCATTTTTAGCTCCAACGAAGTTCGTTCCTTGGTCACATTTTATGTCACGTACCGCTCCTCTTATGGCAATGAAGCAACGAAGTCCATTTATGAAAGCATCCGTTGACATGTCATCTAACATTTCAATGTGGATAGCTCGACAGCAAAGGCAAGTGAAAATCAGACCGTATCTCTTTTGTACCTTGCGTCCTTGTTTGGTGAGAAATGGGCCGAAACAGTCCATTCCACAGTAGGTGAAAGGTGGTGATGGATCCACACGCTCAGACGGCAAATCTGCCATTCGCTGTTCCTCTGTGAACCTTCTGAGTTTCCGACATTTAACACATTGATGTAGATGCGTTGCCACAGCTCTGTTGTTTCCTGGAATCCAGAATCCATTTGATCTAATCTCATTAATAGTCAAGCCTTTTCCCTGGTGTTGGACCTTCACGTGACAGTGAGCAATTATCGCCTTGGTGATGTGATGATTCTTTGGTATGATGATTGGATGCTTCAGTGAGGTAGGGAGTGATGCATTTTTTAGTCTTCCTCCCACCTTAAGGAGTCCATCTTGATCGAGAAAAGCATCCATCTGAAACAGTTTACTATGAGAAGGAAGTTGAGATACCTTACTGAGCATCTTTATCTCTTCTGGATACACTTGTCTCTGTAAGTCTCTGATGATGATGCAGCATGCATCTTCTCATTCTTGTACAGTGCTGTGGTCTGTTGACTTATCGTTCCTGGCACTACGAATGAGACGAGCGACAGCCTGGATTGCCTTTGTCCATGAAGAAAACTTTGACAAGCGGTCTGAGAGACTTAACTGTTCCTGTGTCTGTGTGTTTAGAGTCTGAATCCTCTTGACTTGTCATTGGTTGAGACGTATCTCCATTGCTGAGGAGAGGAGCTGAGATGTATTTTCTGTATCCGATTTGACACGAAGGTGTGAAAACGACGTGCCTCATTGTTGATATATCCCAAGATCACTTTCGAGTCAGTCCAGAAATATTCAACGACATCTGTTAAACCAAGCTCCTCCTTCAAGGTGTTGCTTGCTGTGGCTGACACAACAGCAGCTGCCAGTTCTAGCCGAGGGATTGTTGTGACTTTGATTGGGCTCAATCAGGAATTTCCCATGACCAAAGCACAATGAACATTTCCATCTTTGTTCACTTGTCTCAAATATGAACACTGTCCGTAACCCAATGTACTTGCGTCGGAAAAGTGGTGTGGCTCCTTTCTCACAACTTGTCCGAAACCAGGAGGCACATAGCAACGTGGTATGGTGATTTTCTCCAAATTTGTAAGATCATTCTTCCAGTGCTCCCACACTGGTTGCAGTTCACTGGGGAGGGGATCATCCCAGCCTGTGCCGTGTCTGCATATTTCCTGTAGCACTCTTTTTCCAGTGAGCAGGAAAGGTGCAACAAACCCCAGTGGGTCAAAAAGGGAGGCAACCGTAGACAGGATACCACGTCGTGTTGCCTGCTGGTCTTTTAGGTGGACACGAAATCTGAAGGTATCTGATTCAATGTGCCAGTGGATTCCCAAGGCTCTCTCTAAAGTCACATCCTCGAAGACCAGGTCCAGAGGTTTCACTTCAGCAGCGCGCTCAGATAAAGGTATACTCTCCAGCACAGCTTTGTCATTACACATAAACTTGTGCAATCTCAGTCCCCCAGTAGCACAGAGCTTCTGTGCTTCCTGTGTAAGTTCAACAGCATCATTCACATTTTCAATGCTAGTGACACCATCGTCAACATAAAAGTCTTTCATGATGAAGTGTGAACCAAGGGGAAACTCACTCTCATAATCTTTAGCAAGCTGTTTCAGTCCGTAGTTAGCGCATCCTGGCGATGATGCAGCACCGAAGAGATGCACTTTCATTCTGAATTCCTGTGGCTCTGTATTAAAGTTGTCATCTCTCCACCAGAGGAATCGTAGATAGTCTCGGTCAGCTTCGTACACATAGAACTGGTGAAACATCTTTTCTATGTCGCACATCAATGCAACATGGTGCTGTCTGAATCTGAGAAGCACGCCATTCAGATTATTTAGCAGATCTGGGCCTGACAGAAGATGATCATTCAGGCTTGTTCCCCTAAACCTGGCAGAGCAATCAAAAACCACATGGAGTTTATCAGGTTTTTTAGAATGGTAGACTCCGTGGTGGGGAATATACCATTTTCTCTCCTTCCTTTCCTTGATCATGAACTTCCTCTGCCTCACCCTTTCTGATGATTTCATCCATAAACTTTACATAGTGTTCCTTGTACTTGTCGTCCTTTGCCAGCTTTCTTTTAAGGTGACTGAGCCGTACCATGGCTAGTTGTTTATTGTCAGGGAGATAGGGTCTCTCTTTAAAGGGGAGTGGCATCTCATAATGTCCATGAATATTTCTCCTGATTCCTTCCTTTAACACATCCAGGAAGCGGATGTCATCCTGAGACACAGTCTTTCCTTCCATGTTGGCATCTTTAAAGTCAGACTTGAGAACCTTGAGTGCCTCCGCTGGGGTTACTGGAGGATGCTCTCTGACAGAAACCTTGTGGCACATATTGATGATGCTTGGTGAGTCGCGGTGAGGTGATGAACAGCCTACAATACCCCACCCAAGGTCTGTACGAACAGCATATGGTTCACTGTCTCCTCCAACGATTACCTGCCGTGGTGCCAGTGGCCTTGAGCAATTGTAGCCGATCAGCAGACCGACTTCACAATCCAGCTGTGGTGGGATTTCATCTGATATTTTGATGAGATGATTCCAGTGCCGTGCTGTGTCACAGGTAGGAATGTGCGTTCGATTCACTGGTATAGAGTCTTTGGTGTAAGCAGGGGGAAGATCGATGTGGATGGCAGAGCTGTAACCCCTCACTCTCAGATCTGATACTCTTTGACTATGCATTATTGTATTCTTCCCTGTCATCGTTGTTAACTTCAGCCTTACAGGTTGTTTCTTGGCTTGTAAACTGTTACTAACTTCTTGGTCAATAAAGACTGTATCACTTTGAGTATCAAGCAGTGCATAAACAAGTCTCTCCATACCTGGATTACTGACAGATGAAACCCACACTGGCACGATCATCGAAGTGTTGGTAGATGGCTCCTTAGTTGTCACACTGAGAGACAATGTGGTTGCTGTTTCTTCTGTGATGCTTTGATTTGAGACTGACGTGGGTTTGGCTTTAGAGTAGTTGTCGTCATGAAGAAGTGTAGGATGTCTTCTTTTACAGTTATCACATGAATGTCTATTGCGGCAGTCTTTTGCATTATGGCCTGTCCTCAGGCAACCATAGCAAAGTTTCTTTTCCTTCACATATTTTCGTCTTTCTTCCAGAGTATTCCTTTTGAACTGGTTCGTTGTCATTCTTCCCCGTCTGGTTCCTGCCTTCCTTATTGCCTGTCATTCCTCCCTTCCTGGTTCCTGTCTTCCCTGGTCTGTCTATCCGCGTTCCCTGGTCTCCATGTTCCCTGGTTAACTCGTTATTATTTACGGTCGTGGCATATGGCTGCTCCTACTGAGCCTGGTTCTGTTGGAGGTTTCTTCCTGGTGCTACCAGTTGATTCGACGGGGGTAAGCCGTATTGCGTCATTTCCTGTTGTCACTGTTGCGCTCCCTGTAAACTGTTTGGTGTTCAGACTCTCTTGAATTGATCTTATTTTCTCTGTGCTGAGCCCTTTCTAAGTTATTTTAACACACAAGCACACTAAAACACACGTTTTGTGGTGGTGTACTTTACGTTTTGGGAACTCCTTGTGTTTCACACAGCTTTTCTTGGGGTGGGAAGGTCTCGCTAGCTCAGTTAGCTTAGCTTCATTGCGGCTATGGCTACTCTTCTCTCTCCTGTCTCTAACTCTTCTCTTCTCTCTTGCTCTCTCTGTCAGATGTTTAGTTACTTCCCTGCCTCCTTTAGTGATAATGGTAACTGTAATAAATGTAATATTTTTGTAGCTTTGGAGGCGAGGGTATCAGAATTAGAAGCACGGCTCCGCGCTGTTGAAAAACCAGCTGATAGCCGAAGCCCATTAGCCAACGCGGGGCCAACAAGGATAGAACCCCCTAGCTGTCCTCCGGTAGAGCCCGCGCAGCCGGGACCTCAGGCTGGTTGGGGGACTGTACGTAGGAAGCATAGTTCTAGGACCCAGCCCCCGGGCCACCACCAACCGGTCCGCATTTCTAACAGATTTTCTCCGCTCAGCGACACACCCGCTGAGAAACCGACCCTGGTAATTGGCAGCTCCATAGTCAGAAACGTGGCATTAGAGACACCATTGACTCGGTAATCTTTTCTGGTCCCCTGCCTGATCGGACCAGTGACGACATGTTTAGCCGCATGCTGTCATTCCATCAATGGTTGTCTGGGTGGTGTCCTGCAAATGATGTGGGCTACATTGATAACTGGAGAAAATCTTGGGGAAAACCTGGTCTGATCCGGAGAGACGGCATCCATCCCACTTTGGATGGAGCAGCTCTTCTTTCTAGGAATATGGCCGAATTTATTAGTCCTCCAAAACACTGACAACCCAGGGTCCAGACCAGGAAGCAGAGTCGTAGTTTAACCCACCTCTCTGCTGCTTCTGTACTGTTACCCCCCCATTACCCTATAGAAACAGTGTCTTGCCCACGGCCAAAATTAAATGGATTAAAAGTTAAGCCAACAAAAGCAAATTATGGAAATCTCATAAAAATAAATACAACTTTGACTGAACAGAAAAATAAATCTATTAAATGTGGTTTATTAAACATAAGATCTCTCTCCTCAAAGACTTTGTTAGTAAATGACTTGATTTGTGATAATCACATTGATTTCCTTTGTCTCACAGAAACCTGGTTGCAGCAGGAGGATTATGTCAGTATAAATGAGTCAACTCCTTCCAGTCATTTAAATTTTCACATTCCTAGAAATACTGGGCGAGGAGGAGGAGTTGCAACCATTTTTCGTTCTGATTTACTAATTAGTCCCAGACCAATTGATAGCTACAGTTCTTTTGAACATCTAACCCTTAATTTTCCTCATCCAAGTTGCAAAACATTAAGACCATTTTTGTTTGTGGTTTTGTATCGTCCACCAGGCCCTTACTCTCAATTCTTGGATCAGATCTCACATTTTGTATCTGATTTAGTATTAAATACTGATAGGGTTATTATAGTGGGGGACTTTAATATTCATGTGGATACTGAAAGTGATAGCCTAAATGCAGCCTTTAGTCCTATTTTAGACTCAATAGGCTTTACTCAAAAAGTACAGGGATCGACCCACTCGGGCAAACACACTTTGGACCTTGTACTGACATACGGTATTGAGTGTGAGGAAATAGAAGTCCACCCACATAACCCGGTCCTGCCTGACCACTTCTTAATAACTTTTGAATTTACTTTAACTGACCATTTTAAATCTGAAAGAAAATTTCATTATAGTAGAGCTTTATCAGACAATGCTGTAACAATTTTTAAAGAATCTGTTCCATTCTTACTTTCCTTAGTGTCTCAGGGTAACACAGTGGATGGCAGCAGTTCTATCTCTAACCCTTCAGAAATTGATGATCTGGTTCACAGCGTTACGTCCTCATTGCGTTTGGCATTAGATAGTGTAGCCCCCTTAAAAAAGAAAGTGGCTAGCCATAGGAGGCTGACTCCTTGGTTCAACGCAGAGTTGCGTACTTTAAAGCAGAATACTAGGAAGTTGGAGAGAAAATGGCGCTCTACACACCTAGAGGATTCCTATTTAACCTGGAATAACAGTCTATTGCTGTATAAAAAGACCCTTGGACAAGCTAGAACAGCATATTTTTCATCATTAATAGAGGCGAAATAAAACAATCCTAGGTTTCTTTTTAGTACAGTTGCCAAACTTACACAGAGTCATAGCTCTGTTGAGCCAACTATTCCCCCAGCTCTTAGCAGTGATGATTTTATGGGATTCTTCATAAATAAAATTCTATTAAAAATAAAATCATTGGCATCCTCCCAAACATGATTACTTCTTCCTCAGTAAATGAGGCAGTATCGGAAAGAACTGTAGATCCTCAGTTGTGCTTAGGCTGTTTTGATTCAGTCGAGCTTTCGGAATTATCAAAAATATTAGCCTCATCTAAACCTTCAACTTGTATGTTGGACCCAATTCCAACCAAATTATTTAAAGAAGTGTTCCATTTGGTTCCTGGCCCCATTTTGGATATGATGAATCTATCCTTAGTAAACGGATAAGTACCACAGGAATTTAAAATAGCTGTAATTAAACCTTTACTCAAGAAACCTTCCCTTGATCAAGATGACTTAGTGAATTACAGACCTATATCTAACCTTCCTTTCTTATCCAAAGTCCTTGAGAAAATTGTTGCTAATCAAGTCTGTGAGCATTTAAACAATAACGAGCTGTTGGAAGAGTTTCAGTCAGGTTTTTGAGCTCATCATAGCACTGAAACAGCACTGGTGAAGGTTACTAATGATATTCTCATGGCCTCAGATAATGGACTTGTGTCTGTTCTGGTTTTGTTAGATCTCAGTGCTGCTTTTGACACAGTCGATCATAATATTCTCTTAGAAAGGCTTGAACATGTTGCAGGGATCAAAGAAACAGCACTAGGCTGGTTTAAATCATATTTGTCTGATAGATTCCAGTTTGTTCATCTAAATGATAAATCTTCTTCACTCTCAAGGGTTACTTGTGGAGTTCCACAGGGTTCTGTGCTTGGACCAATTCTGTTCACCATATATATGCTCCCAATTGGTAGAATCATTAGACTGCATGGGATAAATTTCCACAGCTATGCCGATGATACACAACTATATTTATCCATAAATCCTGATGAACCCAGTCAGTTAGGTAGATTACAGGCATGTCTGGAAGACATAAAAACATGGATGACCCTAAACTTTTTGCTTTTAAATTCTGACAAAACAGAAGTTGCTGTCTTTGGACCAGAAGTTCTTAAACAGAAACTGATTAGTCAATCACTTCATCTGGATGGCATTAAATTGGCCCCCAGTAATAACGTAAAGAACCTCGGCGTTATTTTTGACCGAGACTTGACATTTAAATCCCATATTAAACAGGTTTCTAGGATTTCTTTCTTTCACCTCCGGAATATTGCTAAAATTAGAAACATCCTGTCCAGGAGTGATGCTGAGAAACTAGTCCATGCATTTGTTACCTCAAGGCTGGACTACTGTAATTCTTTACTATCAGGTAGTCCACAAAAGGCCATTAAAAGCTTTCAGTTGATCCAAAATGTGGCAGCAAGAGTTCTGATGAATATTAAAAAGAGAGATCACATTTCTCCTGTTTTAGCTTCCCTTCATTGGCTCCCTGTTAAATCCAGAATAGAATTTAAGATCCTTCTTCTTACATACAAAGCCCTTAATAATCAAGCTCCATCATAGATCAGAGATCTAATTGTTCCTTATGTTCCTAACAGAGCCCTTCGCTCTCAGACTGCAGGTTTACTTGTAGTTCCTAGGATTTCTAAAAGTAGAATGGGAGGCAGATCTTTTAGTTATCAGGCTCCTCTCCTGTGGAACCAGCTCCCAGCTTTAGTCCGTGAGGCAGACACTCTGTTTACTTTTAAGGCCAGGCTTAAAACTTTCCTTTTTGATAAAGCTTATAGTTAGAGTGGCTAAGGTCATCCTGAGCTATCTCTGTAGTTATGCTGCTATAGGCTTAGACTGCTGGAGGACAGACTTACCAATTTCCATCACTCTGTTACTTCCTTTTCTCCTACGACTCTCCAGTTGTATTACAGTACATTCTGTTATTTCGACTGTTAACTTTGTTTTCTCTGTGTTTTTCTCTCCATAGAAGATATACCTGGTCTGGTATCCAGCTTGGCTGCAATGCCCAGTTGGACGGGGGGCATCGACTGGGTTGATCCTCCCAGTAACTGAACATCCACTGTGTCCTGTTATCAACTTTTTACTTTCTGTAACATAGAAAGTTCTCTTATATCAGATCTTCTGTTCCTTCTGTGTTTCTGCTCTGTCTTCTCAAACCCCCAGACGGTCGTGGCAGATGGCCGCTCCTACTGAGCCTAAAGCTAATATAATATGCGTTTTAAAAAAATGTAGGGCGGTAATTGCAGGAATTTTAAGGGGTTTAAGCAGGTAATCATAAACATTAACAGAGATTGAACTATTTGGCTATTATTATTTTCCTGGATCCCAGGATAATGCTCCATATTTTGACATAAAATGATTAATCTTATTAATAAATGCCCTAAGCAATTATTCATAATTATTCATAGCCAAAACATACCTATCTGTGTCACAACAGGTAAAAACACAGTTCTGGTTCTGTTGGACCTCAGTGCAGCATTTGACACTGTTGATCATAACATACTACTGGAACGACTGGAGAGCTGGGTCAGACTCTCCGGTACAATGTCACCAGGTGACTTTGAACCCATCCAAACCCTGAGTGAATGCAGTGAGCAAATCAATGGATATTTTTTAACCTAAAGAGGAACGATCAATAGTCAGCACACAGCTTCAGTTAATACAGCTAGAAACTACTGACCAAGCCCCAAATCTAGGTGTAGAAGTGGACTCAGACCTAAACCTCCAGGGTCAGATAAAGGCAATAACAAGGTCAGCCTTCTATCACATAGAACACACAGAACATTTCTGGGATTAAAAGACTGACGTCACAACAGGACCTTAAAAAGCTCATCCATGCGTTCATCTTTAGTGAGATTGATTACTGAAACAGTGTCTTCACAGGTCTGCCTAAAAAGTCAATCAGGCTGCAGCTGATCCAGAACGCTGCAGTTCATGTCCTCACTAGAACCAGCAAAGTAGAGCACATCACCCCAGTTCTAAAGTCCTTACACTGGCTCAAGTATGTTGAAGATCTGTTGTCTCTAAACCAACCCCCCAGACCCCTCAGGTCTTCCATCTCTAGTCTACTAATCATCCCTTGAATCTGAACCAAGCATGGAGAAGCAGCTTTCAGTTTCTATTACAATTTCTAATCTGGAACAAACTTCCAGACCACTGCAAAGCTGCTGAATCACTGAGTTCCTTTAAATCAAGGCTAAAACCCATCTGTTTAGAGTTGCCTTTGAGTAAGCGATTCATAAAAGCTGGAATGTCATAATAGTATGTCTTAATGTTCTTTATGTCTTCAACGTTGTCTTTTCTGTTTTTGTTATTGTTTATTGATGCTTTTATTTCCCCCTAAAGCACCTTGAATTGCCTTGTTGTTGAACGTGCTATATACAAATAAATTAGCCCTGGCTTGGTTTTGTCTGACTTCATTTTTGAAAACCTTCCTGATACTGAAAATAGTTAACTTTGAGACTTTCATGCCACAATAATGAAAATCCACACTGAAGGGTGTTGTCAGAGCAGCCTGGTAGCCGTAAGGTATGATGCATTCACTGATTGAATGAAGATAGGATTTTTGAGTTTCTGTCAGGCCAGTCACTGGTCAGAACCAGTCAAACTAAAAATGAAGATTCAATAGCTGATTTCTAAGTACATTTCTGAAAAAAAAGGTCTTCCAGTGCTTATGTAACATGCTCCTCAATCATCTTCTGAAGTGGAAATCTTAACAGTTCAAAAAATGAAATGCTTTGGACAAAAAACTTTTATTCTAACTAAAAATCTGTCCAACTTTTTGGATACTGATATAAATTTAATTGACCAAATCTTTGTCCTTGTCCTTTTAATTGTCATGTAAATCTGTATCCCTGATAAAACAGAGGATATTACAAGGTTTTAAGATTATGTTGTTGTCTGCTTCTGGAAAAAGAGAAAATAAAAAGACACTACATCGTTCATTTTGTCCTACACATAAAATTACCTGTATTTAAAAAAACTGTTGACGTGGAGAACACAGAGGGCAGTTGTTCATCAGCCCATCATATTCACACGTGGCCCTTACTCTGCCTTTGTCCTCTTTCAGAAAGTCGATTTTACACAAGCCTCTCAGTTACAGAATTTCAAAATAAAAATCTCGGGGTTTTCTGTTTACCTTCAAACTCAACATCACATTTCTAAGACGTCGGAGCAAATTCTTCCTGATTATGTACAACAAATCAAATAACAGACAAACAAATCAAGACTTTTATTAGATTTTCTTTTCTTACAAACATCTCACATACATGGTTGATCTCTTTATAAATCTGTAGTTTAGAAATGTCGCCTAAAACTCAAGGGGTGTGCATAGGCATCGAGTCAACGTCCAGCTCTGTCACGGTTAGGGTTTTTTGTCTTACACCTTCAGGTAGAGTTTAGTTTTCCAACAGCAGGAATGTTAGTATCTTTTAAGACCTTTCTTTTCATCTTTTGCTTGGAGGAGGTTTACAGAGGGACATGGGGAACACGGACTGACTGACAGCATGGAAGCTCAAAAATGTCCACATGCATGACAACCTCATTCTAATCTCTGAGACAGTTATGGGTTAATTTAGAAGAGACAGTACCAGGTAGGTGGATGGATGTGGTGGCACTGGAACCCCACTGTGCAATTATATTAGGGCTGATGGGCGGATACGGTTCAGATCAGAACCGGATGAATGTTGCTGCTGATGTGATCTACAGATGAGAAGACACTGCAGTGTGCTTTTAACCTCAGTCTTCTGTAAGATAGCCAGTGCCAGTGTCTTACTTTACAACAGCCAACAGGACCACAGTGAGATTGGAGGTCTGGAGACCAAGCAGTGCACTGACATGAAAGGAACAGCAACACAGAACTGCCTCTTTAAAACAAAACATGGACAAAGATTTAGCCCCCTAGCTATTACAGACATGACAATAATGATGTATTGTTTACTCTGTTTTTATACAAGACTGTGACCGGGGCCGAAAGGAGGGATCCGACTCTGCACCACCCCACCCTCAGGGGGTTTCAGGTGAGTGCTGTGGTTGCTTTCACAGTATGCTAAGGGGGGACTTAAATCAAGAGTAGCAAGAAGGAGCTCATTCCTCAGTCTGAGCTGATTTTTTAAATTCCTCGATTCTGTTTGCTGAAGAGAAGGTGATCGGGGTGCTGCTTGCTGGATGAGAGATGATGCACGTTAGTAGACCCAGGACACTGGAACCCACTGACTGGAGGTGCACACCAGGTCCATGGACTCCTCCAGGAGCCTGATGGTCTCCTCAATCTCATTGTTGATGATGGTCATGTCGAAGTAGTGGGAGTAGGTCTTCTGCAGGATCTCAGACTCTTTCTGCAGCCGCTGGAGGGACTCATCCTGGAGGAGGGAGAGAGAAAGAGAAACGTTTCCCACTACAGCAGGCAGAGAATATGACAGGGATGAAAACAGGAACAAGCACTCCACTTACAATAGTCAGACACATTTACCTTGTCACATTACTACAGGGATATATGTGTTACAACAACACAAAGTCGTTTATAAATGTGATATGAAAGGAAAAAATAATCAACATTGCATTTGTATTCAGCCCCGTGAGTCAACAGATAGCAAAAGTCTTTCAGAATATGTCTTGACTACTATTTATCTAGAGTTCACATTTATTGCCTGTTCTTCTTCACAAAACAGCTCAAGCTAAGTCAGAATGGATAGAGTGTGTCTGAACGGCAAGTTTCAAGTTTGGTCAAAGATTCTCCTATGATTAAACTATTCTATTCTGGCTGTGTGTCTAGACTCTTTGTCCTGCTGGAGGATAAACCTGCGCCACAGCCTCAAGTCCTTTGCAGCCTCTAACAGATTTTCCTTGAAGATTGTTCTATTTTAGGCTCCACCAATATCTAACCAGCTCCCCTGTCCCAGCAGCAGCATCCCCGCACCATGATACATGTTTCATTGTGGTGATGGTGTGTTTGGGGTCATGTGCAGATAATTTTCTGCCCCATAAAGTGTTTTGGTTGTAGCTCAAAAATTTCAATTAGGATATCATCTAACCAGATATTCTTCATCCAAATCCCCCATAAAGATCTTTAATCTTTTATGGTCTGACTGTCGAAGGAGGAGCAGCATCTCCTGATCTCTCGCATTCTTTTCTTTTCTGTTTGCTTTTCTTGTTTTCTTTTCTTAGCTATTTCTTAGTTATTTTATCTACCCAGCCCCTGGAGCTACTGTTTTGGACCGGATCTCTTCTTGGATTACTTGGTTTACTTTTCTATGGACTTATCAACATGGCTTTTTGCTCAGCTGAGGATTTTGAGAAACTGCTCCACAGAATTGAGGACATTGAATTGAAGTTACGCATTCTGGAAATTAATTTTGACCTCCACGCTGATTATGGAAATGACACAACTTTACAGATGACTACACGCAGGGAGGAACAACCTGGCAGCCCAGGGTTTCATCGGTCTAACCGTGTCTCAGAGAAAAAACAGGACAACGCTACTCCCTCAGCTAAAAGACGCTTAATGGGAAGACCACTCAAATCTGATGAACACTGGCCGGCTTTAAAGCGCACGGAATCATCAACCCAAGCCTTTTCTCCGAGGAAGAATAAACAAAAGAAACTCCAGCACAGGGACAGCTCTAAACCCACACTTGCCGCCTCTGCTAAAAGGAAACAAAAGGGGTTTCAACCCAAAACAGGAGATATTACTCCACCTGGAATCCCGCTGAAAAACAGATTTGCAGCCCTTAGTTCCGCAAAAGATGGCGCAGCCCCAAGGACCAGTCAAAGCCACCAGGAGAAACCCACCTGCATCAAACGGACACATAACAAAATAAGAGTCCCCCGAGCAAAGATTGTTATCATACAAGACGGATCAATTAATGGAATTGAGGCTTTTTGAAGCAAGAACACCAGAGTTTATAGTTTCTACAAAAATACAGTGAGAGAAATATCAGAATAAATCCAGAAAATCTTGGACCTACACCCTACATTGGAAAAGCTCGTTGTTCACACTGGATCAGCAGATATCGCGATGAGAAAATCAGAGATTCTGAAGACAGACTTCTCTGATCTCCTACAGAGACTTGACGGACTTAACATAAACATCTTCATCAGTGGACCAGTCCCTGAAGGGAATGATGAAATATTTAGCAGACTCCGCATGCTCCATAAATGGCTGAAGAAACAATCAGCTGAGAAATCGTTCACATTTATTAATAATTTCAAAGTATTTGGAAGTGTAAATCATCTGTTCAAAGAAAACCAAGGTTATCAAGGCCAGAGTGAGGCTACTGGCAGCAAACATTTTCTCTTATCAAAATCAGAAAGCAAAATACTTGCTCCCAAAAGCTGACCTTGAGGCGCCCATGGATACTACCAGAGAACAAAAACAGCAAGTCATGATGGCACCACAGCCCCTAACAGATAAACAACCATCAGAGATTAAGACTTCAACCCCCTGTGACTCACACATCAAATGAATCTCCATTTAGAAACTTTGCAGACAGACTGAACGAGCAAATCAAATTTGGGACACAATTAACACCAAAACTTGGACTACAACAAACCCCTGGGACTAGTGTGAATAAGCCTGGGAGCTTGCCCCCACTGATTATTACAGATATTTGATATCTGAGGGAACCGGGCAATAAATCTATGCCTACCGTCTCCCAGAACTTGCCCGGCATCCCTGAGTTTAGCATTCCAGTGGTTATCAGCAGCAGGAAACATAAACCGTTAACCACACGCTCTCATATTAAACAAAATCTCAAATTGATAACCTGTCAGAAGGTTCAGCTGCCCATCATCACAATACTTAAGTTAGATTTATTAAACATTAGATCTCTATCTGGGAAGTCTTTTCTTATCAATGACTTCATCACTGAGCATAACTTGCACGCCTTTTTTAATCAGAAACCTGGCTAGATGTAAATAATGAAACATCTGCATTGATAGAATCTACTCCTCCAAATTACAATTTCTTAAGCGAGAGCAGAAAACACAGATGAGGTGGAGGTGTAGCAACAATTTTTCACAACTCAATGAACTTTAAAGAGGTAACCCTGGGCACATTTGATTCTTTTGAATACCTAGCCACCCAGATAAATGAGCCTAACAAAGCTTTATTTCTAAGTTTATATAAACCACCAAAACTTAACTCTAACTTCTTTAATGATTTCAATTACCTTCTTTCTGTAAGATGTGTCGACTATGACCAACTAATCATTGTGGGGGACTTTAACATCCATACCGACAACCCCCAAGATAGACAAGCAAAAACGTTAGATGATACTCTCCACAACTTCGGCCTGACCCAGCATGTCCAACAACCAACACACAATAAAGGACACACTCTGGACTTAATTATCAGCAAAGGTTTAACTATATCTGACATCTCGGTAATTAATATTGCATTATCTGACCATTTTTGTATTTTCTTTGAAAGTACCATCTCTGCTAAATTATCCAGCCACAGTAAGACCACTATAAAAAAGCGTTTTCTACGGGACAGTTCAGTTGAAACTTTTAAACGTATTTATCCTTCCACCACATCCCCCTCATCTCCCAACTCAAACACAGTAAATAGGCTGGTAGATAATTTTGTTGCGAAAATCTCAGACATCATGGATTCTATCTCTTCGACTAAAGTGAAAGTAGTCTCAGGTAGAAAGAAGTTTCTGTGGACAAGCGATCCACTGCTGCGTAGTGAAAAAAGGGAGTGCTGATGACCCGAGAGAAAATGGCGAAAAATTCGACTTCAGGTTCACTGTGAGATCTACAAAGAGAGATTGAATAGATATCAGCTAACTATAAAAGATGCTAGGGAATCGTTCTTTTTTGAAATCATCAACAGGAACATTAATAATGCACGGACTCTGTTTGCAACAGTGGAAAGACTAACTAATCCTCCAGTGACAGTAGCCCCTGAACTAAACTATACCAGGGCCTGCAATGAATTTGCAGCTTTTTCACTGAAAAGATTATAACAATTAGACGGTCAATCTGTACCTCAATATCGAACCCACAACCAATGCCATCCGCAATCAACACCAATGTGGAGGAAATGTCTGAATTCCACGAATTAAACCCAAAAAAATCTTGAAAAAAAATCATTATCCAATTAAGCTCCTCCTCCTGCTGTCTTGATATCCTACACAGCTTTTGTAAAGAAAGTTCTTCATGTCATTGGGTCTGATCTTTTTCAAATAGTGAACTCCTTCCTGTTATCAGGTGTCTTCCCTCAGGCTTTATAAACAGCAGTTATTAAACCACTACTAAAGAAGAAGAATCTGGACAACACGTTAATGCAGAACTACAGGCCAATCTCTAATCTCCCATTCATCAGTAAAATTATTAAAAAGCTCACCACAGCACCGAGACTGCCCTCGTCAAAGTATTCAATGACATTCGCATAAATACAGACTGTGGTAGAACCACAGTGCTGGTTCTGTTGGACCTCAGTGCAGCATTTGACACTGTTGATCATGATATTTTATTGGAACGACTGGAGAGCTGGGTCGGACTCTCTGGTACAGTACTTGGCTGGTTCGAGTCTTACCTAAATGACAGAGACTTCTTTGTTTCAATAGGAAACTTTTCATCAGAACAAACAGAAATCCCATGTGGGGTGCCCCAGGGCTCCATCATAGGGCCCACTAGCCCAGATTATAACAACCAATAAGATTAGCTACCATAACTATGCAGATGATACTCAAATAAATGGATGGATGTGCCATAACTTTCTACAGCTGAATAGAAACAAAACTGAAGTAGTTATTTTTTGACCCAAAGAGGAACGGTCAACAGTCAGCACACAGCTTCAATTAATACAGCTAGAAACTACTGATTAGGCACGAAACCTAGGTGTAGTAATGGACTCAGTGTCACATAAAGGCAGTAAAAAGGTCAGCTTTATATTACCTGAAGAACATTTCTAGAATTAATGGGCTGATGTTGTAACAGGACCTGGAAAAACTCATTTATGCATTAATCTTTAGACGGATTGATTACTGCAACAGTGTCTTCACAGGTCTGCCTAAAAATTCAATCAGACAGCTCCAGCTTATCCAGAACGCTGCTGCTCGTGTTCCTCACTAGAACCAGGAAGGTAGAGCATATCACCCCAGTTCTACAATCCTTGCACTGGCTCCCTGTAGCTCAGATAATTAACTTCTAAATACTTTTACTAGTTTATTATTCATTGAATGGCTTAGCACCAAAGTATGTTGAAGACCTGTTGTCCTCCTACCAACCACCAAAACCACTCAGGTCCTCCAACTCTCGCCTACTAAACATCCCTAGACTCAGAACCAAACATGGAGAAGCAGCTTTCAGTCTCTATGCTCCCCTTATCTGGAACAGACTTCCTAATGAGTGCAGAGCTGCTGAAACTTTTAACTGTTTTAAATCGAGACTAAAAACAATCTGTTTAGAATTGGCTTCAAGTAAATGATTACTGTCTAATGTATCAAATGTGTTCATGCTCTCTTGCTTTATTGATCTTTCTCTTGCTTTATTGTGCATCATGTGTTGTGTATGTTTATTGTGCATCATGTGTAATGTGTGTTTCATGCTAATTTCCTACTTTTACTTTTACATTTTCAATGTTTTATTCTATGTTTGTTTGTTGTTTTGTTTAATCACCAAATCATGTAAAGCACCTTGAATTACCTTGTCGTTGAAAGTGTGCTTTACAAATAAATTTGCCTTGCCTAATCAGGATTTCAGATCTTTCTTCTTGCCACTCTGCTATAAAGACCAGCCTGGTGGGGTACATAATGAATACTTACCCGGTCAACAGAATCCCCTATCTGAGCTTTGGATCCCTGCAGCTCCTCCAGAATTACCAGCGCTCTCTTGGCTGCTTCTCTGATTAAGGCTCTCCTTACTGCCTGCCACTTTAGTTTCAATTCAGTTTATTTATATAGCATCGAGTCACAACAGATGTTTCATCTCAAGGCAATTTACAAGGAAAGTAATTTCAATGCAATCACACAAACATTCCAATCAGTTTAAAGTTTCCTATTTAAGGAATCCAAACAGATTGCATCGAGTCATTAACTGGCAGTTGATGCAGACTCCAACCACAACAATCCTTTATACTGAGCAAGCATGTAGCGACAGTGGAGAGAAAAAAACTCCCCTTTAACAGGAAGAAACCTCCACAAGAACCAGAACCAGAACCTGGCTCAGTACAAGTGGTCATCTGCCACGACCGTCTCGGGGTTCGAGAAAACAGAGCAGAGACACAGAAAGAACAGAAGAACTGATGTAGGAGTACTTTCTATATTAAAGAAAGTAAAAAGTTGATAACAGGACACGAAAGATGTTCAGTGACTGTTAGAACAGCTTCATTTATTTTGAGGTGGAATCTATATTTTCTAAATAGACACATTTTGAAGGGAACTAGTTTCATTAGTTAGATTTTATTGATGGGTGTCAGAGCAAAGGGGTTCATGACAAATTAACATCACACGTTTTACATGTTAAATAAGGCAAGGCAAGGCAAGGCAATTTTATTTGTATAGCACACTTTCAACAGCAGGGTAATTCAAGGTGCTTTACATGATTTGGTGATTTAAAAGAAACACATAAAAGAAACACACATTACAAATGATACACAATAAAGCAAGAGAAAAATAAAAAAAAGCAAGAGAGCATGAACACATTTCATACATATAACATCAAGCATTTACTCAAAGGCAATTCTAAACAGATGGGTTTTTAGTCTTGATTTAAAGCAGTTCAGAGTTTCAGCAGCTCTACACTCGTCAGGAAGTCTGTTCCAGATAAGGGGAGCATAGAAACTGAAAGCTGCTTCTCCATGTTTAGTTCTGAGTCTAGGGATGTTTAGTAGGCTAGAGTTGGAGGACCTGAGTGGTCTTGGTGGTTGGTACCATGACAACAGGTCTTCAACATATTTTGGTGCTAAGCCATGTAATGATTTATAAACTAGTAAAAGTATTTTAAAGTCTATTCTCTGAGCTACAGGGAGCCAGTGTAAGGACTTTAGAACTGGGGTGATGTGCTCTACTTTCCTGGTTCTAGTGAGGACGTGAGCGGCAGCGTTCTGGATCAGCTGCAGCTGTCTGATTGACTTTTTAGGCAGACCTGTGAAGATGCTGTTGCAGTAATCAATCCGACTAAAGATAAACGCATGGATGAGTTTTTCTAGGTCGTGTTGCAAAATCAGTCCTTTAATCCTAGAGATGTTCTTCAGGTGATAGAACGCTGACCTTGTTATTGCCTTTATGTGACCCTGGAGGTTCAGGTCTGAGTCCATTACTACACCTATGTTACGAACCTGATCAGTAGTTTTTAGCTGTATTAATTGAAGCTGTGTGCTGACTCTTGATCGTTCCTCCTTGGGTCCAAAAATAATCACTTCAGTTTTGTTTCTATTCAGCTGGAGAAAGTTATGGCACATCCATCCATTTATTTGGTCAATGCATTGATTTAGGGTTTGAATGGGTTCAGAGTCCCCTGGTGACATTGTAATGTAGAGGTGAGTGTCCTCTGCGTAGTTATGGTAGCTAATGTTATTGGTCGCTATAATCTTGCCTAGTGGGAGCATGTAGATATTGAATAAGAGGGGCCCCAGGATGGAGCCCTGGGGCACCCCACATGTGATTTCTGTTCGTTCTGATGAAAAGTTTCCTATTGAAACATAGAAGTCCCTGTTCTTTAGGTAAGACTCGAACCAGCCAAGTACTGTACCAGAGAGTCCGACCCAGCTCTCCAGTCGTTCCAATAAAATACCATGATCGACAGTGACAAATGCTGCACTGAGGTCCAACAGAACCAGCACTGTGGTTCTTCCACAGTCTGTATTTATGCGGATGTCATTAAATACTTTGACGAGGACAGTCTCGGTGCTGTGGTGAGCGCGGAAACCAGACTGAAAAGCATCAAAACGGTTTGTCATTGTTATGAAGCCATTTAACTGCTGAAACACAGCTTTTTCAATGATCTTACTGATGAATGGGAAATTAGAGATTGGCCTGTAGTTCTGCATTAACGTGTTGTCCAGATTTTTCTTCTTTAGCAGTGGTTTAATAACTGCTGTTTTTAAAGCCTGAGGGAAGACACCTGATAGCAGTGATGAGTTCACTATTTGAACAAGATCAGACACAATAACAGGAAGAACTTTCTTTAGAAAAGCTGTGGGTAGGATATCAAGACAGCAGGAGGAGGAGCTTAATTGGATAATGATTTTTTCAAGGCTGTTCTGGTTTAATTCGTGGAATTCAGACATTTTCTCTACATTGTTGTTGATTGGGGATGGCACTGGTTGTGGGTTCGATATTGAGGTACAGATTGACCGTCTAATTGTTAGAATCTTTTCAGTGAAAAAGCTGGCAAATTCATTGCAGGCCCTGGTAGAGTTTAGTTCAGGGGCTACTGTCACTAAAGGATTAGTTAGTCTTTCCACTGTTGCAAATAGAGTCCGTGCATTATTAATGTTTCTGTTGATGATTTCAGAAAAGAACGATTCCCTAGCATCTTTTATAGTTAGCTGATATCTATTCAGTCTCTCTTTGTAGATCTCACAGTGAACCTGGAGTCGAGTTTTCCGCCATTTTCTCTCGGCTCGTCGACACTCTCTTTTTTCACTACGTACCAGTGGATTACTTGTCCACGGAGACTTCTTTCTACCTGAGACTACTTTCACTTTAGTTGGAGCAATGGAATCCATGATGTCTGAGATATTCGCAAGGAAATTATCTACCAACTTATTCACTGAGTTTGAGTTGGGAGATGAGGGGGATGTGGTGGAAGGATAAATACGTTTAAAGGTTTCTACTGAACTGTCCCCTAGAAAACGCTTTTTTATAGTGGTCTTACTGTGGCTGGATAATTTAGCAGAGATGGTACTTTGAAAGAAAATACAGAAATGGTCAGATAATGCAATATTAATTACAGAGATGTCAGAAATATTTAAACCTTTGCTGATAATTAAGTCCAGAGTGTGTCCTTTATTGTGTGTTGGTTGTTTGACATGCTGGATCAGGCCGAAGTTGTGGAGAGTATCATCTAACGTTTTTGCTTGTCTATCTTGGGGGTTGTCGGTATGGATGTTAAAGTCCCCCACGATGATTAGTTGGTCATAGTCGATACATATTACAGAAAGAAGGTCATTGAAATCATTAAAGAAGTTATAGTTAAGTTTTGGTGGTTTATATAAACTTAGAAATAACGCTTTGTTAGGCTCATTTATCTGGGTGGCTAGGTATTCAAAAGAATCAAACGTGCCCAGAGTTACCTCTTTAAAGTTCATTGAGTTGTGAAAGATGGTGGCTACACCTCCGCCTCGTTTGTGTTTTCTGTTCTCGTTTAAGAAATTATAATTTGGAGGACTGGATTCTATTAATGAAGTAGTTTCGTTATTTTCATCTAGCCAAGTTTCTGATAAAAAAAGGGCGTGTAAATTATGCTCAGTGATGAAGTCATTGATAAGAAAAGACTTCCCGGATAGAGATCTAATGTTTAATAAAGCTAACTTAAGTATTGTGATGATGGGCAGCTGAACCTTCTGACAGGTTATCAATTTGAGATTTTGTTTAATATGAGAGCGTGTGGTTAACGGTTTATGTTTCCTGCTGCTGATAATCGCTGATATAGCCTCAGGGGTGCCGGGTGAATTCTGGGAGACGGTAGGGGTGGATTTATTGCCCGGTTCCCTCAAATATCAGATATCTGTAATAATCAGTGGGGGGAAGCTCCCAGGCTTATGGACACTAGTCCCAGGCGTTTGGTGTAGTCTAAGTTTAGGTGTTAATTGTGTCCCAAATTTGATTTGCTCGTTCAGTCTGTCTGTAAAGTTTCTAAATGGAGACTCATTTGATGTGGCTGAGTCACAGGAAGATGAAGACTTAATCTCTGATGGTTGTTTATCTGTTCGGTCCTGTGGTGTCATCATGACTTGCTGTTTTTGTTCTCTGATATCCATGGGCGCCTCAAGGTCAGCTTTTGGGAGCAAGTGTTTTGCTTTCTGATGTTGATAAGAAAAAATGTTGGCTGCTAACAGCCTTACTCCGGACCTGTTGAAATAGCGCATTCCTGCTTTGAACAGATGATTTACACTTCCAAATACTTTGAAATTATTAATAAATGTGAACAACTTCTCAGCTGATTGTTTCTTCAACCATTTATGGAGCATGCGGAGTCTGCTAAATCTTTCATCATTCCCTTCAGGGACTGGTCCGCTGATGAGGATGTTTACGTTAAGTCCATCAAGTCTCTGTAGGAGATCAGAAAAGTCTCTCTTCAGAATCTCTGATTGTCTCATCGCGATATCTGCTGATCCAGCGTGAATGACGAGCTTTTCCAAAGCAGGATGTTGGTCCAAGATTTTAGGGATTTTTTGTGATATTTCTCTCACTGTATTTTTGTAGCAGCTATAAACTTTGGTATTCTTGCTACAAAAAGCCTCAATTCCATTAATTGATCCGTCTTGTATGATAACAGTCTTTGCTGGAGGGGCTCTTACTTTGACCCATTTGTTATGTCTCCGTTTGATGCGGCTGGGTTTCTCCTGGTGGCTTTGACTGGTCCTGGGGGCTGCGTCATCTTTTGGGGAATTCAAGGCTGCGAATCTGTTTTTCAGCGGGATTCCAGGTGGAGAAATATCTCTTGTTTTTGGCTGAAACCTCTTTTGTTCACTTTTAGCAGAAGCGGCAGTTCTGGGTTCAGAGGTTTCTCTGTGTCGGAGTTTCTTTAGTTTTTTCTTCCTCGGAGAACGGGCTGGGGTTGATTTCATGCGTTTTAAAGCTGGCCAGTTTTCATTATAGTGCGGAGTTCTGCTGCTCAGACGCCTGTAGGGAGTCTCTGTGGCACGGTTAGACCGATGTAACCCAGGGCTGTTTGTATTCAAAGGTAAAGGTAAAGTTGTGTCATTTGGTCCATAATCAGCGTGGAGATCAAAATTAATTTCCAGACGACGTAGCTTCGTTTCAATGCCCTCAATTCTGTGGAGCAGTTTTTCAAAATCGTCAGCTGAGCAAAAAGCCATGTTGATAAGTCCATAGAAAAGTAATCCAAGAAGAGATCTGGTCCAATACAGTAACTCCAGGGGCTGGGAAAATAAAGTAACTAAGAAAAGGTTAAGAAAGAAAACAAGAAAAGCAAACAGAAACGAAAATAAAGTGAACGGATCTGGAGAGAGACAGAGAGCAGCTGCTCCACCTTCAGCAGACAGCGAGAAAAAAAATAAAACAAAAACCCTTTATGATTTTCCTTCCACATCACAATTATGGTCTATGATATAAAACCTTGATAAAAGACACTGTAGTTTGTGGCTGTAAAGTCAAAAGATCTGGAGGAGTTAAAGGGTGTGAAAACTTTAACTGAAACGCAGAATTCAGGTTTTCCAACTTGTTGAAGATTCAGCCAAAGAAATAGACTACCTTTCTGTATTTTTACCAAAGTTCAGAGGAGCTTATCAGATGATTGCTGAGCTGAGTGTGCAGGGTCTTTTACTAACAGGAGAGGATGGAAGCCAGACACACACAGAGGCACGTCTCACCACAGCTACACAGACAGCTTATGGCACACACACATATGGCCTAAAAGTACCACTCAGCAGTGACTATCCTTCCAGACATTACTTACTGGCAGTGTTCGACACCACCTGGGCGCCTGGCGAGTGCCAAGCAAACAACCATTGCATGCAGCATGCAGAAATAAAAGACATCAGGAAGGAGTGAGAAAGAAAGAAGCATAGGAGGCAGCAGCTTCACATTCATGGCCAAAAGTTTTTACAGGGACATAAATGTTCAACAAAACTTTCAGATTTTTTATTTTTGGCAGGATTTCATTAGCAAGCACAAAAGGTTTGTGTGAAGAATCAATATTTCCAGTGTTGACTGATAGTCATAACTTTATCATTCTCTCTGAAATGACAGATATCAGCTTCTGGACCAAATCCAAATTGATGGTGACCTGTTGTTGTCTTCTTGTTGCTTTGAGTTCTTGCTTTCTGTTTCTCCATATGCTTTTTGACAATTGGGCACATGTTGTCAGGAGAGTTGAGATCTGGTTAGTTTCTAAGCCAAGGGATGTTAGTGTGTCATAAATCTCACTTTTATTAAGTGACACAGTGCTGGATCCTGGGCTAGACATACTGCACGTTTTTTCTGCAGTCCCAAAGGACTGGTTCATGGCACACAGTACAGCCCAAGTTTTTAGCTAGTCAAACTGCATGACGTCTCGCTATTAGGGGTGTGCCATCTTGGGGGCCTCATGATTTCGATTCAACTACAATTCGGGTGCTACGATCAATGATAACCTGTGATCTTTGACTCTGAGCTGACTTTTATCCCTCATATTAAAAACATAACCAAAATAGGTTTTTCATCATCTGAAGAACATCGCCAGAGTCCGCCCCATTCTCTCTCGGAGACGCTGATGCATGCTTTTATCACCAGTAGAATTGACTATTGCAATGCCCTGCTTTCTGGTCTTCCCAAAAAGAGGATTTCAGGCTTACAGCTCTTACAAAACTCCGCAGCACGTGTCCAGACGAAGACCAGGAAGCGGGAGCACATCACTCCAATTTTAGAATCACTGCATTGGCTCCCTGTGTGTTTCAGGATTGATTTTAAAATACTTTTAATGGTTTTTAAGTGTCTTAATGGTCTTGGACCTTCTTATCTATCAGAACTGCTTTTACCATACGAACACTTGCGGTCTCTGCTCTCCTCTGGCAGCCGTCTACTTGTCATCCCTAAAGTAAGGGCACACACTCATGGCGAGGCGTCTTTTTATTATTATGGCCCTCGCCTCTGGAACAGGCTGCCAGAGGACCTCAGGGCCGCAGAGAATGTCCATGTTTTCAAGAACAGGCTCAAGACCCACTTCTTTGGCCTAGCTTTTAACTGATTACTTTTATTATTCATTATTCATTTTAATATTTTATCCGTTATGACCTATTCAATCAGAGCTTTTTTCATTGATTTTTTTATCTTATAGAGACTCACCTTTTGAGCTTAGTTTTTAACTGATTATTTTTATTACTCATTTATTCATTTTATATTTATTTTATCTTTATACGTTCTATTCTATCAGATTTTTATCATCGTATATATTAACCTTATTTTACCCTTTTCCAGTGTTTCCTCTTTGGGAACCCTCAGCCCCGGGGGCGGTGGTCGGCTGTGGTGGCCTGGGTGCTCTCCGGGTGTGCCTAGGTAGATGTGGGGGCCTCCGCCCTCCCTTCCCTGGGCGCCCTGTGGCGATGCCTCAGCTGCTGCTGTGGTTCTGCTGCTGTTGGGGCAGATGGCTCCCCTGATGGTGTTTCCTTACTTAGCTTGTCTGGCTCATCTGAACTCAGCCCAGGGCGTTTTATTTTATTTTTTTCTTCTTATGTCCTTACGCGTGTGTTTGTGTGTGTGTATGTGTATGTGTGTGTGTGTGTCAGAAGATGAGTGTAATGCGGGGGTATTATTGTCAAATTGCTTTTATATTACTGGGGATGGGAGGGAATGTGGGCGTGTGGGGTCATTTTAATTTGTAAAGCACTTTGAGTTGGATTTATTGTATGAATTGTGCTATATAAATAAAGTTTGATTTGATTTGATAAAAACAATTATTTTTGTTGCATATTTTTATCCCCTTTGGGGCTTTTTCTTCATTTCTACTCTTAAATCCATCCAGTTTCCATTAATTGAAGCATCCAAACCAATTGATGTCCTGTCTTTTATTTATTTGAAACACCAATCAAACCAACACATGTCCAAAATATGTTTCATAATCATACCAAGGCCATATTTTCAATGAAAGGAAATGTAAATATAATATAGGGTGACCCTATTTTGATTTCCACAAAAGAGGAAGCTTTTAAAGGATTCTTCATTAAAGAAGACCTTTGATTTCAACATATTTAAAGTGTTCCTGCTCAATGTGACGATCAGCTTTACAAGTCAACCATTACAGAAAGGACATTAAAATCTAAATAGAAATAATAAATCTTCTTCATTACAAAATAAACCTGTAACAATAATAGCTCCCTTTTCAGACAGAAATTACACAAAAATCTAAAATTATATTCTGAGAAAATAAGTATTATTGTCAAAGTAATAGAAAATAAAAAGCAGCAGTCTTCCAAAGATACGTTTATATTCCAGTCTGCTTTTTGTCTGCTGTCAATTTACAGTTTTTCCATAGTTTGTCAGTCTGACCAATGGGATGCCACCTGTTTGACACCTGTCATACACAGAAACTAATCTGCCAGCTATGAATAATGTGCTCTCCGCCACACATTATAACAATAATAGTAAACTTAATTTATAAAGTGCTTTTCATCCAAAAAAATGGCGTTCAAAGTGCTTTATAGAATAAAAATTAAAAATAAAAGTCTTCACAACTAAAATGAAAAATATTCGCTTTATTTTTGTTAATTTTTTTTAATTTCGTGCTGCATGGCTGAAACAATTGCGGCAGCCACGATCTTTCAGCCAGTCCGTCAAGTTTCAAGTTTTCTCATTTAATTGTAATAAAAAATAATCATCGCAATCAATCAATTTATGGAGAATCAGCATACCCCTACTAGCTATAGCAGGACACCCCAACATCACCAGCATATGTCACATGAAACCAGACAGATGTCACAGATGGCAATGATAACATGTCATATTCAATGTCTTTGCTGCCAAAGCTCAATAAATTCTGCTTCTTTGTTGCTGCACATGTTCTTGCCTGTAGCCTCCATTGTTCCTAATGTTGATACTGCTACTATCACATTGTACCCTCTACAAACAGTGGGCTTTAGACAAGGTTTACAAGGGCAGTAGCCCAGGGCCCCAACTTCTTTGTATTTTATTTTGATGAATACGTGGTTTGCATCATTTCCATTAGATAAAACTCATAGGCCCACATCAGGTGAGTCGTATTAACAACTCAAGGTTTAAAAAATTATGAAGTTATAGTAATTTCTTTGGAACAACATAGAGCTATTGGCCAGGGGATGTATTAAACCTACCATGTATCAATTAATATCCGCTGATGTATAGGACTACCTATGGACAAGGCACCAAAACTGTCCCCAGCCCAGGAGGCCACATCCCTCCTAAACCCAGCCCTGGCTGGAAAATACAGATTAACCCAGAGTTATACCTGGATTTTTGAAAGTTACTCTTAGAGAATCTACTAAGCCCACTGTTTGTTAACGACAGTGTTCTTTGGTGTTAGTGGGAAGGAGGCCCACACATGGATACTATCAGAACACTTAGCTGACAAACTGATTAGTCAATCACTTCATCTGGATGGCATTAAATTGGCCCCCAGTAAAAACGTAAAGAACCTCGGCGTTATTTTTGACCAAGACATGACGTTTAAATCCCATATTAAACAGGTTTCTAGGATTTCTTTTTTCACCTCCAGAATATTGCTAAAATTAGAAACATCCTGTCCAGGAGTGATGCTGAGAAACTAATCCATGCATTTGTTATCTCAAGGCTGGACTACTGTAATTCTTTACTACCAAGTAGTCCACAAAATGTCATTAAAAGCCTTCAGTTGATCCAAAACGCTGCAGCAAGAGTTCTGACCGCCCGGTGGCGGTCAGAACTCTTGCTGCAGCGTTTTGGATCCTCTGATCGGGCCCTCTGACCACCACCTACTGGTGGTGGCGCCAGTGATCTGCGTCCTTGCTTCTGTCAGTGTGACCCAGGGCAGCTGTGGCTACAATGTAGCTTTCCATCACCAGTGGGTGAATGACTGAATGTAGTGTGAAGCTAAATAAAGCGTTATACAGGCCATTTACTTTTAAGGCCAGGCTTAAAACTTTCCTTTTTGATAAAGCTTATAGTTAGAGTGGCTTAGGTCATCCTGAGCTAGCTCTGTAGTTATGCTGCTATAGGCTTAGACTGCTGGAGGACAGACTTACTAATTTTCTTCACTCTGCTACTTCCTTTTCTACTACTATTCTCCAGTTGTATTACAGTACATTCTGGTATTTTGACTGCTAACTTTGTTTTCTCTCAGTGTTTTTCTCACCATAGAAGATATACCTGGTCTGGTATCCTGCTTGGCTGCAATGCCCTGTTGGAAGGGGTGCATCGACTGGGATGATGCTCCCAGTAACTGAACATCCACTGTGTCCTGTTATCAACTTTTTACTTTCTATAACATAGAAAGTACTCTTATATCAGATCTTCTGTTCCTACTGTCTCTGCTCTGTCTTCTCACACCCCCAGACGGTTGTGGCAGATGGCCGCTCCTACTGAGCCTGGTTCTGTTGGAGGTTTCTTCCTGTTAAAGGGGAGTTTTTCCTCTCCACCGTTGCTACATGTTTACGCGGTATGAGGGATTGCTGAAGGATTGCTGTGGTTGGAAAGTCTGCATCAAAGTTTTGTTTTTTGTAATTTGGTTTCTCTGTTTCCTTTTTCAATTCAATTCAATTCAATTCAGTTTATTTATATAGCCCCAATTCACAACAGATGTTATCTCAAGGCACTTAACAAGAAGTCATTTCAATACATTTATACAAACATTCCAATCAGTTAAAAAGTTTCCTATTTAAGGAATCTCAGCAGATTGCGTCAGTCATTGGCGTGAGGTTGGG
The DNA here is from genome assembly GCA_963556495.2 of Valencia hispanica. Classification (NCBI taxonomy): domain Eukaryota; kingdom Metazoa; phylum Chordata; class Actinopteri; order Cyprinodontiformes; family Valenciidae; genus Valencia; species Valencia hispanica. Next base: position 57,553,899 of record OY747707.1, on the reverse strand, counting down.
CCCCGTTGATGCAGACTTTCCAACCACAGCAATCCTTCAGCAATCCCTCATACTGAGCAAGCATGTAGCGACGGTGGAGAGGAAAAACTCCCCTTTAACAGGAAGAAACCTCCAACAGAACCAGGCTCAGTAGGAGCGGCCATCTGCCACGACCGTCTGGGGGTTTGAGAAGACAGAGCAGAAACACAGAAGGAACAGAAGATCTGATATAAGAGAACTTTCTATGTTACAGAAAGTAAAAAGTTGATAACAGGACACAGTGGATGTTCAGTTACTGGGAGGATCATCCCAGTCGATGCCCCCCGTCCAACAGGGCATTGCAGCCAAGCAGGATACCAGACCAGGTATATCTTCTATGGAGAGAAAAACACTGAGAGAAAACAAAGTTAACAGTCGTAATAACAGAATGTACTGTAATACAACTGGAGAGTCGTAGGAAAAAAGGAAGTAGCAGAGTGAAGAAAATATGGTTTTCTTAAGGAGGATTGCATTTTTTTCACCTGTATACTTTCTAGTTTTTGGTGCTGTGAAGCTGGGAGGATTTTTGCTGTTAATCTTTCAATTCTTGTTATGATGCGTAACTATGGCAATAATGTGGTTTACAGCAGGGAGCAGCTTATTAACATGTGAGGAGTAACCACTGGAGGCAGTGTAGGTTGGTACTCTGACGGGGTAAGCCGTATTGCGTCATTACCTGTTGTGCTCCGTGGAGCTGTTTGGTGTTCAGACTCTCTTGAATTGATCTTGTTTTCTCTGTGCTGAGGCCTCTCTAAGCTATTTTAGCACACAAGCACACTAAAACACAAGTTTTGTGGTGGTGTACTTTACGTTTTGGGAACTCTCTGTGTTTCACAGAGCTTTTCTTGGGGTGGTAAGGTCTCGCTAGCTCAGTTAGCTTAGCTTCATTGCGGCTATGGCTACTCTTCTCTCTCCTGTCTCTAACCCTTCTCTTCTTTCTTGCTCTCTCTGTCAGATTTTTAGTTACTTCCCTGCCTCCTTTAGTGATAATGGTAACTGTAATAAATGTAAAAATTTTGTAGCTTTGGAGGCGAGGGTATCAGAATTAGAAGCACGGCTCCGCGCTGTTGAAAAACCAGCAGATAGCCGAAGCCCATTAGCCAGCACGGAGCCAACAAGGATATAACCCCCTAGCCGTCCTCTGGTAGAGCCCGCGCAGCCGGGACCTCAGGCCGGCTGGGTGACGGTACGTAGGAAGCATAGTTCTAGGACCCAGCCCCCGGGCCACCACCAACCGGTCCACGTTTCTAACAGATTTTCACCGCTCAGCGACACACCCGCTGAGAAGCCGACCCTAGTAATTGGCAGCTCCATAGTCAGAAACGTGGAATTAGAGACACACCATTGACCATAGTCAAATGCTTACCAGGGGTCAGAACGGGCAACATCAAATCCTACCTGAAACTGCTGGCAAAAGATAAGCGTAAATCCAGTAAGATTGTTGTTCATGCTGGCGGTAATGACACCTGGTTACGCCAATTGGAGGTCACAAAAATGAGTGTTGCTTCGGTGTGTTAGTTTGCCATAACAATGTCAGACTCTGCAATCTTTTCTGGTCCCCTGCCTGATCGGACCAGTGACGACATGTTTAGCCGCATGCTGTCATTCCATCAATGGTTGTCTAGGTGGTGTCCTGCAAACGATGTGGGCTACATTGATAACTGGTGAACTTTTTGGGGAAAACCTGGTCTGATGCAGAGAGACGGCATCCATCCCACTTTGGATGGAGCAGCTCTTCTTTCTGGGAATATGGCCGAATCTATTAGTTCTCCAAGACACTGACAACCCAGGGTCCAGACCAGGAAGCAGAGTCGTAGTTTAACCCACCTCTCTGCTGCTTCTGTACTGTTACCCACCCATTACCCTATAGAAACAGTGTCTTGCCCACGGCCAAAATTAAATGGATTAAAAGTTAAGCCAACAAAAGCAAATTATGGAAATCTCATAAAGATGAATACGACTTTGACTGAACAGAAAAATAAATCTATTAAATGTGGTTTATTAAACATAAGATCTCTCTCCTCAAAGACTTTGTTAGTAAATGACCTGATTTGTGATAATCACATTGATTTGCTTTGTCTCACAGAAACCTGGTTGCAGCAGGAGGATTATGTCAGTATAAATGAGTCAACTCCTTCCAGTCATTTAAATTTTCAGATTCCTAGAAATACTGTTCGAGGAGGAGGAGTTGCAACTATTTTTCGTTCTGATTTACAAATTAGTCCCAGACAAATTGATAGCTACAGTTCTTTTGAACATCTAACCCTTAATTTTCCTCATCCAAGTTACAAAACATTTTGACCATTTTTGTTTGTGATTTTGTATTGTCCACCAGGCCCCTACTCTCAATTCTTGGATCAGATCTCACATTTTTATCTGATTTAGTGTTAAATACTGATAGGGTCATTATAGTGGGGGACTTCAATATTCATGTGGATACTGAAAGTGATAGCCTAAATGCAGCCTTTAGTGCTATTTTAGACTCAATTGGCTTTACTCAAAAAGTACAGGGATAGACCCAGTCGGGTAAACACACTTTGGACCTTGTACTGACATACGGTATTGAGTGTGAGGAAATAACAGTCCACCCACATAACCCGGTCCTGTCTGACCACTTCTTAATAACTTTTGAATTTACTTTAACTGACCATCTTAAATCTGAAAGAAAATTTCATTATAGTAGAGCTTTATCAGACAATGCTGTAACAATTTTTTAAGAATCTGTTCCATTCTTACTTTCCTCAGTGTCTCAGAGTAACACAGTGGATGGCAGCAATTCTATCTCTAACCCTTCAAAAATTGATGGTCTGGTTCACAGCGTTATGTCCTTATTGCGTTTGACATTAGATAGTGTAGCCCCCTTAAAAAAGAAAGTGACTAGCCATAGGAGGCTGACTCCTTGGTTTAACGCAGAGTTGCATACTTTAAAGCAGAATACTAGGAAATCGGAGAGAAAATGGCGCTCTACACATCTAGAGGATTCCTATTTAACCTGGAATAACAGTCTATTGCTGTATAAAAAGACCCTTTGACAAACTAGAAGAGCATATCTTTCATCATTAATAGAGGCGAATAAAAACAATCCTAGGGTTTCTTTTTAGTACAGTTGCCAAACTTACACAGAGTCATAGCTCTGTTGAGCCAACTATTCCCCCAGCTCTTAGCAGTGATGATTTTATGGGATTCTACATAAATAAAATGAGTTATATTAAAAATAAAATCATTGGCATCCTCCCAAACATGATTACTCCTTCCTCAGTAAATGAGGCAGTATCGGAAAGAACTGTAAATCCTCATTTACAACTTAATTTCCTCACGGGGATTATTAAAGTATCTCTTATCTTATTTGTGCTTAGGCTGTTTTGATTCAGTCCAGCTTTCGGAATTATCAAAAATATTAGCCTCATCTAAACCTTCAACTTGTATGTTGGACCCAATCCCAACCAAATTTTTTAAAGAAGTGTTCCATTTGGTTCCTGGCCCCATTTTGGATATGATGAATCTATCCTTAGTAAACGGATACGTACCACAAGAATTTAAAATAGATGTAATTAAACCTTTACTAGAGAAACCTTCCCTTGATCAAGATGACTTAGTGAATTACAGACCTATATCTAACCTTCCTTTCTTATCCAAAATCCTTGAGAAAATTGTTGCTAATCAAGTCTGTGAGCATCTAAACAGTAACGAGCTGTTTGAAGAGTTTCAGTCAGGTTTTAGAGCTCATCATAGCACTGAAACAGCACTGGTGAAGGTTACTAATGATATTCTCATGGCCTCAGATAATGGACTTGTGTCTGTTGTGGTTTTGTTAGATCTCAGTGCTGCTTTTGACACAGTCGATCACAATATTCTCTTAGAAAGGCTTGAACATGTAGGGATCAAAGGAACAGCACTAGGCTGGTTTAAATCATATTTGTCTGACGGATTCCAGTTTGTTCATCTAAATGATCAATCTTCTTCACTCTCAAGGGTTACTTGTGGAGTTCCACAGGGTTCTGTGCTTGGACCAATTCTTTTCACCATATATATGCTTCCAATTGGTAGAATCATTAGACAGCATGGGAAAAATTTCCACAGCTATGCCGATGATACACAACTATATTTATCCATAAATCCTGATGAACCCAGTCAGTTAGGTAGATTGCAGGCATGTCTGAAAGACATAAAAACATGGATGAATCTAAACTTTTTGCTTTTAAATTCTGACAAGACATTAGTTGCTGTCTTTGGACCAGAAATTCTTAAAAAGAAACTAATTAGTCAATCACGTCATCTGGATGGCATTAAATTGGCCCCCAGTAATAACGTAAAGAACCTATGCGTTATTTTTGACCAAGACTTGACATTTAAATCCCATATTAAACAGGTTTCTAGGATTTCCTTCTTTCACCTCCGGAATATTGCTAAAATTAGAAACATCCTGTCCAGGAGTGATGCTGAGAAACTAGTCCATTCATTTGTTACCTCAAGGCTGGACTACTGTAATTATTTACTATCAGGTAGTCCACAAAATGCCATTAAAAGCCTTCAGTTGATCCAAAATGCGGCAGCAAGAGTTCTGATGAATATTAAAAAGAGAGATAACATTTCTCCTGCTTTAGCTTCCCTTTATTGGCTGCCTGTTAAATCCAGAACAGAATTTAAGATCCTTCTTCTTACATACAAAGCCCTTAATATCAAGCTCCATCATACATCAGAGATCTAATTGTTTCATATGTTTCCAACAGAGCACTTTGCTCTCAGACTGCAGGTTTACTTGTAGTTCCTAGGATTTCTAAAAGTAGAATGGGAGGCAGATCTTTTAGTTATCAGGCTCCTCTCCTGTGGAACCAGCTCCCAGCTTTAGTCCGTGAGGCAGACACTCTGTTTACTTTTAAGGCCAGGCTTAAAACTTTCCTTTTGGATAAAGCTTATAGTTAGCGTGGCTTAGGTCATCCTGTGTTAGCTCTGTAGTTATGCTGCTATAGGCTTAGACTGCTGGAGGACAGACTGACCAATTTTCTTCACTCTGCTACTTCCTTTTCTACTACTCTCCAGTTGTATTACAGTACATTCTGTTATTTCGACTGGTAACTTTGTGTTCTCTCAGTGTTTTTCTCTACATAGAAGATATACCTGGTCTGGTATCCTGCTTGGCTGCAATGCCCTGTTGGACGGGGGGCATCGACATGGATGATGCTCGTAGTAACTGAACATCCACTGTGTCCTGTTATCAACTTTTTACTTTCTGTAACATAGAAAGTACTCTTATATCAGATCTTCTGTTCCTTCTGTGTCTCTGCTCTGTCTTCCCACACCCCCAGACGGTCGTGGCAGATGGCCGCTCCTTCTGAGCCTGCTTCTGTAGGAGGTTTCTTCCTGTTAAAGGGGAGTTTTTCCTTTCCACCGTCGCTACATGCTTGCTCAGTATGAGGGATTGCTGAAGGATTGCTGTGGTTGGAAAGTCTGCCCAACCTAACGCCAATGACTGTCGCAATCTGCTGGGATTTCTTAAAAAGGAAACTTTTTAACTGATTGGAATGTTTGTATAAATGTATTGAAATGACTTTTTGGTTAGTGCCTTGAGATGACATCTGTTGTGAATTGGCGCTATATAAATAAACTGAATTGAATTGAATTGAAAAGCTGAAATAATACCTCAACTGAAGCCACAAATCCCTGATGAGTTGATAAGGAGGAGACGTAAATGCAGAGCAGGAACAAAAAGGAGACAGAGAAGGAAGTTTAAACCATCTCTTCCATCAATCATAATGGGCAACGTGAGATCACTCGCAAAAAAGATGGATGAACTCCAAGCCCTTACAAGGACTCAGAGTATCGGGAATGCAGTGTTATGGGTTTTACTGAGACATGGCTGCAGGATCATATCCCCAACTCCAACGTCTCTCTGCCAGGCTTCCTGACTGTACGAGCAGACAGAGATCTGAAGACAAGCAGGAAAAGAAAAAAGAAGGTGGAGTAGCAGTGTTTGTCAACAACAGATGGTGTCATCCAGGAAATGTTACTGTGAAGCGTCGTCTCTGCAGCCCTGATATTGAACTCTTGGCAGTAAGTTTTCGTCCATATTATTTACAAAGAGAGTTCACCAGTATTATTTTGGCAGTCGTTTACATTCCACCTTCAGCCGTCACCGACAATGCATGTTATGTAATCAGCTCCGTTGTTGCTAAGCTACAGACCCAGCACCCCAATGCATTTGTGGCAATATATGGTGATTTTAATCATGCCTCGCTCTCTACTACACTTCCAACATGCCCTTTCAACAGTTTGTCGACTGCTCTACAAGAGAAAACAAGACCTTGGATTTGTTTTACGCAACTGTACTAAACTGGTTCAAAACGTACTTAGTGAACAGGAAGTACTTAGTGTCAATAGGTAACTTTACATCTGAGCAGACGGGAATTACATGTGGGGTTCCCCAGGGTTCCATCCTGGGACCTCTTCTGTTTAACATCCATATGCTCCCACTGGCACAGGTAATAAATAACAACAATATAAGTTACCATAGCTATGCAGATGACACACAGATATATATTAGAATGTCACCAGAAGACCAAGGGCCTGTACAGGCTCTTGGCAAATGCATTGAGGACATTAATGACTGGATGTGCCACAATTTTCTGCAGTTGAACAAAAACAAAACGGAGGTAATTGCCTTTGGAGCTAAACAGAAAAGATTGAAGGTCACCACAGGGCTTCAGTCCATACACCTAAAAACCACCAACCACGTCAGAAATCTGGGTATAGTGATGGACTCAGACCTAAACTTTGAAAAACACATTAAGGCAATCACAAAATCTGCCTACTATCACCTTAAGAATATCTCAAGGATAAAAGATCTGATGTCTCAGCAGGACCTGGAAAAACTAGTCCATGCATTCATCTTTAGTCGGCTTGATTATTGTAACAGCGTCTTTACAGGTCTACCTAAAAAATCAATTAGGAAACTGCAGCTCATCCAGAACTCTGCTGCTCGAGTTCTCACTAAGACCAAAAAAGTGGACCACATCAGTCCAGCTCTGAGGTCTTTACACTGGCTGCCTGTCTGTCAGAGGATAGACTTCAAAGTTCTGCTGCTGGTCTATAAAGCTCAGAATGGTTTAGGACCAAAATACATCAGTGATCTCCTGACCCAGTATGAATCTACTCGACCCCTCAGGTCATCTGGATCTACTCTTTTATCAGTTCCCAGAGTCAGAACCAGACATGGAGAAGCTGCGTTCAGCTTCAATGCTCCACATGTCTGGAACAAACTCCCAGAAAGCCTCAGATCAGCTGAAACACTCAGTTTATTTAAATCCAGGTTAAAGACCCACCTGTTCTCAGCTGCTTTTGATTAGGTATTTATTCTAAGTTTTAAATCTTCATGGCTTCGTTTAAGAAGACCTCCTCTGGGACAATCAGATCACAATCTTGTTTTTCTCTGTACAGAATATAAGCCACTTGTTCAAAGGCAACCTGGTACCAAGAAAAATGTGAGAAAATGGTCACATGAAGCTGAAGAAGCCCTGCAGGGTTGTTTTGAGAGCACAGACTCGATGACTTTTTGCCAAGCACATGGAGAGGACATTAATGCCATGACTGAGTGTGTGACTGACTATATAAACGTATGTGTGGACAACATCATCCCCACCAGAACAGTGAGATGCTTCCCTAATAACAAACCCTGGATCACCAGTGACCTGAAGGAACTGCTAAACAAGAAAAAAAGAGCGTTCAGGGAGGGATACAGGGAATTACTGAGGAGGATACAGAAGCAACTTAAGGTCAAGATCAGAGACAGCAAATAGGCATACAGGAAGAAGCTGGAGAACAAACTACAGAGGAACAATATCAGAGATGTCTGGTCAGGAATGAGAAAGATCACAGGCTTTAAGGACAGGAAGGATTGGATAGATGGAAGTCTGGACAGGGCCAATGAACTGAACACATTCGTCAAAAGGCTCAGTTCAGGAACTAGCTTAGCATCCTCCCCTCCTATCCCCAGCGAAACAGACATCCTACTCTCCTCTGACCAACAGCTTTCCTGTTACATCTCGAATTTTTAATCCTACCAAGTCACGAAATGCTGATACCCTCTTTGTCTGCTACTTCCACTTGTCTGTCTCTAAAAGTCAGGTGAAGAGGCAGCTGGAGAAACTGAACCGCAACAAAGATGGTGTCAGCCCTCAGAGTCCTGAAGGCCTGTGCAGGGCAGCTCTGTGGGATTCTGCAGCACCTCTTCAACCTTAGCGTAACTCAGGAGAAGGTTCCAGTGTTGTGGAAGACATCTTGCCTTGTTCCAATACCAAAGAGAACTCACCCATCAGTCATCAATGACTATAGACCTGTTGCCCTTACATCCCACATCATGAAGGTCCTGGAGAGACTCCTGTTGGCACCCCTGAGTAAGCAAACAAGAACATATCAGGACCCGGAGCAGTTTGCTTATCCCTTTGGAGTTGGAGTTGAAGATGCCATCATACACCTGCTTCAACCAAACCCACTGTCATCTGGACAAAGCAGGCAGCACTGTGAGGATCATTTTCTTTGATTTCTCCAGTGTATTTAACACAATTCAGCCTGATTTGCTTTGTCAGAAACTTCTGAAGACACAGGTTGGGGCCTCAACAATCGCCTGGATCAATGACTACGTGACAAACAGACCACAGTTTGTGAAACTGAAGAATTGTGTGTCAAACCTGGTGGTCAGCAGCACAGGAGCACCACAGGGGACCGTACTCTCACCATTCCTTTTCACTCTGTACACCTCAGACTTCAAATACAAATCAGAGACCTGTCATCTGCAGAAATACTCAGATGACTCTGCAATTGTCGGGTGTATCAGAGAAGGACAAGAAGCTGGATTCAGAGAGCTGGTGGACCGCTTTGTGACATGGTGTGGAAACAATCGTCTTACTTTGAATGTGAACAAAACAAAGGAGATGATTGTAGATTTCAGAAGAAACAGGGATAAGTCAAACACAGTTTCCATCATGGGAGAAGAAGTGGAGGTGGTTGAGGTGTATAAATACCTCAGAGTTCACCTTGAAAATAGACTGGACTGGAGACTGAACAGTGAAACCATCTACAAGGAGGGACAGAGCAGACTGTTGTTGTGCCGTAGATAGGTAGGATTTGGCTATGAATAATTATGAATAATTGCTTAGGGCAATTATTAATAAGATTAATAATTTTATGTAAAAATTACCAAGTTTAGGGGCACCATCCTGTTGGATTCCAGGAACATTTATATATATATAGCCAAATTGTTCAGTCTCAGATAATTAAACAATAGATGAAGGAATAAGTTCTAACGCTGTGGACATTAATTGTATGCATCACTCCAAGTAATCCCAGACAACTTCTCTTAAAGATAAGCGGACTTTATTTAGTAAATAGAAAATCCCATCTATTCTAAAGCATGCAAAATTTACTACAGATCTTAGACAATAATAATAGGTGAACATTAAACACAATTAACATGAAATGAAATGAGTGAGACAGCTGAGGTTTGGGTCAGAAAAGGAGAGGGGCCCTCACTCCAGGGAGCCCAAATCACAGATAGCCTAGGAGACAAAGTCATAAATCTCAGCTCTGTGCCAAGATGGAGTAGAGCACATAGAGCCTAAGAAAGAATCATAAAACTAGCTTTGGCTAAAGGAGCACATGGGGGAAGCGTCCATGTGGTATGGTAGGCCTCTGCTTTAGCGACAGACTAAAAGCAATGGAGTTAAACTTTTCTGCTAAGACCAGCTAACGCAGGCCGGACCGAGCCCGACTGCCGATGGAGTTATCAGGGAGGGAGAGAGAGGGAAAACAAGAGGAAGGAAAAAAGAAAGGCGTGATCTGCTCAGGATAAAACAGACAGTTTCAAAGACAGCAATTTCACAGCTCAGACTTATACGTGCGATGACGCAAAAATGAGCAAACAGGTCCAGCGCTTAAAAACACTTTAACCAACAATGAACGAGATCTAACTCGTTAAAACTCTATTTTCTCCATTTATATGGAGCCAACAAAAGCAAATTATGGAAGTCTCATAAAAATAAATACAATTTTGACTGAACAGAAAAATAAATCTATTAAATGTGGTTTATTAAACATAAGATCTCTCTCCTCAAAGACTTTGTTAGTAAATGACTTGATTTGTGATAATCACATTGATTTTCTTTGTCTCACAGAAACCTGGTTGCAGCAGGAGGATTATGTCAGTATAAATGAGTCAACTCCTTCCAGTCATTTAAATTTTCACATTCCTAGAAATACTGGGCGAGGAGGAGGAGTTGCAACCATTTTTCGTTCTGATTTACTAATTAGTCCCAGAACAATTGATAGCTACAGTTCTTTTGAACATCTAACCCTTAATTTTCCTCATCCAAGTTGCAAAACATTAAGACCAGTTTTGTTTGTGGTTTTGTATTGTCCACCAGCCCCTTACTCTCAATTCTTGGATCAGATCTCACATTTTTTATCTGATTTAGTATTAAATACTGATAGGGTTATTATAGTGGGGGACTTTAATATTCATGTGGATACTGAAAGTGATAGCCTAAATGCAGCCTTTAGTGCTATTTTAGACTCAATTGGCTTTACTCAAAAAGTACAGGGATCGACCCACTCGGGCAAACACACATTGGACCTTGTACTGACATACGGTATTGAGTGTGAGGAAATAACAGTCCCCCCAAATAACCCGATCCTGTCTGACCACTTCTTAATAACTTTTGAATTCACTTTAACTGACCATTTTAAATCTGAAAGAAAATTTCATTATAGTAGAGCTTTATCAGACAATGCTGTAACAATTTTTAAAGAATCTGTTCCATTCTTACTTTCCTTAGTGTCTCAGGGTAACACAGTGGATGGCAGCAATTCTATCTCTAACCCTTCAGAAATTGATGATCTGGTTCACAGCGTTACGTCCTCATTGCGTTTGGCATTAGATAGTGTAGCCCCCTTAAAAAAGAAAGTGGCTAGCCATAGGAGGCTGACTCTTTGGTTCAACGCAGAGTTGCATACTTTAAAGCAGAATACTAGGAAGTTGGAGAGAAAATGGCGCTCTACACACCTAGAGGATTCCTATTTAACCTGGAATAACAGTCTATTGCTGTATAAAAAGACCCTTTGACAGGCTAGAACAGCATATTTTTCATCATTAATAGAGGCGAATTAAAACAATCCTAGGTTTCTTTTTAGTACAGTTGCCAAACTTACACAGAGTCATAGCTCTGTTGAGCCAACTATTCCCCCAGCTCTTAGCAGTGATGATTTTATGGTATTCTTCGTAAATAAAATTAATTCTATTAAAAATAAAATCATTGGCATCCTCCCAAACATGATTACTTCTTCCTCAGTAAATGAGGCAGTATCGGAAAGAACTGTAGATCATCAGTTATGCTTAGGCTGTTTTGATTCAGTCGAGCTTTCGGAATTATCAAAAATATTAGCCTCATCTAAACCTTCAACTTGTATGTTGGACCCAATTCCAACCAAATTATTTAAAGAAGTGTTCCATTTGGTTCCTGGCCCCATTTTGGATATGATGAATTCAATTCAATTCAGTTTATTTATATAGCGCCAATTCACAACAGATGTCATCTCAAGGCACTTAACAAGAAGTTATTTCAATACATTTATACAAACATTCCAATCAGTTAAAAAGTTTCCTATTTAAGGAATCCCAGCAGATTGCATCAGTCATTGGCGTGAGGTTGGGCAGATTTCCAACCACAGCAATCCTTCAGCAATCCCTCATACTGAGCAAGCATGTAGCGACAGTGGAGAGGAAAAACTCCCCTTTAACAGGAAGAAACCTCCAACAGAACCAGAATCAGTAGGAGCGGCCATCTGCCACGACCGTCTGGGGGTTTGAGAAGACAGAGCAGAACACAGAAGGAACAGAAGATCTGGTATAAGAGTAATTTCTATGTTACAGAAAGTAAAAAGTTGATAACAGGACACAGCGGATGTTCAGTTACTGAGTGGATCATCCCAGTCGATGCCCCCGTCCAACAGGGCATTGCAGCCAAGCAGGATACCAGACCAGGTATATCTTCTATGGGGAGAAAATCACTGAGAGAAAACAAAGTTAACAGTCAAAATAACAGAATGTACTGTAATACAACTGGAGAGTCGTAGGAGAAAAGGAAGTAGCAGAGTGAAGAAAATTGGTAAGTCTGTCCTCCAGCAGTCTAAGCCTATAGCAGCATAACTACAGAGATAGCTCAGGATGACCTAAGCCACTCTAATTATAAGCTTTATCAAAAAGGAAAGTTTTAAGCCTGGCCTTAAAAGTAAACAGAATGTCTGCCTCACGGACTAAAGCTGGGAGCTGGTTCCACAGGAGAGGAGCCTGATAACTAAAAGGAATCTATCCTTAGTAAACGGATACGTACCACAGGAATTTAAAATAGCTGTAAAGAAACCTTCCCTTGATCAAGATGACTTAGTGAATTACAGACCTATATCTAACCTTCCTTTCTTATCCAAAGTCCTTGAGAAAATTGTTGAAACAGCACTGGTGAAGGTTACTAATGATATTCTCATGGCCTCAGATAATGGACTTGTGTCTGTTCTGGTTTTGTTAGATCTCAGTGCTGCTTTTGACACAGTCGATCATAATATTCTCTTAGAAAGGCTTGAACATGTTGCAGGGATCAAAGGAACAGCACTAGGCTGGTTTAAATCATATTTGTCTGATAGATTCCAGTTTGTTCATCTAAATGATAAATCTTCACTCTCAAGGGTTACTTGTGGAGTTCCACAGGGTTCTGTGCTTGGACCAATTCTGTTCACCATATATATGCTCCCAATTGGTAGAATCATTAGACAGCATGGGATAAATTTCCACAGCTATGCAGATGATACACAACTATATTTATCCATAAATCCTGATGAACCCAGTCAGTTAGGTAGATTACAGGCATGTCTGGAAGACATAAAAACATGGATGACCCTAAACTTTTTGCTTTTAAATTCTGACAAAACAGAAGTTGCTGTCTTTGGACCACAAGTTCTTAAACAGAAACTGATTAGTCAATCACTTCATCTGGATGGCATTAAATTGGCCCCCAGTAATAACGTAAAGAACCTCGGCGTTATTTTTGACCGAGACTTGACATTTAAATCCCATATTAAACAGGTTTCTAGGATATCTTTCTTTCACCTCCGGAATATTGCTAAAATTAGAAACATCCTGTCCAGGAGTGATGCTGAGAAACTAGTCCATGCATTTGTTACCTCAAGGCTGGACTACTGTAATTCTTTACTATCAGGTAGTCCACAAAATGCCATTAAAAGCCTTCAGTTGATCCAAAATGCGGCAGCAAGAGTTCTGATGAATATTAAAAAGAGAGATCACATTTCTCCTGCTTTAGCTTCCCTTCATTGGCTCCCTGTTAAATCCAGAATAGAATTTAAGATCCTTCTTCTTACATGCAAAGCCCTTAATAATCAAGCTCCATCATACATCAGAGATCTAATTGTTCCATATGTTCCTAACAGAGCTTATAGTTAGAGTGGCTTAGGTCATCCTGAGCTGTCTCTGTAGTTATGCTGCTATAGGCTTAGACTGCTGGAGGACAGACTGACCAATTTTCTTCACTCTGCTACTTCCTTTTCTCCTACTACTCTCCAGTTGTATTACAGTACATTCTGTTATTTCGACTGTTAACTTTGTTTTCTCTCAGTGTTTTTCTCTCCATAGAAGATATACCTGGTCTGGTATCCTGCTTGGCTGCAATGCCCTGTTGGACGGGGGGCATCGACTGGGATGATCCTCCCAGTAACTGAACATCCACTGTGTCCTGTTATTAACTTTTTACTTTCTGTAACATAGAAAGTTCTCTTATATCAGATCTTCTGTTCCTTCTGTGTTTCTGCTCTGTCTTCTCAAACCCCCAGACGGTCGTGGCAGATGGCCGCTCCTACTGAGCCTGGTTCTGTTGGAGGTTTCTTCCTCTCCACCGTTGCTACATGCTTGCTCAGTATGAGGGATTGCTGAAGGATTGCTGTGGTTGGAAAGTCTGCATCAACGGGGCCCAACCTCATGCCAATGACTGACGCAATCTGCTGGGGTTCCTTAAATAGGAAACTTTTTAACTGATTGGAATGTTTGTATAAATGTATTGAAATGAATTCTTGTTAAGTGCCTTGAGATGACATCTGTTGTGAATTGGCGCTATATAAATAAACTGAATTGAATTGAATATCCGCCCAGACACAATATTATTATAAATGAACCGGTTCCGTCCTAGTTTGCCTTGAAGGAGGTCCAGTCCACTAGGAGGAGAGTGAATTGTGTCCGTAGTTGAGCAAGAAAAGGAAGAGTTATAAAAAAACCTGTACAGGATTTTAAGGACCGTGTTGCCCAAAGGCAGGTTGGATGGCCTGTAGGTCGACGTCTAATAAACTGTCTGGGAACAGTTCTGATATAGCTCACACGAGATACACAAACCGTATGAGCACTTCGAAGCGAGTTCTTCCCCGGTCCAGCGGGTCAGAATAAAAGAGAATCTTCACCGGTGAGATGTCCTCTGTTCAGCAGTAGTTCATCCAAGAACTTCCAGCTGGAGAACCATTCAAAATGGGCGCGACTACACTTATAGCCCCCTTTGGCCGTGATGTCATCGCTGATGTCACTGTGGGTGGTCACGGACCAATAGGAGTGTGTTGGGGGTCACTGCTAGGATTGCTGGGAAATATGGTCTGCTCAGGCAATCTTTGAAATAGCTCCAAGACATCCAAAGTCTGTTCAGTTCATCTTATGAGAAATGCAATCACAACACTGTACTTCTTCAGGAAGCTTAGGTCCTTCAAGGTTTGCAGCAAGATGCTGCAAATCTTCTACAAGTCTGTTTTGGAGAGTGTAATCTCTTCAGCCATCATCTGTTGGGGTAGCAGCATCAGAGCCAGAGACTTAAAAAAGCTCAACAACCTGATGAAGAAGGCGGGTTCTGTTCTTGGGACAACTTTGGAACCACTGGAGATGATCATGCAAAGAAGGATTCTTCATGAAATCAAATAAAATATGGACAACCCTGAGCATTCTCTTTATGAGACTGTCATACAACAACAGAGTGTCTTCAGTCGGAGGCCTCTTCAGTTTTGCTGCAATACAGACTGCTACAGGAAATCCTTCCTGCACACAGCCATCATTATCTACAACAACTCCTTAAAGAAATAATTATATGAGCTACAACAACACTTAATTTCCCTCTGGGATCAATAAAGTATTTTTGAATTTGAATTGAATTTGAATTTTGAGCACTGCAGGATTGTAATCCATGACAACGTAGTGTGCTACTAATAGTAACCTTTGTCACAGTGGTCCCAGCTCTCGTCAGGTCATTGACCAGTTCCACCCGTGTAGTTCTGGTCTATTTCCTCACTGTTCTCTTGATCATGTGTTCCCTATGATGTGAGATCTTGCATAGAGCCCCAGGTGGAGGGCGATTTTCAATGCTACATTTTCTAATAATTACTTCCAGCACCTGATCTCTTCTCAGCAAGCTGCTTCCCTATTGTAGATTGGCTAATCCCCCTCTTGTGCAGGTGTACAGTCTTGTCCCTGGTGTCCTTGTACAGCTCTCTGGTCTTGGCCATGGAAGAGGTTGGAGTCTGACTGTTTGAAGGTGTGGACAGGTGTCTTTCATACAGATAACAAGTTGACTGGAGGATAGAAGAGGTTCTTCAAGAAGAAGTAACTGGTCGGTGGGGGCCAGAATTCTTGTTTGTTTGTAGGTGCTAAATACTTATTTTATGTAACATTATACAAAACAATTCTTCAAAAATCATAAAATGTGATTTCCTGGATTTAAAAAAAAAAGTTCTGTCTCTCACAGTTGAAGTGTAACTATGATGAAAATTACAGACCTCTCATGTTTTTAAGTGGAACAACTTGCACCATTAGTGGCTTCCAAATACTTTTTTGCCCCAGTGTATGTGGCAAAATATATCTGATGATCCAGCATTAAAAAAAGTTTAATAAAAATAGCACTGATAAAATATTTTACAATTTATGACAAAAACCCCCAAATAGAATAGATATTAGGTATAAGACAGAGATGGGGAATCCAATTTACTGTGATCGATTCAGTGCAGTCACCTGCCCTTCCTTACAAGTCCTTCCTTCTAAGTTTGCATTTCTTCACAGGATCAACTGACCTGTACTGTACGCTGATATTAATATGACTGAATTGTCCTTTATGCAACTGGATCTGAATATGACCACATGATTGTATTGAATTATGACCTGAACATATCTGACCTGAATTTGTATACTACTAAAGTATTGTTTGTTTGATTTTACAAAAAATCAATCATGTTCAACAAAATTAGTTTTTTGTTGTTGTTGTTTGTTTTTTTAAACTCTTTGATTTAAAATATCTGATCTTACACATGGACCATATTCCTTCCTTCTCTTGATGATGGATTTAACAGAACTCCAGGGGATGGTCAGGGCCTTAGAGATATTTTTGTATCCTTTTCCCGAGTCATACTTTTCAATAACCTTTTCTCTGATTGGTTTGGAGTGTTTATTAGTCTTCATGCTGGAATGGCACCCAGGAATCACTCAAGGGTTACTTGTGGAGTGCCACAGGGTTCTGTTCTTGGACCAATTCTTTTTACTATATATATGCTTCCAATTGGTAAAATCATTAGACAGCATAGGATATTTCCACAGTTATGCCAAGGATACACAACTATTAATTCAATCCAATCAGTTAGATAAATTACAGGCATGTCTTGAAGACCTAAAAACCTGGATGACGATAAACTTTTTTAATTAAATTCGGACAAGACAGGAGTTGTGGTCTTTGGACCAGAAGCTCTAAAAAAAACCTGCTTAGTCAATCACTTCATCTGGATGGTATTAAATTGGCCCCCAGTAATAACGTAAAGAACCTCTGCGTTATTTTTGACCAAGAATTGACATTTAAATCCCATATTAAACAGGTTTCTAGGATTTCCTTCTTTCACTTCCGGAATATTGCTAAACTTAGAAACATCCTGTCCAGGAGTGATGCTGAGAAACTAGTCCATGCATTTGTTACCTCAAGGCTGGACTACTGTAATTCTTTACTATTAGGAAATCCACAAAATGTAATCAAAAGCCTTCAGTTGATCCAAAATGCTGCTACAAGAGTTCTGATGAATATTAAAAAGAGAGATCACATTTCTCCTGTTTTAGCTTCCCTTCATTGGCTCCCTGTTAAATCCAGAATAGAATCTATGATCCTCCTCCTTCATATAAAGCCCATAATAATCAGCTCCATCATCCATCAGAGATCTGATTGTTCCATATGTTCCTAACAGAGCACTTTGCTCTCAGACTGCAGGTTTACTGCTGGTTCCTAGGATTTCTAAAAGTAGAATGGGAGGCAGATCTTTTAGTTATCAGGCTCCTCTCCTGTGGAACCAGCTCCCAGCTTTAGTCCGTGAGGCAGACACTCTACTTCCTTTTCTCCTACGACTCTCCAGTTGTATTATTTGGTGTTATTTCGACTGCTAACTTTATTTTCTCTCAGTGTTTTTCTCCCCATAGAAGATATACCTGGTCTGGTATCCTGCTTGGCTGCAATGCCCTGTTGGACGGGGGGCATCGACTGGGATGATCCTCCCAGTAACTGAACATCCACTGTGTCCTGTTATCAACTTTTTACTTTCTGTAACATAGAAAGTTCTCTTATATCAGATCTTCTGTTCCTTCTGTGTTTCTGCTCTGTCTTCTCAAACCCCCAGACGGTCGTGGCAGATGGCCGCTCCTACTGAGCCTGGTTCTGTTGGAGGTTTCTTCCTGTTAAAGGGGAGTTTCTCCTCTCCACTATTGCTACATGCTTGTTCAGTATGAGGGATTGCTGTGAAGTCAAGGACACAACGCAGGCGACTGTCTACTGTCACTACATGTTGATCCAGGTGCAGCTGATTATTAAGGGCTTTATATGGATGAAGGAGGATCTTAGATTCTATTCTGGATTTAACAGGGAGCCAATGAAGGGAAGCTAAAACAGGAGAAATATGATCTATCTTTTTAATAATCATCAGAAGTCTTGCTGCAAGGCAAGGCAATATTACTTGTATAGCACACTTTCAATAACAGGGCAATTCAAGGTGCTTTATGTGATTTGGTGATTAAAAAAAGAGAAAAAAACATAGCATTGGAAATTAAAAGTAGCAAATTAGCATGAAACACACATAACACAAGATGCCCAATAAACATACACAACACGTGATACATAATAAAGCAAGAGAGCATGAACACATTTGATACATATGACAGTAATCATTTACTCAAAGGCAATTCTAAACAGTTGAGTTTTTAGTCTCGATTTAAAACAGTTCAGAGTTTCAGCAGCTCTACACTCATCATGAAGTCTGTTCCAGATAAGGGGAGCATAGAAACTTAAAGTTGCTTCTCCATGTTTGGTTCTGAGTCTAGGGTTGTTTAGTAGGCTAGAGTTGGAGGACCTGATTGATCTAGTAGGAGTATTTTGAAGTCTATTTACAGGGAGTCAGTGTAAGGACTTTAGAACTGCGGAGATGTGCTCTTTGATGTGCTGCAGCATTTTGGATCAACTGAAGGCTTTTAATGGCATTTTGTGGACTACCTGAATTACAGTAGTCCAGCCTTGAGGTAACAAATGCATGGACTAGTTTCTCAGCATCACTCCTGGACAGGATGTTTCTAATTTTAGCAATATTCCGGAGGTGAAAGAAAGAAATCCTAGAAACCTGTTTAATATGGGATTTGAATGTCATGTCTTGGTCAAAACTAACGGCGAGGTTCTTTACGTTATTACTGGAGGCCAATTTAATGCTACAAATTTTTACTTAATCATTTATTTGGTAGAAATCATTTTTCACTTTTACATTAAAAGGTTTTTTTGTTTTTTTTCTCACTAAACAAAACATATTTGATTGATCAGGATTGATTTGTAAGAGTGATAAATTGGATAGAACATCCAAGGGGGTGAATACTTTTTATAGGCATTGTAATCAGATTCTGCATATCTACATATGAATCGAACTGTTTTCCACGAGCCTGGAAGTGACGTCTATTGTGATGTAACACCATGTAAATGACCTGGGTTGAGCTGAATGACTGTGGCGGTGTCTCTATGTTCTTACCTCATTGATGCCTGGTGTGATAGTTGGAGCTGCGATGAAGATGACATATGGGGCGAACTCTGCCGTTCGCAGGACCTTCAGGGCCTGAAACAAGCCTTGTGTTAAAGGTCAAACAGACCTGAGATACAGTCACACAACTTAGTATTTCTATCCTTTTGAAGACATTATATGTACTTCCATTCACTTGCGTATACCCGTTTGTGCCTAACACTCTAACCTCGACTGTCACCTTCACACAAACCACATTAAGACCAGGCTTTGGTTCTATAAGGCCTATAGAGAAGGTCCTAAATAAATAGAAAATAAATAAGTCCACGCACACACACCTGAGGTTCAACATCCAGTATCGCCACAAGTCCTTGCTGGTGGATCTTTCGAATG
The DNA here is from genome assembly GCA_963556495.2 of Valencia hispanica. Taxonomy (NCBI): domain Eukaryota; kingdom Metazoa; phylum Chordata; class Actinopteri; order Cyprinodontiformes; family Valenciidae; genus Valencia; species Valencia hispanica. Next base: position 57,534,387 of record OY747707.1, on the reverse strand, counting down.
GTCTCAAGCCGCGTCCCATACATGGCGTCCTCGTGGCTGCCGTACTCCAGGTACTCGTTGTTGCTGATGTCCTGCATCATCTGGTCATGAGAAGCGAAGTAGTAGTTCTTCCCGTTCTCCTCGTCCTTCTTTGGAAGTCTGGTTGTGTCTGCAGGGAGAGAGTCCCAGAAAACTGGAAGTGAGGACTCACTCTTCCTGCCAGGTATGGGAGATGTTAGAAGGGAAGCATCTTACGTGGGATAGGGTAAGCAAATCTGTCGGGATATTTGGTTATGAGTGTGTTCTTGATGTGTCTTCTGCCCACTCCATGAGCGCCTGACAGATAAAAATAGAGTTAAACAGGAGGCTGTTTCCTGGAGTCGCTACTTGATTTAACTTACCTAACAACACAAGGGTTTTCCTCTTGAAGGCAGGGAGCTTCACAACCTCCTCATATGTGACGAGGTCTAGTTGATCAAACACTGCAGGTGATGGTAGGAGAGCAGTATGAGCAGAAGAGAAAAAGCCTGGATACATTTCTTAGGTGTGTGGTGAACAACAGAGAGACCTAGACAGTGAAAGCTGATGACTGTCTGAGTTCAGATAGAGCATCTGGTGTTTAGTCAGCACAGAAAGATCTGCAGAGCTTTTTTTTTAGAAACTTTGTTCTCCTTAACACATTTTGGATCGTAGTTCTTGGCTATGAAGGAAGTATGAGGTAAATACTGTGACTACTCAAGCAAACAAAGACCAGAGAGTTTAGTTTCCACCAGGATAATCAGCTTGAGGCGTTTTCAATAATCAGTGTCAGGATTTCCTGATGAAATTCAACTAGAAGTTTACTGTTTCTCATTATATTAGCTCCAACCTCAGCAAACTATGTCTTTGTTTTTGTAATTTCAATCATAGCATACATTTGTGTGGATGGCTTGCAAAACTGTTGTATGGCAAATTATTATTTTGATGATCCAATCTGTATCTTCTGCTAAGAATCTAAGCCTCTTACTGTGAGATCAACAGAGAAAGCGAAGCTGCTGTTGCCCTTCACCCAGTTTTGCTTAGATATTCACAGACGGGTCTCAGTACTTGTTTTCAGATGGAAGTTATGGAATATTTGCGGAAAATTCCATCCAGTCTTTAACCCGAGTTGTGTTTTCAAATAAACCACTTTTTCCCTGAACATTGCCTTTTGGCTGCTTTCACACAGCAAGAAATGTCCCGGAGGATCCTGGGTGGGGGGTATGTAGATATGACATAAACGGGCGTACATGTCATTTCCCCAAACAAAGTGATTGTTGCAAAGATGGCCGACGAAACAGCGGATCTACTCACAGTGCTCGTCTTTGTGATGCGTGCAATTTTGCGCACATGGAAACGCTTAAGAGACACCGACGAAGAAGCTGAAGAAGCCGTGTTCTTATGCACTGCCGTTCACGGGACATTTATACGTCATCAATGTGTGCGCTCACAGCATTCCCTGTCCCCCTCCCCTTTTCCCCACCGCCCCACACCCCTCCAGTTTTTCCGGAACATTTCCTGATAATCTAAATGCAAACACCATACCGCGAAAAGTCCTATCTTGTTACCAGGTCTTCATCTGTAAAATTATCGGTAAAGGGTATCTGGACAAAGTCCGGAAGATTGCTTTCAGACTCAAAAGAAGAACAGACGAAGTCCGGAAAATTACCGTTTTTCATGCTCGTTTGAAAGGGGATTGTGTAAGAGAGAAAGCTGAGCTGAGAGCAGCTGAACGACTAGTCCTAAACTTTTAGAAGGTTCAAAACAAAATGCAAAGTTTATCATGAGGGAAGCAGCTTTTTCTGAACAACTTCTCAGTTTTATCAACTAGGATCATACAGAAATACTTTACTGGTCGAATTACCAGTGAGTCAAATCAAAACAGAGAGCAAACGAGTTCTAAAATTTTACTGTAATTTGCAGCTGAACACATGGACAACTCAGATGTTGTCTGGGAAAATGCAACATCTCTGAAAGAGCCCAGTTCAGGCTTTCAGACTGAAGAACACTGTACCAAGTGTCAAATATGTTGAGGGCAGTATCATGCCACTCAAAAAAAAGAGATCCAATAAATTATTAAAGGCCAATAAATATTCCTAAAATGATGCGAGTGATGTGTATTTATACATTTGTGAACTGTATATTATTTTTAAAGGGCAAGTTACACACAAAATCTTCCACATTTTCTGAGATAAGACAAGGTTTTGGGAAGTTGGAACATCTGCAAGGACACTTGGAATTCTATTATTTGTGTTGTTTCTCTCTGTCTTGATTATAATCAGAAAAGCTACTGAACAGTTGCTGGTATTTCTATCTGTCAGAAGAATGTTGCAAATCATGTGTTTTTACCAGACAGTGTGCAGGAGTCTGCAGCTAATTCAATGTACTAAAAAAAAACCCAGACTTTTTCTGTCATTGATATAAACAAGTCATTTAGAGTGAATGTGGTTCCTTCTGTATATAAATAGCCCAGAATAAATGAGACGGTCTGTCCTACAAAGCAGAGCTGATCCCTGTACAGTTTGTTCCCAGCATTAGAAACATGAACCTCTGTGCATCTGAGGCCGCTGACAAATGAAATACAATACCCACAAGTCATTGGGTTCTTCGCTGCAGCTGCTGCAGATCAGACCATAAGTGCACACAGATTCAATCACTGATGGTGCAGCAAACGTTACACACAGAGGAGATCAAATGTGTCGGGATGGAAATCACACACAAAATGACTCAGAGACAAATACTACAGTAAACTGCATGGTTTCAGTTTTGGACTTAGGCTTCTGTTGTTGCATAAAAACAACAGAAACAAAAGTGAAACTCCAGCAGTGACAGAGTTCAGAAGGAGGAGAAGGGAGGAGGAGCTGGAACTGTTCCTGGTTGTTACTTACATGCAGACAGGCCAGTCAGAGGCAGACAGCAAGAGAGATCAACAGAAGGAGTCATAACACGGTCACTAACAGCAGCAGAGTTACACAATGTTACAGAAACACAGAAGGCACAGAGCTGGCCACATATATACTGGCACTCCGGCTAAAGATGGCTAAAAAGCCTTAAATTAATTCATCTTTTATCACAGCAGAATAATCTCTCACTGAAAAATTGAAGAAAAAAATCCAACCTTTAATCTATGTTTATGTATGGCAAAAAAATAATATTCCATATTAATGAAGAATTGTTTTCAACAAATTATTGATACCCCAAAAAGTTCCTCTAAAATGAAATAACCTCTTGTTTTTTACTGCCAGAGAAAAAAGGTCAGTATCTCAGAGTCACCAAGTCTCCATGACAACCATTAGACTACATGTAAACCTGTTGTTGGGGAGGTGATCCTGAAGAAAAACATATTCTGTCCCACAAATGTAAACATGTGGAGGTTAACTTCCTAGAGCAGTAATGATAAATGTGTAAAAACACTGTAAAGTAAAGTGGAGGCTCTGTGATGCTGTGGGCCTGTATCTCCTCAAATAGCCTTGAACCTTTGTAAAACGTATTAAAAATCTGCTAGATAAAGTTCCCAATTCTGCCTCCGCTGCTACAAAGTACATTTTGCCCAGAGCCACAAAAAGATTTAATCAACTTGTACTAAAGCATGATGTTTTTATTTTGGAAGGAATGAAATTATTTTTATTTTCAGATTTTGGAACAAAATGAATCATCTAACTTTACAAAGGAAAAAAAACACATTATTTTGTATAAAAAGACCACCTGAGTGAGCCCCTCCCTACATATGGAAAATAAAGATTGATAGGTAGTCCAATAAAAAATATATAGCATATAGTTTGAAGCTAAAAAAACCTTAAATAATTTAAATTATTATTATTATAAAAACCTTGTACCACTGGTACCCTTGTACTGTAGATGCTTTATGCAGATATTGCATAAAAACCATCAGAAGAACAGCGAAATTACCCCCCTGGTCTAGAGAGAGAGTCCAGAGAGGATAAACATCCCTCTCTCCTAAGCTGTCCAACTGGCAAAAGGGTGTGTGTCTACAGTGAGACGGCAAAGTACCAATAACCAGTGATTCAGTTAAAAACCATTACTTTATCTCTGAACATGTGACGTCCCGGGGGAGGCGGGGGACATTGAGTCCGAGTGGACCATGTTCCGCGCCTCCATTGTCGAGGCGGCTGACCGGAGCTGTGGCCGCAAGGTGGTCGGTGCCTGTCGCGGCGGCAACCCCCGAACCTGCTGGTGGACACCAGCGGTAAGGGATGCTGTCAGGCTGAAGAAGGAGTCCTATCGGGCCTTTTTGGCTTGTGGGACCCCTGAAGCAGCTGATAGGTACCGGCAGGCCAAGCGGAGTGCGGCTCGGATGGTCGCGGAGGCAAAAACTCGGGCGTGGGAGGAGTTTGGAGAGGCCATGGAGAACGACTTCCGTACGGCTTCGATGCGATTCTGGTCCACCATCCGGCGTCTCAAAGGGGGGGGGGGGACCAACACTGTTTACAGTGGGGATGGTGTGCTGCTGACCTCGACGCGGGACGTTTTGGGTCGGTGGATGGAATACTTCGAAGACCTCCTCAATCCCACCAGCACGCCTTCCAATCTGGAAGCAGGGTTTGGGGACTTTTGGTCGGGCTCTCCAATCTCTGGTGCTGAGGTCACCAAGGTCGTTAAAAAGCTCCTAGGTGGCATTGCTCTGGGGGTGGATGAGGTTAAACCAGAGTTCCTCAAGGCCCTGGATGTTGTGGGGCTGTGTTGGTTAACGCGGCTCTGCAATATTGCGTGGACATCGGGGGCAGTTCCCTTGGATTGGCAGACCGGGGTGGTGGTCCGCCTGTTTAAAAAGGGGGACCACAGAGTGTGTTCCAACTACAGGGGGATCACACTTCTGAGCCTCCCTGGTAAGGTCTATTCAGGGGTTCTGGAGAGGAGGGTCCAACGGATAGTCGAACCTCGGATCCAGGAGGAACAATGCGGTTTTCGTCCTGGCCGTGGAACACTGGACCAGCTCTACACCCTCAGCAGGGTCCTGGAGGGTGCGTGGGAGTTCGCCCAACCGGTCTACATGTGTTTTGTGGACTTGGAGAAGGAGTTCGACCGTGTCCCTCGGGGGGCCCTGTGGGGGGTGCTCCGGGAGTATGGGGTACCGGGCCCCTTGATACGGGCTGTTAGGTCCCTGTACGACCGCTGCCAGAGTTTGGTTCGCATTGCCGGCAGTAAGTCGGGCTTGTTGTTTCCAGTGAGAGTTGGACTCTGCCAAGGTTGCCCTTTGTCACCGATCCTGTTCATAACTTTCATGGACAGGATTTCTAGGCGCAGCCAAGGTGTTGAGGGGATCCGTTTCGGTTGCCTCAGGATCTGGTCTCTGCTTTTTGCAGATGACGTGGTCCTGTTGGCTTCATCAGAACGTGATCTACAGCTTTCGCTGGAGCGGTTCGCAGCAGAGTGTGAAGCGGCTGGGATGAGAATCAGCACCTCCAAATCCGAGGCCATGGTCTTGAGCCGGAAAAGGGTGGGGTGCCTTCTCCGGGTCGGGGATGAGGTCCTTCCCCAAGTGGAGGAGTTTAAGTATCTGGGGGTCTTGTTCACGAATGAGGGAAAAATGGAGCAGGAAATCGATAGACGGATTGGTAGGGCATCTGCAGTTATGCAGGCGCTGTACCGGTCTGTCATGGTGAGGAGAGAGCTGAGCCGAAAGGCGAAGCTCTCGATTTACCCGTCGATCTACGTTCCTACCCTCATCTATGGTCACGAACTCTGGGTGGTGACCGAAAGAACGAGATCACGGATACAAGCGGCGGAAATGAGTTTCCTCCGTAGGGTGTCTGGGCTCTCCCTTATAGATAGGGTGAGAAGCTCAGTCATCCGGAGGGGGCTCAGAGTAGAGCCGCTGCTCCTCCACATCGAGAGGAGTCAGTTGAGGTGGCTCGGGCATCTAGTCAGGATGCCTCCTGGACGCCTCCCTGGTGAGGTGTTTCAGGCACGTCCCACCGGGAGGAGGCCCAGGGGAAGGCCCAGGACACTCTGGAGGGACTATGTTTCTCAGCTGGCCTGGGAGCGCATTGGGATTCCTCCCAAGGAGCTGGAAAAAGTGGCTGGGGAGAGGGAAGTCTGGGTGTCCTTGCTTAAGCTGCTGCCCCCGCGACCCGACCCCGGATAAGCGGAAGAAGATGGATGGATGGATTTCATGTGATTCCTTCCCCAAACAACTGCACTCAGTTTAAAAGTCAAATTTTCCTTTTAGTTTTCAGTGTGAGATTTTGCCACTGCAATAAAACATGATTAACAGAGGTGCCGATACATTTGAAGTGCTCTCCTCTGTTTCAGGTCACATCAACACAAAACCATTGTTGTTTTTCCTAACACAGGATCTCAACTCAAACACATAAAATGGCTGAAATCCCCCCATGGTGGATCGTTTCAGTTCAGAGACAACCTGAGTGCATCCAGGCGGCTGTTAATGGACATATTCAGTGGCACATGCTGTAGGATGGCTGCAATAGAGCTCCCATCTGACTGAAAGCATGCTTCCTGTCATGTTATGAAGCTCTTCATCCGTTTCAGCAACTGACTTCAGGAACAAATGATGAGACAAACTTCAGGAGGTGCACGTCATCTTCATGGCGCCTGATGTATTCCCATCTGTCTCTTTATAAAGAGAGCCAGACCATTAGAGTCGATCTGCAGCCACTCTCTGTGTGCTCAGGGAGGAAGAAACAACCACACACCTGCTCTCTATGGCATCATCAGAGCAACAGGTCTCATAATTCCCCCCCATAATCCACGGTAAAAGAAATAAGTAAAAACAGATCTACTCTTCCATCCCTGCAGCTTTCTTTCTCTTTCCTTTGGTTTTCTGGAATCTGTTCCCAGATCTCTAGAGGCCCAGTTCACATGCTAACATCAGAGTACCGGCCTCAGACAGTGAAGAAGGAGCTGGAACATGGCTGCATGGAGTTTACACCTGGGAGAAGTCCCAAATGTCCCCCTTATGTCTGCAAACATCCTGATGCTCATCTCCTACGTTTGTCACTTCAACCTTAGAGGTCTTCTGGCATTTTTTCTATCAAATGTCTGACTTTATAATCTTAGTAAACTTTTTATCTTAAAAATGTCTGAGTTTAGGGGCGGTGTGTGGTGAAGCGGTAGAGTAGGGGCCCCATATATGGAGACCATTAGTCCACGATGCAGCCATCTGGGGTTTTATTCCCGACCCTGGGACCTTTGCTGCATGTCTTGCCTTCTTCTCAATCTGCCCTAAATAGTGAAAATAAAGTCAACCGGGGCCTCAAAAACTTAGTCATTTAATGTCAGAGAAAATCCTACTTTTAATTCGGCAAATGTGTCCCTTTAATCATGAATATTTGCCATTGTTTTTCTTTCTAATTTATGAAATTTTAAAATTTTTCTTGTAAATATGTGATGTTAATCTCAGAATTGCATTTTTTTTTAGCAAAAGAATTCTTCTCTGTGGCCAACCAGAATATTCAGCTGCTAAAAGAACAGAAGTGCAGTGATGCCATCTTTTTGTTTTTTTATAGGTTGAATCATTTTTACGTGTGCAGCTGAATAAAACATTTGAGCTTAAGAAGCACTTTAGTCACAAATTTACCTCCAATAGAGCCATTAGCTTGTAGAGATGTTGAACCGGTACATTTTAAACAGCTGACAGATAAAGCTCCACCAATCCTTCTTCTTATGTAAACTCATCAACCACACTCTACATTGGATGCACAGACACTTCCTATTTTTACCCATAATGCCTCAGTTTGGTCACACAACAACCTCCTTTGTGGTCAAGTTTCAGCAGAAAGGTGGAGTTGATATAAATGGTGTTGCTTGATTTGATGCCACATTTTCCAGGTGTGTCACTATTTCTCACCTGGTACTATTTACAGGTCCTTCTCAAAAAATTAGCATATTGTGATAAAGTTCCTTCTTTTCCATAATGTAATGATAAAAATTTAACTTTCATATATTTTAGATTCATTGCACACCAACTGAAATATTTCAGGTCTATTATTGTTTTAAAACTGATGATTTTGGCATTCAGCTCATGAAAACCAAAAATTCCTATCTAAAAAAATTAGCATATCATGAAAAGGTTCTCTTCACGAGCTATTAACCTAATCATCTGAATCAACTAATTAACTCTAAACACCTGCAAAAGGTTCCTGAGGCTATTAAAAACTCCCAAGCTGGTTCATTACTCAAAACCGCAATCATGGGTAAGACTGGCGACCTGACTGCTGCCCAGAAGGCCATCATTGACACCCTCAAGCAAGAGGGTAAGACACAGAAAGAAATTTCTGAACGAATAGGCTGTTCCCAGAGTGCTGTATCAAGGCACCTCAGTGGGAAGTCTGTGGGAAGGAAAAAGTGTGGCAGAAAACGCTGCACAACGAGAAGAGGTGACCGGACCCTGAGGAAGATTGTGGAGAAGGACTGATTCCAGACCTTGGGGGACCTGTGGAAGCAGTGGACTGAGTCTGGAGTAGAAACATCCAGAGCCACCGTGCACAGGCGTGTGCAGGAAATGGGCTACAGGTGCCGCATTCCCCAGGTCAAGCCACTTTTGAACCAGAAACAGCGGCAGAAGCGCCTGACCTGGGCTACAGAGAAGCAGCACTGGACTGTTGCTCAGTGGTCCAAAGTACTTAAATCGGATGAAAGCAAATTTTGCATGTCATTCGGAAATCAAGGTGCCAGAGTCTGGAGGAAGACTGGGGAGAAGGAAATGCCAAAATGCCTGAAGTCCAGTGTCAAGTACCCACCGTCAGTGATAGTCTGGGGCGCCATGTCAGCTGCTGGTGTTGGTTCACTGTGTTTTATCAAGGGCAGGGTCAATGCAGCTAGCTATCAGGAGATTTTGGAGCACTTCATGCTTCCATCTGCTGAAAAGCTTTATGGAGATGAAGACGACCTGGCACCTGCTCACAGTGCCAAAACCACTGGTAAATGGTTTACTGACCATGGTATTACTGTGCTCCATTGGCCTGCCAACTCTCCTGACCTGAACCCCATAGAGAATCTGTGGGATATTGTGAAGAGGAAGTTGAGAGACGCAAGACCCAACACTCTGGATGAGCTTCAGGCCGCTATCGAAGCATCCTGGGCCTCCATAACACCTCAGCAGTGCCACAGGCTGATTGCCTCCATCCCACGCCGCATTGAAGCAGTCATTTCTGCAAAAGGATTCCCGACCAAGTATTGAGTGCATAACTGAACATAATTATTTGAAGGTTAACTTTTTTTATATCAAAAACACTTTTCTTTTATTGGTCGGATGAAATATGCTAATTTTTTGAGATAGGAATTTTGGGTTTTCATGAGCTGTATGCCAAAATCATCAGTTTTAAAACAATAACAGACCTAAAATATTTCAGTTGGTGTGCAATGAATCTAAAATATATGAAAGTTTCATTTTTATCATTACATTATGGAAAAGAATGAACTTTATCACAATATGCTAATTTTTTGAGAAGGACCTGTACATGTGCACACAGTGATCAGCAGGCTAAGAGCTGAGTCGAGTCCCGTTTCCCTGAGTTGCCCTCATGCTCAATTAAGATATCTACACATCTGGCAACTTTTCCTCTCATTCCTGGCAGTGGTTCTGCTACTGGAGCTATGAGATCTTCTTACATTAAACACACACCTACACACACACACACACACTGGTCGACCCATTAGACACCCAAACATCTGCAGTGTGTACATTTCTATGCATGTGGGTGTGAGACAGACGTGGTAGTGTGATTAGAGTACCTGCGTTGTGCTTTGCCAGATACTTGTCTTTGTACTGTTTCTTCTTCTTGCCGAACCAGGTACAGCTGGCCTGCTGCTCCTGCTTGGTCTTTTCCATGGCGATGCACGCCACTCGCCTGTCAAACAATCAGCATTTAGAGTTTCAGCTAATGCCAGAGCAGAACCAGTTTAGCTGTGGAGAAAAGTCAAGAGTCTCAGATAAAAGCCATGGTTTTGGGTCTCATATGAGGGACCAAAGAGAAGGAATATTTACAGGTGTGCAAAGGGGCTACTGTTAACTTATTGCTTTTCTTTAATATAGAAAGTACTCCTGGATCAGTTCTTCTGTTCTTTCTGTGTCTCTGCTCAGAGAGATGATATTCAACCTACCACCCAGGTTCTGGTTCTGGTTCTAGTTCTGGTTCTGCTGGAGGTTTCTTCCTGTTAAAGGGTAGTTTTTCCTCTCCACAGTCACTACATGCTTGCTCAGTATGAGGGATTGCTGTGAAGTCAACAACACCACGCATGCGACTGTCTACTGTCGCTACATGTTGGTCCAGGAGGAAGAAATGCTGCTAGTCAATGAGTCGATACAATCTGTTGGGATTACTTAGATAGAAAACTTTTTGGTGATAAAATTGGAACATTTATAGAATCAATATAAAAATTGATTTTTAAAACTGAAACGTCTGCCTACTATTGTGTATAAAACTTCTGTAAAGTTTATCCTCTTAATTCTTGGTTGGAACTTATTTTGTATGAAATACAGCCTGGCCTGGAGGAGCTCGATCAACCTCAGTCCTCTGGTTCTCTTCTCCTGGATGTTTGCTGATGTTGTTCAAAGTCTTTCTTTCCGATGACTTACTCCAGCCTCAGTCCAACCCTTGTGATCTCCCCCTAAACACTTTGGTTCACAGTCCTCTAAAGGCTGTGCTTATACCTGTTTCACACATGTTCCTTCACCACCCATTTTCCTTTCACTGAATGTTCCATTCATGCTTGGATACAGTACTTGGTGAGAAACCAGCTTCTTAAGTAATGAACTTTAGTGGCTTGCTCATCCTGTACTTCCTAAATGTCTAGGACTGTCAGCTGGAAAACTGTCAAGTCAGCAGTCTTCCCCATGATGGTGTAGATCATAATTGTTCTAGAATAGCGTTGCTCATAGTGGCAGCATGTTGAAGTAGCTCTGTTACTTTAGTTCTCATTTGTTCTTTTGTTTTCTTGGTTGTGGAATATCGACTCTGCTGTCTGGGTTATGAGCTGTTAGCATGTCATGATGATGATGATGACACTATCATACAGCAACAGTCTTCAATCAGAGACCTCTTCCGATTCGTTACAAGATTGACTGCTGATGATATAAGCTGCAACATTTATTTTTCCTTTGGGATGACTAAAGTATTTCTAATTGAATTGAATTATGAAATACATTTTTAACATGTCCGCCTTTGCACAGAAACTGGTGTGAGTTTCAAAAAGTTGCAAAGGGCAGTTGCTGTGAAAGAATCAATGGCGCTCCCTTTGACCATTGTGAGCAACATTAGATGTGTGCACTGTGGTCATGCCAGCATCACATCCATCCAGTTTACATAGTTTATTAAAATAATCAAATTACAGCATTTACATTTCTGTGAGAATACTTTTAATTAAGTACATTATCCCACTTACAATGAAAATGATCTTTTTCATGACCTGTGTAGTGTGTTAACATTGTTGTAAGTATACATTTCTCATTGTAACTGTGGAGAAACATGAACTGCCAAGTAAGCCAAGCTCACTATGAACTCAAATTTTGAAAACACACTTAACATTTTTATTATAAAGGTCTGACTTGTATTATAATCATGAGCCATTGTGTGAACCTCTTGTTGAGCACTGCAGGGTCCTGTAACTGGGAGAAGGTCCTATAACTCTTTGCAAAATACAGTAGGCTATATAATCACATGATTATTTGTATTTCTGCTGCTCATAAATTGTTGACAGTATTTAATGGTCAATTTTCATAAATGAATATTGTAAATAAATGACACTAGATAAACACAAATCTGACTTAAATTTCTCTTTTTTTTCATCTGTACTTCTCACGTATCCAGTGGTTGTACACGCTGTTGATGGCCTCATCTACTAGCAGCTTTGACTTTATGTGCATCAGCTGATTCACAGTCTGCGCTGGATGCTTGAAATGTAGCACAAATATTGATTGATTAGATGTGTAAATATGGATGTGAATTGCATCAATAAACGTTACTGTCTTGAAGCGAATTCTTTTAACCCAAATGCAGAATCAAACACTAAAAGATTTATATTCACACACTATGAGCAGGTTAACTCTAGCCCTGCTGACTGACAGGAGCAGAAGCAGCACTGCTATGTTCCCATTGCAGGTTAAAGCTCATTTCTGATTGCTTGTTAAAATCCATTTTCCTATTCAAAGTTTTTCTTTCTTTTGTGGAGGCTGAAACAATCCAGTGATAAAGTTACAAACTAAGACTGACAATAATGAACCCGTTTCTGAGAGGAATAAAACGAAAACTTCAGATGTTTTCAGAACATTTTATAATCCCCCTTTTTGTTAAAGAAAATTTCACCAAAACACTACAGACTTTCTAAATAAATCAAGCACATTTCACAGCGCACAAACATGGCGCTGTCAGCCACTCTGTGCAGACGAAAGCGCTCCGCTCCTGTATAAACAGGAGGATCTGAGTTTGTGTCTGGATTAATTTTTTTTTTTTTACACCTTAGTCTTACTTGCATACCCGTGTCTATCTTTAATCTGTGTTGTGTCAGTGTGCGGGTCTCTGCCGCATTCATATGTCAATAACCAGGGATAACGGGTTCAGGCGAGTGTGTGTTTTTCTAATTGGAACGGTGCAGCAACACCACTGGAACTGTAAATCGGTGCATATGCTCATTGATTCATACTGCAAAATAGCACAGAATTAATTGTTTGTTGTTTTTTTTTTTTTTTTTTATAAATTTTTTTCAAAGTTTTTTTTTGTGCGCAGAGCAGATTTTCTGTGCGCAACGACTGTGTCAGCAGTGCGCAATTGAGGGAACATTGGTTCAGGGTAATTCAATTCTGTTCACGATTGCATAATGAGCACATGTCTAAATGTTCCTTCTAATTTCTGGTGTTTTAAGAAAAAAAATGTATAAAAAAAAAACCCCAGATAGAACCATCCAAAACCTGAGGGCCTCAATAGTTAAAATAATTCAGCTGTTGGCAGACTGGGAGGTTTTCCTGTGAATGACGGGTCTCAGCTGCTCAAGGCAGACGGATACAACCTGCAGAATCGCCACATATTCAGGTTCTAACGCCAAGCGTTCAGATGGAAAAGAGAAAACTGAACAAGAGTAGAGGCTTTCATCACACAAATATAAAGCTCTATTAGAGCCCCAATCTGACCAGCAATGATAACACACCTGTGTGCTATGCATACTGACCACTGATGACTACTCCAATAAACCCCTGCTTCAGGAGGTAACATTTCAGGACACAATATCTGTCCAATTATATTTTAAAGCCTGGTACAGGATTTATTAGCATGTGCTGGGTTGGTCTACATCATCATCATCATCATATACAGTCAAATCTTTACATTATATGGTTTCTGGACTGCAATGTTTTTTATAATAACAAAGGAGTTAATCATTTATTTTTGGTTTATTAGGGACAGTTGAAAGCAAATAAAGTTCATTTTCATTTAAACTGATTAATTTATTATCAGGGCTTCACCGTTTTTGCCTATGACTATGTCGTTATAATTATGCTTCTCATTTTTTAATAAGTCTCAGCAACACAAAATTTGAATGTTTGAATGTTCAGCAGCAGAGCTTGGCCTCTGTGAAAACATAACAGTGGAAATGATCAGCGTATCACACCACACCCTGTCTCTGGAATCAGTTGGCCTAGAAACCTGAAACTTCCTTCAGTCTCCTCAGATCACCACGCTCCACATCATAAGAGTACATACAACGCAACACAACATATAAAGTCCATATTAATAAGCTTAACTCTTCTCTGAGTACAAGGTGAGTCATTAGAACTGTGACACTAAACACCGATTGAGTTGGATTGTTGTAACTCAGAGAATCAGTGGACCGTCTGCAGGTCCTACAGAATTCTGACCTAGAAATCCCTCACAGCGCTCCACTCACACAGAGCCCACTTCAACATCTTGGCTCTCACTTACGGGGCTCTGAATGGTCAAGTACCGGCATACAACCCAGAACGTCTACATCTGTATGTCCCTAGCATGTCCCAAAGGTCATGTGAGCAAGGCCTGCCGGTTGAGCCACATATGAGGCTGGAAACTAAAGATGACAGGCCTTCTCAGCAGTACCTCCAGGACTCTGGAACTCTCTCCACTTTAGTTGGACGGCTGCAGACTCTGTTCACCTAAAAACTCATCTTTTCACAATTGCTTTTAATTCATTATTTCAATGCACTTATGTTTAATGTTTTATGTTTTCTTCTATGCAGAACTTTATGATCTAGGGCCTGAGAGCCAGAAGCCAACCTTAGGTGTAATCCAGCTATAAATCTAGATGTTGTGCAAAGATCTCTGAGGTTTGGTAAAGAACATTAGAGGACAAACAGCATCATGGAGACCAAGTAATACTGCAGACCATTTAACTGTACCATCTAGAGCAGAGCTACAGTTAAATTGTTCGGACAAAAGAAAGATTCCTCCATTTGGATAGCCTAGTCAAAGTCCAGACCTAAATTCATTTGAGAATCTGTGGCAAGACTATGAATATGTTGTGTTTGTCCAGCACATAAATTCCCAATAAAACACATTACAGTTTGTGGTTGTTATACAACAAGGTGTGAAAAAGCTTTAGAGGAGATGAAAGATTTAAAGTCACAGCAGCAGCAGCTGTTGAGGCCGCAGTGGAAACATGGCATGGTTCTCCTCCTCAGATTGTCTCTCCGTCACACTCACCACTCCTGCAGCTCGGGGGACGGGATGAGGCCCGCTGTGCCGTTCTTGGTGTTCTCCAGCTTGCCCTGCCACCAGTTGTGGTCGTCCTTGGAGATGATCTGGATGATGTCGCCAACAAGGAATCGGATGCCAGCCTCCTTGCAGGGGATGAGCTCGTCTTTGGAGGGGTCGTACTCGAACTGGGCCCTCACGTAGATCTGTGATAAAACAAAAACATAGAGTGGGCCGGTCAGTAGAGGTGATGATGATGGAGGCATTGTTAGAGGAGCAGAGAGCTAATGGTGGCTACATAGTGTCTGACAGCTAGACTTTTCAGGGAGCTGGAAAAGGATCATTAGGGGGTTTCTGGTTGCCAGTTTGGAAACTAGTTACCAAGGAGGGGTGTTCAGTGGTAAGATAAACCCAAACACTACTAGCATAGCCATTGTTTATCTCCATTAGATCTGGAACAGTTTGGCTTTATCCTGCCTGGAGACTAATGGAACCACACAGACTGTTAGTGAAGAGAAATGTTCAGTGGAAGCTGTTTAGCCTCTGCTCAGGAGGAGGAGGGGGAGGGGGGTGTAGCCTGTCTCTTACCTTAACAGACATTTTGTCCTTTGTGGGAGGCCTGGATCCGGTCTAGGATTTAAAGCATCACACACATCATGCAGCAAACAATGGCAGAGTGGGAGGGGTGGGGGGGTCCTTAGATCACTCTTTTTAAATATGCAATGAACTACCAGCCACTGGGGGTGAACTTTAACTCCCCTTTTGCTGCTGCCCTCTGCTGGCCACTCTGAGAATTCTTCAAATTCCCTTTAATTTCAAAGAGGGGCAACAGTATGTGTATCAGAGGGATGGGAACACACCAACACCATGGCGGGTTAAATGCTGCTTATAAATGCAGTTTTAATGGAGATAAAAATGTTAGAGCTACATATAGTGATTCATATCTGACTGGTTCAACAATGCCTCCACTACTGTTACCAAGCTTCCAGTACAGGTAGACGACCCTCTCAGATAGTAACAGGGGTGGTCACATCCACTGACTTAAAGCCAGAAACCGAGTATGTCCCGATCCAATCAGATCAGAGTACTGATCATATCTCTGCAGACTCTGACTGAACTTATCTGCTGATACAATAGCCTTTTTATTTACCAATTATGACTCAAACATCTCCTGATGAGCAAACTGACACCTTGTCAGCTCACAGTGGGTGCACCTATAAGCCTGAATCCAATCTTTTCTATTTTCTGTCGGGTCGGATTTTCCCACCCTGTCTGCGGATGTGACGTCAAGCGCATTCATGTTAAACGTTTCAGATCACTCTGCCACCACTGCTAGTCAGCACTCGAAAGCAGTTCAATGGATTGTGCGAATACACAGAAGAGACCAAGGACAACTCTGACACCAACAGTAACTCCACATAAGACTAAGAAAGTTAAACCCCTGACAAGTGCCTGAAAAAGATCGAAGATTGAGAGCGACCGACGTAGGAGCGCACGCTGCGAGAGCGAGCAGAAAGAAAGAGCAGTTCTGTTTTTGGCCACAGGTGTCAGTCGCGAGTTTAAATTTCAGAAAATTGCATATAACCCCTTTAAGTCAATAATACATTAAATTGAAGCCTTCAAAAAGAATAATCTGATACACACTAATTGAAGTACATTGTTTGGAGATATCTTGTAGAATTAGGAAGGGACTAAACAGTAAACTGTGGGTACAGAAGATGGTGGTGAACTGACCAGCAGCTAGTCCATTGCTTTTCAAAATATGAGCAGCTATCACTGTGATTACGCTCGTTAAGGATTTTTTAGTGACTTACTTCTGTTTCTGAAAGCTTGAATGGGGTTTCAACCATACAAGAAAATGTGATTGTTAGCAGAGAACAGATTAGGAGAGGAGAAAAACTCACAGGCATGTCTGAGTTTCAGATCTGGATCTTCGTTCAACAAGCAATTAGTTTGTCTTTGCTGGTATCACCACTTTCTGTCAGACTGCAGGGGGAGGCATCGTGTTCTCAGAATCAATAAAAACTCAATTTTCTCAGATAGCCTCATAAGACAGTATGATATGGATCCAGATGCATTGTGGTCCACTAAAAGCTGCACAGCAGAAGCCCTTTAACAATAAATGATGGGATTATGGATTTGGAACAGAGCCCCATGTTCTCCTTGAAGGATATAGCCAATGATTTTCTACATTGTCCACAGCATCAACTAAGACTATTAAAAGTGATTTGTTGGCCAACCAATTATTGAGTCCTTCACATGACTGGGCACAGCTTTCTTCCTGTTGGTTCAAATGATCCTGAATGACCAAATTTCCAGATAGAACCGTGCAATGGGTTTGGGTTTGGGTTCCGGGGGTCCCAACACAAATCTTGCAGGAGCGGGAGGCTATTAAAAACAGCATGTCCCTCCCGAATATGCTACAAGATGGAGAGCACAACTGAAGTTTCTAACAAAATCCAGACTGGGGAATATAAGTATAGCTGCGTCTAGTCCGTCTGTGGGCGTATTTTAGAAGAGAGACGCAGTAGGCTCAAACCAAAATCTCTTAGCAATATTCTCTTTCTGTACAACCATTATAAGTAAGATAAATACGGTATCTGTTTAATTAATGACCTTTTTTGGATTTTTCTTCTGTGTTCTTCTGAGCCATTGTAAAAATGTAGGCGACAACAAGTCCAGTTTCATCCGTCTCAGGGTTTTCAGTTATTAGGCCCAAGCAGCTAAGCACTGCAAAGACCTATTATATCTGTATTGTTTCTTATTATTCTTCCCGAAAATGAATTGGCTTTTTGGAGGCCTAAACATTCCCAAAAACTCACCATATTTGGCGGTGGCGTCAGTTGTGTGTGACATTTAAGTATTTTAAAGGAATCAAAAAAGTCCCAACAGAAATGGCTCAGTGGTGCCACCTGCAATATTTCAAAACCCCCTCCCATTGACCTTATATCATCGTAGGGGTAAGCCCTTTGGAACCCATGAAAAACTTCCCAAGACCTACCAAAATGCGTTAAAACGTCTCCATCCCAAACGCGCAGGAAGTCTTTCATTTTGCTTTCAACGAGTAATTTTGACAGATTTTTAGCCGTTTTTGGCCCAATTTTGCCTCTGCATTTGGTTTAACTCCTCCTAGGGATTTTCACAAATCGGCTTGCAAATTGGTCAAGATGGCCTTCAGGCTTGGGGGATCTTAAGTTATCAAAATTGTGAGTTTACGTGCATGTTGAAGTGCCTGGCCTCTTACAATTCCTACTCGCCAAAATAATTTTTTTTTTATATCTCCTACATAGAAAGTCACAGAGACATGAAAACAACTGGGATTGGTAATCATCTGGTCCCCAACAAATTTCATCGGTAAAATGTTGACAGTACCTAAGCCCCGTCCCCTGAGAACAGTAAGTGTCATTTTTTACGTTGAAAGGTTCATATTTGACCTAATCAACATGAATCAGTGCGCAGTGACGGCAAACAAGTTGGTGTAACTGTGTGTCTGTCACGCTGCCCTATTCCTGCCTGATTGTGTTCACCTGTCTGTTTCATCATCCACACCTGATCCTACTCACCTCCTGCCTTTAAGACCCCTCACTTCCTTTCACTCCCGGCCGGATCATCCTAGTCCTCCTTCCTCCTAGTCCTCCTTCCTCCTAGTCCTCTATTGTCTTCATCCCCATGGTGTGTCGTCTTCCTGCCTCTTCGTTCCAGCCCGATGTCCGGTGTCTCCGTTCACCACCATCATCACGATCTCCTCACTTTGATAAAACATCCTGCACCTTCCTTCAGCGTTTGGGTCCATTCTCCACACACCCCGTGACAGAATGATCCGGCCCTAAACATGGACCCAGCACTCGCCCGGGAGATTGCCGCCCTGCGCCAGGACGTCTGGGCTAACCTGGCCAGACTCACTGCCACTCCTCACCTCCCTGTGCGGGTCTCCGGAGCCGGGGAGATCCTCGGAGTGCTCCCTCACTTCCAGAGTGTCTTCTCGGCCGGGGAGCTCGCCGATCTGGGGCGCGAGGCGGAGAGGATTCGCCAGGAGGCGTTGGACCAGACGATCGGTCCGCCCTCTCCGCCTCCACCATCTGGCCGTAGGCGACGGACCTGCCGAACCGGCGTTTCAGCGAGCGAGGAGCAGGGCGGCGCGGCCACACCGTCCGATCCTCCAGACTCTCCGTCTGGGGAGGCATCCGATCCTCCAGACTCTCCGTCTGGGGAGGCGTCCGATCCTCCAGACTCTCCGTCTGGGGAGGCGTCCGATCCTCCAGACTCTCCGTCTGGGGAGGCGTCCGAGCCTCCAGAACCTTCGTCTGGGGAGGCGTCCGAGCCTCCAGAACCTTCGCCTGGGGAGGCGTCCGAGCCTCCAGAACCTTCGTCTGGGGAGGCGTCCGAGCCTCCAGACTCTCCGTCTCGGGAGGCGTCCGAGCCTCCAGACTCTCTTTGGCACTACCTGAACCTCAGAAGAGGACCTAAGGGCCGTCCGCCCGACCTCCGTCCAGCCAGAGGACGCCGCCGGGGCCGTCCGCCCGACCTCCGTCCAGCCAGAGGACGCCGCCGGGGCCGTCCGCCCGACCTCCGTCCAGCCAGAGGCCGCCGCCGAGGCCGTCCGCCCGACCTCCAGGTCCTCAGGGGCCGCCGCCGGGGCCGTCCGCCAGACTTCCAGGGGCGTACCCAAAGAGACTCGGGGCCCTCCTTCCGTGGGCCCCCTCCACCCACCCTGGCAAGGGTGCTTGTTTTTTTTCTCTTCCCTTTCTTTTTCACTCTTTCCACGGTGTCTGGAATCCACCTTTAAAGGGGGGGGGTCCTGTCACGCTGCCCTATTCCTGCCTGATTGTGTTCACCTGTCTGTCTCATCATCCACACCTGATCCTACTCACCTCCTGCCTTTAAGACCCCTCACTTCCTTTCACTCCCGGCCGGATCATCCTAGTCCTCCTTCCTCCTAGTCCTCCTTCCTCCTAGTCCTCTATTGTCTTCATCCCCATGGTGTGTCGTCTTCCTGCCTCTTCGTTCCAGCCCGATGTCCAGTGTCTCCGTTCACCACCATCATCGCGATCTCCTCACTTTGATAAAACATCCTGCACCTTCCTTCAGCGAGTGCGTTTGGGTCCATTCTCCACACACCCCGTGACAGAGTCAAACACCGAGAGGTTACGAAACAGGGTGGGGCTGTCACTGCGTGGCGAAGTTGGGCTTCACGCAATGGCCATACATTTTGCTCTAATTTCCACAAAACTTATTTGATCTGAACCATATTGCTTAGGATGGTTACTGGTCCAACCCTTAAGAGGTGTTAATGCAAACTTTTGGTGGGCGTGGTCTAATTTCTGCACAGCACCCCTTAGAACCACTAGAATTACTTTTGGACCTAAAGAGGAAAGATCAACAGTCAGCACACAGCTTCAGTTAATCCAGCTAGAAACTACTGATCAGGCCTGAAATCTAGGTGTAGTAATGGACTCAGACCTGAACCTCCAGGGTCACATAAAGGCAATAACAAGGTCAGCCTTCTATCACCTATAGGATTAAAGGACTGATGTTGCAACAGGACCTAGAAAAACTCATCCATGTGTTTATCTTTAATTCAATTCAATTCAGTTTATTTATATAGCGCCAATTCACAACAGATGTCATCTCAAGGCACTTAACAAGAAGTCATTTCAATACAATTATACAAACATTCCAATCAGTTAAAAAGTTTCCTATTTAAGGAATCCCAGCAGATTGCGTCAGTCATTGGCGTGAGGTTGGGCAGATTTCCAACCACAGCAATCCTTCAGCAATCCCTCATACTGAGCAAGCATGTAGCGACAGTGGAGAGGAAAAACTCCCCTTTAACAGGAAGAAACCTCCAACAGAACCAGGCTCAGTAGGAGCGGCCATCTGCCACGACCGTCTGGGGGTTTGAGAAGACAGAGCAGAACACAGAAGGAACAGAAGATCCGATATAAGAGAACTTTCTATGTTACAGAAAGTAAAAAGTTGATAACAGGACACAGTGGATGTTCAGTTACTGAGAGGATCATCCCAGTCGATGACCCCCGTCCAACAGGGCATTGCAGCCAAGCAGGATACCAGACCAGGTGTATCTTCGATGGGGAGAAAAACACTGAGAGAAAACAAAGTTAACAGTCGAAATAACAGAATGTACTGTAATACAACTGGAGAGTCGTAGGAGAAAAGGAAGTAGCAGAGTGAAGAAAATTGGTAAGTCTGTCCTCCAGCAGTCTAAGCCTATAGCAGCATAACTACAGAGATAGCTCAGGATGACCTAAGCCACTCTAACTATAAGCTTTATCAAAAAGGAAAGTTTTAAGCCTGGCCTTAAAAGTAAACAGAGTGTCTGCCTCACGGACTAAAGCTGGGAGCTGGTTCCACAGGAGAGGAGCCTGATAACTAAAAGATCTGCCTCCCATTCAACTTTTAGAGATCCTAGGAACTACAAGTAAACCTGCAGTCTGAGAGCGAAGTGCTCTTTTAGGAACATATGGAACAATTAGATCTCTGATGTATGATGGAGCTTGATTATTAAGGGCTTTGTATGTAAGAAGAAGGATCTTAAATTCTATTCTGGATTTAACAGGGAGCCAATGAAGGGAAGCTAAAACAGGAGAAATGTGATCTCTCTTTTTAATATTCATCAGAACTCTTGCTGCCGCATTTTGGATCAACTGAAGGCTTTTAATGGCATTTTGTGGACTTCCTGATAGTAAAGAATTACAGTAGTCCAGCCTTGAGGTAACAAATGCATGGACTAGTTTCTCAGCATCACTCCTGGACAGGATGTTTCTAATTTTAGCAATATTCCGGAGGTGAAAGAAAGAAATCCTAGAAACCTGTTTAATATGGGATTTAAATGTCAAGTCTTGGTCAAAAATAACGCCGAGGTTCTTTACGTTATTACTGGGGGACAATTTAATGCCATCCAGATGAAGTGATTGACTAATCAGTTTCTGTTTAAGAACTTCTGGTCCAAAGACAGCAACTTCTGTCTTGTCAGAATTTAAAAGCAAAAAGTTTAGGGTCATCCATGCTTTTATGTCTTCCAGACATGCCTGTAATCTACCTAACTGACTGGGTTCATCAGGATTTATGGATAAATATAGTTGTGTATCATCGGCATAGCTGTGGAAATTTGAACAAACTGGAATCTATCAGACAAATATGATTTAAACCAGCCTAGTGCTGTTCCTTTGATCCCTGCAACATGTTCAAGCCTTTCTAAGAGAATATTATGATCGACTGTGTCAAAAGCAGCACTAAGATCTAACAAAACCAGAACAGACACCAGTCCATTATCTGAGGCCATGAGAATATCATTAGTAACCTTCACCAGTGCTGTTTCAGTGCTATGATGAGCTCTAAAACCTGACTGAAACTCTTCAAACAGCTCGTTACTGTTTAGATGTTCACAGACTTGATTAGCAACTATTTTCTCAAGGACTTTGGATAAGAAAGGAAGGTTAGATATAGGTCTGTAATTCACTAAGTCATCTTGATCAAGGGAAGGTTTCTTGAGTAAAGGTTTAATTACAGCTATTTTAAATTCCTGTGGTACGTATCCGTTTACTAAGGATAGATTCATCATATCCAAAATGGGGCCAGGAACCAAATGGAACACTTCTTTAAATAATTTGGTTGAGATTGGGTCCAAAATACAAGTTGAAGATTTAGATGAGGCTAATATTTTTGATAATTCTGAAAGCTCGACTGAATCAAAACAGCCTAAGCAATACTGAGGTTCTACAGTTCTTTCCGATACTGACTCATTTACTGAGGAAGAAGTACTCATGTTTGGGAGGGTGCCAATGATTTTATTTTTAATAAAATTTATTTTATTTATGAAGAATCTCATAAAATCATCACTGCTAAGAGCCGGGGGAATAGTTTGCTCCACAGAGCTATGACTCTGTGTAAGTTTGGCAACTGTACTAAAAAGAAACCTAGGATTGTTTTTATTCGCCTCTATTAATGATGAAAAATATGCTGTTCTAGCTTGTCGAAGGGTCTTTTTATACAGCAGTAGACTGTTATTCCAGGTTAAATAGGAATCCTCTAGATGTGTAAAGCGCCATTTTCTCTCCAACTTCCTAGTATTCTGCTTTAAAGTACGCAACTCTGCGTTAAACCAAGGAGTCAGCCTCCTATGGCTAGCCACTTTCTTTTTTAAGGGGGCTACACTATCTAATGCCAAACGCAATGAGGACGTAACGCTGTGAACCAGACCATCAATTTCTGAAGGGTTAGAGATAGAATTGCTGCCATCCACTGTGTTACTCTGAGACACTGAGGAAAGTAAGAATGGTACAGATTCTTTAAAAATTGTTACAGCATTGTCTGATAAAGTTCTACTATAATGAAATTTTCTTTCAGATTTAAGATGGTCAGTTAAAGTAAATTCAAAAGTTATCAAGAAGTGGTCAGACAGGACCGGGTTATGTGGGTGGACTGTTATTTCCTCACACTCAATACCGTATGTCAGTACAAGGTCCAAAGTGTGTTTACCTGAGTGGGTCGATCCCTGTACTTTTTGAGTAAAGCCAATTGAGTCTAAAATAGCATTAAAGGCTGCATTTAGGCTATCACTTTCAGTATCCACATGAATATTGAAGTCCCCCACTATAATAACCCTATCAGTATTTAATACTATATCAGATAAAAAATGTGAGATCTGATCCAAGAATTGAGAGTAAGGGCCTGGTGGACGATACAAAACCACAAACAAAAATGGACTTAATGTTTTTCAACTTGGATGAGGAAAATTAAGGGTTAGATGCTCAAAAGAACTGTAGCTATCAATTGGTCTGGGACTAATTAGTAAATCAGAACGGAAAATGGCTGCAACTCCTCCTCCTCGCCCAGTATTTCTAGGAATGTGAAAATTTAAATGACTGGAAGGAGTTGACTCATTTATACTGACATAATCCTCCTGCTGCAACCAGGTTTCTGTGAGACAAAGCAAATCAATGTGATTATCACAAATCAAGTCATTTACTAACAAAGTCTTTGAGGAGAGAGATCTTATGTTTAATAAACCACATTGAATAGATTTATTTTCAGTCAAAGTTGTATTTATTTTTATGAGATTTCCATAATTTGCTTTTGTTGGCTTAACTTTTAATCCATTTAATTTTGGCCGTGGGCAAGACACTGTTTCTATAGGGTAATGGGGGGGTAACAGTACAGAAGCAGCAGAGAGGTGGGTTAAACTACGACTCTGCTTCCTGGTCTGGACCCTGGGTTGTCAGTGTTTTGGAGGATTAATAAATTCGGCCATATTCCTAGAAAGAAGAGCTGCTCCATCCAAAGTGGGATGGATGCCGTCTCTCCGGATCAGACCAGGTTTTCCCCAAAATGTTCTCCAGTTATCAATGTAGCCCACATCGTTTGCAGGACACCACCTAGACAACCATTGATGGAATGACAGCATGCGGCTAAACATGTCGTCACTGGTCCGATCAGGCAGGGGACCAGAAAAGATTACCGAGTCTGACATTGTTTTGGCAAACTTACACACCGAAGCAACACTAATTTTAGTGACCTCCGATTGGCGTAACCGGGTGTCATTACCGCCAGCGTGAATAACAATCTTACTGTATTTACGCTTATCTTTAGCCAGCAGTTTCAGGTTGGATTTGATGTCGCCCGTTCTGGCCCCTGGCAAGCATTTGACTATGGTCAATGGTGTCTCTAATGCCACGTTTCTGACTATGGAGCTGCCAATTACCAGGGCCGGCTTCTCAGCGGGTGTGTCGCTGAGCGGGGAAAATCTGTTAGAAACGCGGACCGGTTGGTGGTGGCCCGGGGGCTGGGTCCTAGAACTATGCTTCCTACGTACAGTCACCCAGCCGCCTAGAGGTCCCGGCTGCGCGGGCTCTACCGGAGGACAGCTAGGGGGTTCTATCCTTGTTGGCTCCGCGCTGGCTAATGGGCTTCGGCTATCTGCTGGTTTTTCAACAGCGCGGAGCCGTGCTTCTAATTCTGATACCCTCGCCTCCAAAGCTACAAAAATATTACATTTATTACAGTTACCATTATCACTAAAGGAGGCAGGGAAGTAACTAAACATCTGACAGAGAGAGCAAGAGAGAAGAGAAGAGTTAGAGACAGGAGAAAGAAGAGTAGCCATAGCCGCAATGAAGCTAAGCTAACTGAGCTAGCGAGACCTTCCACCCAAAGAAAAACTGTGTGAAACACGAGGAGTTCCCAAAACGTAAAGTACACCACCACAAAATGTGTGTTTTAGTGTGATTGTGTGTTAAAATAACTTAGAAAAGCCTCAGCACAGAGAAAATAAGATCAATTCAAGAGCGTTTGAACACCAAAACAGCTCCACGGACCACAGCAGTGACAACAGGAAATGACGCAATACGGCTTACCCCGTCACCACAACCCAATCTTTAGTCGGATTGATTACTGCAACAGCCTCCTCACAGGTCTGCCTAAAAAGTCAATTAGACAGCTGCAGCTGATCCAAAACGCTGCTGCTCGCATCCTCACTAGAACCAGGAAAGTAGAGCACATCACCCCAGTTCTAAAGTCCTTACACTGGCTCCCTGTAGCTCAGAGAATAGACTTCTAAATACTTTTACTAGTTTATAAATCATTGAATCATAGAAAGTTCTCTTATATCAGATCTTCTGTTCCTTCTGTGTTTCTGCTCTGTCTTCTCAAACCCCCAGACGGTCGTGGCAGATGGCCGCTCCTACTGAGCCTGGTTCTGTTGGAGGTTTCTTCCTGTTAAAGGGGAGTTTTTCCTCTCCACCGTTGCTACATGCTTGCTCAGTATGAGGGATTGCTGAAGGATTGCTGTGGTTGGAAAGTCTGCATCAACGGGGCCCAACCTCACGCCAATGACTGACGCAATCTGCTGGGATTCCTTAAATAGGAAACTTTTTAACTGATTGGAATGTTTGTATAAATGTATTGAAATGACTTCTTGTTAAGTGCCTTGAGATGACATCTGTTGTGAATTGGCGCTATATAAATAAACTGAATTGAATTGAAAAAATTGAATTGAATGGCTTAGCACCAAAGTATGTAGAAGACCTGCTGTCACTAGTTGCCTTTGAGAAATGCTTTGTTGCATCATGTTTTGTGTATTCTTCTTGTTTTACTGCTGTTTTTACATTATATACTTTGTAATGCTTTGATGTATCTGTGTGTTCTTCATGCTTTATGTTATGATCCAGTGTGTGAGCCATTTTTTGTTGCAGTATCTCTTGGAAGAGGAGCTCTCACACCTGCTGCAGCTCATTAACTATGATGTGGGGGATAAAGAGCTGTTGGCTATAAAATTGGCTTTTGAAGAGTGGAGGCACTGGCTTGAGGGGGCAATGCTTCCAATCATTGTGTGGATGGACCAAAAAAAAACCTTGCTTACCTCCGAGAAGCTAAGAGACTCAGACCCAGGCAGTCAAGGTGGGCCTTGTTTTTCTTCATTATTTTCTACCATCCTGGGTTCAAAAACACTAAACCTGACTCGCTATCCCGCCAATTTTCTGTAGACACAGTGCCTCCTGTGGACACCATTGTCCCACCTTCCTGCTTCATTGGGGCGCTTAACTGGGAGATTATGGACCGGGTCCAGGAAGCCCTGCACACTGAACCTGACCTAGGTAACGGTCCCCCCAACAGAACCTATGTTCCATCATCCATTCGGTCCAGTGTAATTCACTGGGCACATACAGCGAAGTTCTCTTGCCATCCAGGTGTTACCCGTACAGTTGCTCTTGTCCGGCGGAGGTGCTGGTGGCCCTCTCTCTATAAGGATATTAAAGAGTATGTCCTTGCTTGTTTCATCTTTGCTCGAAATAAGACTAGTCATCGACCACCTAGTGGTCTTCTCCAGCCCCTGCCTGTCCCCAAACGACCATGGTCCCATGTTGCCTTGGACTTTGTTACTGGCTTACCTGTGTCTAGGGGTTTTACTGCCATACTCACGATTGTAGACCGTTTCTCTATATCTTGTCACCTTGTTCCCCTCAGGAGACTTCCGTCTGCCATGGAGACTGTGCAGCTCCTGGTGAAACATGTTTTTAGGTTGCACGGTATTCCCCTGGAAATCCTCTCAGACAGGGGACCGCAGTTTACGGCTAAGGTATGGAGAGGGTTCTGTCTAGCCCTTGGGGCCAAGCCTACTCTCAGTTCAGGTTTTCATCCACAGACCAATGGTCAGACTGAAAGAATGAACCAGGAGTTGGAGTCGACCTGTCTGTGCTCTTCAAACCCACGCACTTGGAGCTCTCAGTTGCCCTGGGCTGAATATGCCCACAATGCCAATGTGTCCTCTACTACTGGTCTGTCGCCGTTCGAGGCATCTCTGAGGTATCAGCCCCCCCTGTTCCCCTTTGAGGAACCGGATGTTGCAGTTGCCTCGGTTGGAGTTGGAGTCGACCTTGCGATGTCTGTGCTTTTCAAACCCACGCACTTGGAGCTCTCAGTTGCCCTGGGCTGAATATGCCCACAATGCCAATGTGTCCTCTGCTACTGGTCTGTCGCCGTTCGAGGCATCTCTGGGGTATCAGCCCCCCCAGTTCTCCTCTGAGGAACCGGATGTTGCAGTTGCCTCGGTTCGACATCACATCAGGAGATGTAGACATACCTGGGACAATGTTGTCCGGGCACTTAACTGTACCTCAGCTCAAAATCGCCGTTGGGCAGACCGCAGATGTGTCTCCGCCCCCCAATACCATCCAGGACAGAAGGTTTGGCTATCCACCAGGGACATTCGTCTCAAACCGTCCTCAAGGAAACTTTCACCCAAGTTTATCGGCCCTTTTGAGATACAGTCAGTTCTTGGTCCTACATCTGTTCGCTTGATCCTGTCTGACGGCTTCAAGATTCATCCTCTGTTTCACGTTTCCTTGCTAAAGCCTGTTTTGTCTAGCCCCCTGTGTCCTCCATCTGACCCTCCACCGGCCCCCCTCATTGTTGGTGGACACCCGGGTTATTTGGTTCATAAAATCTTAGCTGTCCGTCGAAGGGGCAGGGGTTTTCAATACTTGGTGGAATGGCAAGGCTACGGTCCAGAAGAGAGGTCATGGGTCCCTCGTTCCTTCATCTTAGGGTTACTTGTGGAGTTCCACAGGGTTCTGTGCTTGGACCAATTCTGTTTACCATATATATGCTCCCAATTGGTAGAATCATTAGACAGCATGGGATAAATTTCCACAGCTATGCAGATGATACACAACTATATTTATCCATAAATCCTGATGAACCCAGTCAGTTAGGTGGATTACAGGCATGTCTGGAAGACATAAAAGCATGGATGACCCTAAACCTTTTGCTTTTAAATTCTGACAAAACAGAAGTTGCTGTCTTTGGACCAGAAGTTCTTAAACAGAAACTGATTAGTCAATCACTTCAGCTGGATGGCATTAAATTGGCCCCCAGTAATAGCGTAAAGAACCTATGCGTTATTTTTGACCGAGACTTGACATTTAAATCCCATATTAAACAGGTTTCTAGGATTTATTTCTTTCACCTCCGGAATATTGCTAAAATTAGAAACATCCTGTCCAGGAGTGATGCTGAGAAACTAGTCCATGCATTTGTTACCTCAAGGCTGGACTACTGTAATTCTTTACTATCAGGAAGTACACAAAATGCCATTAAAAGCCTTCAGTTGATACAAAATGCTGCAGCAAGAGTTCTGATGAATATTAAAAAGAGAGATCACATTTCTCCTGTTTTAGCTTCCCTTCATTGGCTCCCTGTTAAATCCAGAATAGAATTTAAGATCCTTCTTCTTACATACAAAGCCCATAATAATCAGCTCCATCATACATCAGAGATCTAATTGTTCCATATGTTCCTAACAGAGCCCTTTGCTCTCAGACTGCAGGTTTACTTGTAGTTCCTAGGATTTCTAAAAGTAGAATGGGAGGCAGATCTTTTAGTTATCAGGCTCCTCTCCTGTGGAACCAGCTCCCAGCTTTAGTCCGTGAGGCAGACACTCTGTTTACTTTTAAGGCCAGGCTTAAAACATTCCTTTTTGATAAAGCTTATAGTTAGAGTGGCTTAGGTCATCCTGAGCTATCTCTGTAGTTATGCTGCTATAGGCTCAGACTGCTGGAGGACAGACTTACCAATTTTCTTCACTCTGCTACTTCCTTTTCTCCTACGACTCTCCAGTTGTATTACAGTACATTCTGTTATTTCGACTGTTAACTTTGTTTTCTCTCAGTGTTTTTCTCTCCATAGAAGATATACCTGGTCTGGTATCCTGCTTGGCTGCAATGCCCTGTTGGACGGGGGGCATCGACTGGGATGATGCTCCCAGTAACTGAACATCCACTGTGTCCTGTTATCAACTTTTTACTTTCTGTAACATAGAAAGTTCTCTTATATCAGATCTTCTGTTCCTTCTGTGTCTCTGCTCTGTCTTCTCAAACCCCCAGACGATCGTGGCAGATGGCCGCTCCTACTGAGCCTGGTTCTGTTGGAGGTTTCTTCCTGTTAAAGGGGAGTTTTTCCTCTCCACCGTCGCTACATGCTTGCTCGGTATGAGGGATTGCTGAAGGATTGCTGTGGTTGGAAAGTCTGCATCAACGGGGCCCAAACCAACCTCACGCCAATGACTGACGCAATCTGCTGGGATTCCTTAAATAGGAAACTTTTTAACTGATTGGAATGTTTGTATAAATGTATTTAAATGACTTCTTGTTAAGTGCCTTGAGATGACATCTGTTGTGAATTGGCGCTATATAAATAAACTGAATTGAATTGAAATCTTATACATGTCCCTTATTCGTGACTTTGAGGCTTCTCGCCCTTCCTGTTCCACTTGGCTGCCAGGAGGCAGCCTTTGAGGGAGGGTTGGTTTGATCCAGTGTGTGAGCCATTTTTTGTTGCAGTGTCTCTTGGAAGAGGAGCTCTCACACCTGCTGCAGCTCACTTACCTGCAGGTGATCCAGCTGATGAGATTAGTGGCTTTTTAAGCAGCAGCAGGACAACCATTCAGTGCCTGATGGTCATACTGCACCGGTAGTATCAAGTCTCTGTGATATCTGAATCTGTTTCCTGAAAATTCCATGTTTTTGCAATCTGAAAGCTCTCTCTGCAGACATTTCTAAGTCTTGCCTTGTTTCCAGATTGAAGAAAGATCTCTCAGATGCCAGCATCCTGGGTTCCTTTATTGCTCACTTCACCGTTCCTATCTAACTCCTGCCTGCCTTGCTCTCCACCGATCGAACTGCTCCGGATCCTGGGCCAAAGCCACCATACCACATTCCATCTCTGGCTCTCTGGACACCTGCTCACTCACTGAATTGCACCCCCACCCTAGCTGTCATTCAGTTTTGGCTGCGGTAAGCTTGTTCCATTGACCTCAATTCATCCTTACAACCCAAGCTGAATATGAACTGCTCTCTCCTGCAGACATAGTAGCCCGCCCGTGGACAGGACCTCCGCTATTGGACATCCAGCCCTTTTTTGAGTTATTAAATAAATCCTTAAACCTTTCTCTTGTCAGTTGTTTTCTGCATGTGAGTTAAACGTCTGCCTCCCATCATGACACTTTATTGCAGTTTTTACTTTAAATGCTTTGTCTGTGCTTTACTGCTATTTTTATTTTACCACTTAATCATGTAAAGCACCTTGAATTACCTTGTTGTTGAAAGTGTGCTATACAAATAAAATTGCCTTGCCTTAAAACAGCCGGCCCCCAGCCATAGTTTATTAGTAGTTTCACATTTCTCCTGCTTTAGCTTCCCGTCATTGGCTCCCTGTTAAATCCAGAATAGAATTTAAGATCCTTCTTCTTCCATATAAAGCCCATAATAATCAGCTCCATCATACATCAGAGATCTAATTGTTCCATATGTTCCTAACAGAGCACTCTCAGACTGCAGGTTTACTTATAGTTCCTAGGATTTCTAAAAGTAGAATGGGAGGCAGATCTTTTAGTTATCAGGCTCCTCTCCTGTGGAACCAGCTCCCAGCTTTAGTCCGTGAGGCAGACACTCTGTTTACTTTTAAGGCCAGGCTTAAAACTTTCTTTTTTGATAAAGCTTATAGTTAGAGTAGCTAAGGTCATCCTGAGCTATCTCTGTAGTTATGCTGCTATAGGCTTAGACTGCTGGAGGACAGACTTACCAATTTTCTTCACTCTGCTACTTCCTTTTCTCCTACTACTCTCCAGTTGTATTACAGTACATTCTGTTATTTCGACTGTTAACTTTGTTTTCTCTCAGTGTTTTTCTCTCCATAGAAGATATACCTGGTCTGGTATCCTGCTTGGCTGCAATGCCCTGTTGGACGGGGGGCATCGACTGGGATGATGCTCCCAGTAACTGAACATCCACTGTGTCCTGTTATCAACTTTTTACTTTCTGTAACATAGAAAGTTCTCTTATATCAGATCTTCTGTTCCTTCTGTGTTTCTGCTCTGTCTTCTCAAACCCCCAGACGGTCGTGGCAGATGGCCGCTCCTACTGAGCCTGGTTCTGTTGGAGGTTTCTTCCTGTTAAAGGGGAGTTTTTCCTCTCCACCGTCGCTACATGCTTGCTCAGTATGAGGGATTGCTGAAGTATTGCTGTGGTTGGAAAGTCTGGATTCCTTAAATAGGAAACTTTTTAACTGATTGGAATGTTTGTATAAATGTATTCAAATGACTTCTTGTTAAGTGCCTTGAGATGACATCTGTTGTGAATTGGCGCTATATAAATAAATTGAATTGAATTGAAGTTAACAACACAACCCAGGCGACTGTCTGCTGTCGCTACATGTTGGTCCAGGAGGAATAAACGCTGCAAGTCAATGACTTGATACAACCTGCTGGGATTCCTTATATAGAAAACATTTAAACTGATTGGAAAAATGAACTGAATGATTAATTGGAATGTATGGATGATTGAATTGAAATTACTTCTCTTGTAAATTGCCTTAAGTTAACATGAGATGTGAATTGGGACGATATAAATAAGATGAATTGAATTTAAATTTTGGATTCCGTCCTCTTCACTCTAATACCCCTAAATAAAACTCAAGAGGAATTTCCAAAAGTCAACTAATCAGCAAACAGTCAAAATGTTTATGATTTAATATATTTAATAACAATCTGTAAACACCTTAGAGCAGTGGTGTCCAATGTTTGGCCTCAAGGGAAGGTTTCCTGCATGTTTTAGATGTCACCCTGGGTCCCAACATGATCACCAGAGGCACTCATACATGAACATCTAGCAATAAAATTATCCTTCATGCTAGTTTTGAACTAATTTGAAAAGACTCTGCGATTTAAACCAGGATGAAGGTGCAAAAACTTTAAAGGCACTTTCACCAAAGACAGTTGGTGTTCATACATAATGTGCTCATCATGTGATCAGAGATTACATCTTCTGTCGGTGACTTTAGGAGCCAGGAGGTAAAATGGGTAAAGAGGCAGTTTACATAATATGGCATCATAAAGAAATATATAGCAATGCTCCAACTTTCGGCTGAGTAAGGAAGGCCAACCAGCAGAATCATACAAGCTACAATGATGAGTACAGTAACCAGAACTTGTTACAAATCTTAGTGCTGCATGGTGATGGCAGCATGATGCTGTGGGGAAGCTTCTCTTCAGCAGGGGCAGAGAATCTGGGTAAGAATGATGAGAGGGAGATTCAACCCTGAAAACAGCCACATATCAATGTTTCAGGTCAAAGCATATTCATTTTTTAAAATGGCCCAGTCAAAGTCCAGACCTAAATCCCTTCTCCACCAAGTTTGACAGAGCTTCAGCTTTTTTGCCCACCACACTTTAGTCTTTATTAATGACAACTTTTGGAAAGCTGTTTTGTATTTCTATGTCCCCTAAAAATCCCAATCAAATACAGAAAGGCTTTTGGTTTTAAGATTAATTATGTGTAAAGGTTCAAGGGGTATGAATACTTTCGCATCGTAGCAACGAGACGGGTGATTGCAGGTGTGAGGTTATTACCTGTCGACCCTTGGGCTGGATGGTGGATGGCAGGTCCTGTAAAAGTCGAAGCAATAATCACAGAAAGATGTTTAGATCAACTGTTAACACCAAACAATTTTACATTTGAATGCGTAACCATCTGTAATCCAGCTGGCATGAAACACAAACAGAAGCAGACAGCGAAGACCAAGCGAGCGCACAGCAAGCCAAGCAGCCGCAGCATCAGCACCACAGCAGTGTCTGTCTGGAACCTGGAGCCTGGACTGAACCTGGCTGGGGGGGGGGGCTGTGTCAGCAGAAGGACATGGCACACGGCAGGCTCCCTGAGGCACACCAATTTGTTAACTGAGATATCGGACACAGGAGGGGCCTTTGATTTAAATAAATGAAAAGGGGGGGGGTACCGGACCACCGGCCGCCTGCGTCAGATCCTACTGCTGCTCCAACAGAGATGAGACACAAACCATGTGACATGGTGAGGAGACATTTACACTCGGGGGACAGGAGACCATGACAGATGAAACACATTGGAGGGGCACACTGGGGTGTCTTGGGGGGGGGGGGGGTCCTTACCAAGATAGAACTGTTAATGCTGGAATGGCCATTGGCAGGGGACTGCCTGGAGGTGCTGGGGGAGTCTTTCTGAAATAAGACACACAGGTCAGCAGCGCACAGCAAGAACACACACACACACACACACACACACACACACACACACACACACTCCTGTCTTGCTTTACTTGTGTTGACATTGTATTGACTTCCATTGATTTTACTATGCCTAACCCAGAGACTTTCCCTAAACCTAACCATTACTGATACATGCCTAACCCTAACCTTAACCTAAACCTAATTCACACCATACCTCTAAACCTAACTAGTAGAGTTTAATAGCTAGTTAAACATTGTGGGGACCAGGCAAAATGTCCTCACAACTACAAATGTCCACACAATGCTGGTGGCCTGTCAAAGGTTGGTCCACTCAAGTATAGCTATACATGTACACACACACACACACACATCTTTCTGGGTGGTGATCGCAGGTGAGGGAGAGTATTTTTTGGAGCACACAA
Source organism: Valencia hispanica (assembly GCA_963556495.2). Classification (NCBI taxonomy): domain Eukaryota; kingdom Metazoa; phylum Chordata; class Actinopteri; order Cyprinodontiformes; family Valenciidae; genus Valencia; species Valencia hispanica. The sequence continues at coordinate 57,500,779 of OY747707.1, read as the reverse complement.
CAGAAGACCTACCACAGCGCTGACCAAATGAAATGCGTCAACAAAACATGGCAGACAGCTTCACCAGCAGCCCTTTGCAGCCTGCACCACAGAGGGGCGCTTGAGTGACATGAGGTTCTCCATTGAGCAGCAGAGAGCATGAGGTCATCACTAACACCAACAGCCACAGCTCAAAGCCACGAGGAAAGGTCTCGCTGTGCTGCATGAACAACAGAGCTGAAGGACGTTGACATCATAACTAAAGCTGCTTCGGCTGAGCTGGGAAAATAACGTGTAAAAGGAAAAAAAGCACTATGCATAACTAACTTGTCATTTATGATAAGGATAAAGAGTCACTTAGATAATAAGATCATTTTAACAAGGTTGTGATTTGCACCACAGAACTGTTAGAATAAAATAATCTAGAAGAGGGCATCTACAGATTATTCCATTTGTTTCTCTAAATATTATTTTAATGTTCTATATACTGTAAGATCAGTTAACATCATCTTCTTTTTTCAAAGTGCATGCATAGATGTGGAGGAGGACTGCTGTCCTGACAGTCAGAACTCAGGGTAAACAGGCCACTGTGACTGTTTCAGGTCTTTGCGTTGTCCATATTTGTTCCAGTGTTGGTCCTCATGGTTGGGAGATGTGTATGAATAAGCGTGGATAAAATAATAAAAACAAGAAATAAATACTTTATAGTTTCTAGTTTGTATAATGTATTTATAATTCCTTTATTTTTCAAGGATGTTTGTTTAAAGCAGGGCTTTATGCACTTATTGTATTGTTCATAAGATGGCTGGAAATCAACAGAGAAAGCTCAGATTTCAACTGGTTCATGATTTTTCTTCCACTCTTCATCTGAAGTATTTAATTCATAGAGAAGTTGAGGATAATCAAACTCAAGCATAGGGGGCTTGGGCACCTGTCCCTTTCCCTCATGGTGCCAACCTGTGCCTCTCAACATCAACATTTAAAGGCGCAATATATAAGAGTAACATCTAGTGGTCAAATGTGAGTACTGCAGTCCACGTAGAAAAACTAAAAAGTCCACACTCAGCTATTCACCCCTCCACTTTGGGAGTTTCATGCCAGGTTGTGTTACAACAATATTTCAAGGTTAGGTGAATAAATTGATTTAATTACATATTAGTAAAGGCATCTAGGGAATATGGCATAATAAGAGAGCATTAGAGTCAGTGAAGAGGCCTTTCACCTTGTCTGATCTAACTACTGTTTGGTTAACCTTGCAATGAAGACATAACATTTGGAGACTGAAGGCAGAAGCTGCTTACAGAGAAGTCAGACATGATCTGGGGCGCGAGAGAGTTCAAGCGTTGGCACAGGCAGGCTCATGTACAAGACTGGCCGTAATAAAATATAATAAATGCCGATCCAAACTTCCGCCTCATTCTTATGGAAGGAAGAAGATATTTTCTTTCCATTGCCAGTTACGGATCAGGGACAGAAGATTCAAGATGACGAGCGAAGATGAGTCATACACAGTAAGTTGATAAGTAGATTACATGTGGCTTACATGTGATTGGCTCTGGAACCAGGAAGTATGAAGGTGGGACAGATTGTAAACAATGACAACGTCCCTCTGTGGCCTTTTTAAAATGAGAAAAACTAAAAACGGCTGAGAAGGAAATCTTGTTTTAAAGTAACTTTCTTTCTAACATCAATGAGATATTAGAGAGTTGTGTGATTATTTCACTGTAAACTGATAACATATTGCACTTCTAACTATTAATAACAATTCAGCTAAATAAAATGATCTGGCTGCTGTCAGTCACATGATGGCCATTAACCAATGCTGATCCTTAATGTGCCACCACTCTTCAGCTGTTTTGCTTTGTGAATGAGGCAGTGGGTAAGTAGGGTGTAAAATATAATACAGAAATACTAGATTACTATATATTCCTGAAACACTTTCAGGACTGGGCCAAGACGTTTGATTTTAAAGGAGTCCTAACCTAGTATTACCTTGGATACCCACGCTCTATTATAGTCTTTCAGGCTCTTCTAAAACAGAAAAGTTGAAAAAAAGTGAAAAAACTAAACACAGAGCTCCTCTGACCCTTATTTCTGAAGGCATTATTGTCTCGTGAGATCTGATGTGATATTTTGGCTGTCGTGGACGGTCATTGTAATAATGCAAATGAGGGGCACGTTGATTGTTGGCAGGAAGGAGGGGGGTTGACACCGCAGGTAACGCTTCAGCATATCTAACCCATATCTACTACTCCCGCTAGAACACAATAGCCACATTAGCAGTTAGCTGCTGTTTGTTACACACAGCAGAGCAATAAAAACACAGCCTTACCGTTTCAATTGCAGGTAAGCCTCTGATTGTTGAAATTGCCCCTTTTTCCAAACGGCGCTTCGATGCCAACTTCGCCTGATTTTGTCCCAAATTCATAAAGGATTCCGGCGTAAAAAAATAGAAAAAATATATTCATGTTGATTCTGGCAGTCAACAACAGAGCAACTCACGTGTGCACTACGTTTCTGCATCTTTCACGGTCGAGTTCGTACTTCGAATCGGTGATGTGTCAGTCGCGAACAAATTGGCTCTAAGAGCTAACTCTTTGAAGTGAACGATGGGAGCCGGCTCGTCATTGGAAGACGTTTTTTTAGTTTTTCATTCCCCCCGCTTGTTTTGGTACATTTGGTACACATTGTTTTGCATTAATATTGGTAATAAATACACTTCAAGCAACAGAAAATCTGAGGAGCCACTTGGGAGCCGAGCCAAAAGAACTGGCTCTCCGAAAAGAGCTGGAATTCCCATCACCAGAATTCAGTAATGGCGGCGCTCGACTGAATATGAGGGGAAAGGGGCGAGGGGGAGGGCGGGCATAGGTCTGCGATGTCCATATATGGTATATCCTGCGACGACTTGCCGTCAAGTTGGCCAGGAATTAAAATCATGTATTTGAGTGCTCGTGCACGTGGGCTGGTTGACGAACCCAGGGGTAAACAAACGCTTCACTTTTAAATATCGGTTTCCCGGCCAGTGTATAATCGTTAGGCAATCATAACATACAGCTTTTCTCATGGAAAAGGGAAAATTACAGGTCATGACTCCTTTAACACTAGACCAGACATGTATTCTCCATGTGGTTAGAATGAATAAATACATGACAACCTTTAAAAGTCTGGAAATGATAATAATAAAACATACTAGAGCTAGCTGCTACCCTGTGAAGAATCCGGGGTGTCTGTTTCTTGTTTCTGCCTGTTCTTCCACTTTTCTAGCAGAGAGCCACCAGGGGGAGCCGTCAGAGGATCTTAGCTGTCCATCAACCCTAACCCTGCTGGCTGTACCTACTGGCACAACTGGCAGCAAGAATCATTAAGCTTCTTTAAAAGGAGATGGCTGGCAGACCTTCAGGGCGCGTGTGTGAGTGTTTTACCTCCTATGGTGCCTCTAGACCTCTGAGTTCACTGTGATCCTCTTGATGATTCTCCTGAGTTCCTTACCTGTTGGTAATCGTTTCTCTGTTCCTGGCTTATACTTCAGATCCTCTGTGTGTGTCCTGCATTCTTATCTGGTAAACCGGTTCCTACCACCACGTCTGACCAGCCTAAAGCTTTTCTAGTTCTGTGTTAACCTGCTGATTCTGTCTGTTTGCCCTCCTGCACCACCTCTGACTAATTCTCCAGGATTAACCACAAACACCCAAGGACACACCCAAACTCATTCCCTCTCTGGCCTCCCCTCATACCACCTACAGTAAGCTCAAACTGATCCATCCTTATTCATCATCCAAAAAATAAAGTTACTGACCTCCGGACTCACCTCTCTCTAATGTCACTGTTTCCGGTTCCCCCCAGTTCTAGTCTTCATCCATCCTTTCAATAGATATTTGTATTCTAACATGGACTGTGTTTTGTGATCTAAATGTGGGTCAGGAAACTGACAGCCTCATGACAGACCCAGCAAGTCCTCTCATGGACAAAAATGGTTATGCAGATCATATTTCAAGGTGGCCCTAGCATCTTATATTAGCAAATAGGTTGGTTAGCATAGCTAGCAGTACTAGCAATATAAAGAATGTTGATCTTTATACATTTCTAAAACTAGTCTATATGACAGATGTTAAAAGTTCCAAAGAACCAAACAGAACACCTCTGCACAGCCTTCCTGTTATCTGCTAAAAGTCTCACTCTTCCTCGTGAAAAATGCAGTTTCCTTTTAAATGGCTTCCTCTTATTGAGCCAAACAGTTCAGCTTAGACCGAGGACTAGCTTTGAATCTTCTTCCCTCAGTAAATGCATACATGACTGTGCCTAGTTTGGTACATTTGATGATCAGAAAGGGATCAGATGTTTTAGCTTTATAGTTTTTAGAAAGTTTAAGCTGAAAGTTTGACAGTTCCAGTCACCAAGTGATTTCTGCTGCATATCTTCTAGTTACTGTCTTCTAATGTTAGTTAAAGAATTAATCCTGAATTTCCAATGGACACAGAAACTGTGATGAATAGATATTCTGTCCACCTCTGCATGGCGTGTGTGTGAGACTGTTCAGGTATGGTAGCTGGTCTGAGAACGGGGGAAGGACAAGATCACACAGACAAGTGTGGCTCATTTCTGATGGAAGAGGAAACGGAAGAGGAGGAGTTCCGGTATCTTTGTTGTGAAATTGGTGTGCTAAATATCTTAACCAGCCTAAGCAAAACTCACCCAAACACACACTGAAACCTTGAGTTACACACACGCACAGTAACCAGGCGAGCAGTTAGTAACCAGATCAGGAGCTCACAATCAGGAGTAGAGAGCGGAGGAAGAGGAGGAAGAGGTGAAACGAGGAAGAGGTGTTACCTCACAAGAGGATCCCTGTGTCCGGTAATTCGGCACTATTTTAAAGGTGATGCTGCCTCGCATTTCCCTCTGTGGACACACACACACACACACACACACACACACACACACACACACACACACACACACACACACACACACACACACATATAGTAGTGTTAGTTTAGACTTCTGTCCAACATGTTTGTCTGGTAATTGAATCCATGATAACATACAGAATCAATAAATCTGCAGAATGTAGAGCATACTGATGAAGGATACGTGTGTTTCAGGTTCTCAGCCACCTGACTCTGTCAAACTTGGTTTGGGTCTCTACCATCTTTGCACATGTGGTGACTGAAAGCTCTGTTCAGAACAGCTCCAGCTCAGTCAGACTGGATGGAAAGTTGGTTTAGAGAAGCTTCAAACCAATCAGCTAGAGCTCTGCTGAAGGAAAGGATATATCTACACCATGATGGTGCCACCACCATGTTCCAAGGTAGGGATGGTGTTTAGGGTGGTGCTCAGTGTTAGATTCCCCCACAGCAGTATCCGTTTAGTTCTCATCTCTTCCTCATGTTTGCAGTGTGCCCTACATGGATTGTAGCAAAGAGAACTTCCTGTTTCTTTTAACGTCAGCTTATGAATGCCAACATTCTACAAAAAGCCACATTTGTTGAGTGCAAGACTAATAGGTATACTGATATTAAAGCATAAACATGCATGAATGCGTGAATGCACTGCACTACAGAAGGAAAAGCTGTTTTGATGAAGCGCTAATGCTGCAGACCGTGCAGAGATAGAGAAGTAAACTGGAAGGATGTGGCACTGTTGGCTGCCAGAGGTTGACTAACTTCTAATCATAAAAACATCTAAACAAGAAAACTGTGAATAATAAAGATGATGATAGGCATCTCTAAAGAAGGGGGGAGAACTTTTACATAATTTGTATGCTTGCTGGTCTAACTCTCTATATGTAATCCTGGACAAGTGTACAGTAACTTGTTAGCAAGAGATTTTTGCTGTGTCTTTGATACATCCTCATGTCTCACCAGAGTTAAAGAAGTCTCAATATTTCTGACAGTTTTTTAAATCTTTTTTTCCTTTTACTTGCTGACTTTGGTTTTAATGACTTTATTGTAGCCTTTTATTACCTCTGCCAAGGCGCCAGGGTTTGTCCGTCTGTTGTCTGTTAGTTAGCAACATTTCTCAAAAAGTTATTGATGGATTTTGATGACATTTTTCAGGAAATGTCTGCAGTGGGACCAGGAACAAGTGATTAGATTGTGGGGGTGATCTGGATCACTGTCTGGGGGGTTAGGACTGAGCTGCCTTGGCAGGTCTGCATTCTCCCAGTGCTTTTCTAGTCTTATATGTGTTTTCCAACTGCTGAACTTCCAGTTAAACCTGAGTCAACATTTGGTAACCAACTAAGTTTATATACATTGTAAAAAGTATTCCCAGTGTTTGGACTTTTGAACATTTTGTTACGTAAAACCATAACCGCAATTGTTTTAATTAGGAAATTATGTGACAGAACAACCATAGTAGCACATAATTGTGAAGGGATCATGATATTAAAACTCAGGCTCTCAGAGCAATGTTCAAACCATTAGAAAGAGTATGGCCTAATTAGAAACCTAACAAGACATAAACAGACAACCTGGACAAGGAGAGCATTAGTTAGAGAAGCTTCCTACAGGCTCATGGTAACTCTAGTGGAGCTAAAGATTCACAGCTCAGGGAATCTGTCGCCTGGATAACTGTTAAGCCTAGCTTATGCTTCTCCGTCCACAGAGGTAGGAGACACGCAGCGCCATTATCCGTCGGCTCTCCGTCACCCACGCAGGGACGCACGAAGTACAGCCCAATTTTTTAACTATCCGTCGAACACAACAAGAGCGCACATCTGTTATTGATCAGCTCAAAATCAATTCACCAATACGCTGCTCTATAGTCGATGTAATTAGTAGTCAGTGCAGCTTTTGGCCACTAGATGCTTTATATAGCAAGGCCAGTTTATCTAATCTGCTCGTTTGGTGATGTTGAACACCAGGAGGTGTCGAGAAGAACAAAACAAACGCTGTGTTGGTTTGTTTCCATGAGTTTTTAGAGGATTCTATGAGCTGCACTTCTAGTAAAAAGCTTTCCAACTCAATCTAAAAACCCGGTCTGGTATCCTGCTTGGCTGCAATGCCCTGTTGGACGGGGGGCATCGACTGGGATGATCCTCCCAGTAACTGAACATCCACTGTGTCCTGTTATCAACTTTTTACTTTCTGTAACATAGAAAGTTCTCTTATATCAGATCTTCTGTTCCTTCTGTGTCTCTGCTCTGTCTTCTTAAACCCCCAGACGGTCGTGGCAGATGGCCGCTTGTACTAGTTCTGCTTTCTTCAAGTTAAAGGGGAGTTTTTCCTCTCCACTGTCGCAACATCCAGAGTATTTCAGGCAGCTGGCCATTAAATAAACAGATTCATTAACCAAAAAAGCACTTGGAGAGCGCAGACCTCCACCAAGGCAGCTTTGACCCCCCCCCCCCACCTCACCTGCCATGAGACGGGGTGATCCGGATCACCGCCAGAATCTTATCAGTTGTTCCTTAGTGTAGGTGAAAAGCTGCACAAGTTCACAGACAGCTACAGACAAGGAGAAACTGAAATTAAGATTGTCCATCACCCTGAATGCATCTTCCCCATGGGGAAACATGGAGCTGACAGCATCATGCTGTGGGAAAGAATTTCTTCAACAGGAACAATAAAACTGGTGGCGGATGATAAATGGAGCTAAATAATTCAAGAGGAAGAGGGTGCTAAAGAGTACCGCAGCTGACTTTCCAGCAGAACAATGACCCTGAACATAATAGAATGGTTTAGATCAGAGCGTATTCACATGTTAGGGTGGTCCAGTCAAAGTTCAGACCTAAATCCAATGGAAATCTGATGTTAACAGATGCTCTCCGTCCATTCTTACTGGGCTTTTTAGCAAAAAACAACGGGCAAAAATGTCCATCATTAGAAGTTCAGAACTGATGGAGAAAAACAAACCCAAAAGACTTGCAGCTGTGACTGCAGAGAGGGGAGGTTCGACAAATACCCCAAGAAAAATGCGAAATATAGAGTAACTCACCAGCATCTTCTGCAGCTGTTCCACAGTCTGGTTAGCCACGCTGATGCCATTGATTTCCCTGATCTCATCTCCAACGTGCAATGTTCCTGAAATGAAGTAAAAGCTTAGGAGACATGGGTGGTGGAACATTCAATTCAATTCAATTCAATTCAGTTTATTTATATAGCGCCAATTCACAACAGATGTCATCTCAAGGCACTTAACAAGAAGTCATTTCAATACATTTATACAAACATTCCAATCAGTTAAAAAGTTTCCTATTTAGAGAATCCCAGCAGATTGCGTCAGTCATTGGCGTGAGGTTGGGCCCCGTTGATGCAGACTTTCCAACCACAGCAATCCTTCAGCAATCCCTCATACTGAGCAAGCATGTAGCGACAGTGGAGAGGAAAAACTCCCCTTTAACAGGAAGAAACCTCCAACAGAACCAGGCTCAGTAGGAGCGGCCATCTGCCACGACCGTCTGGGGGTTTGAGAAGACAGAGCAGAGACACAGAAGGAACAGAAGATCCGAAATAAGAGTACTCTCTGTGTTACAAAAATAAAAAGTTGATAACAGGACACAGTGGATGTTCAGCCACTGGGAGCACCATCCCAGTTGATGCCCCCCGTCATACAGGACATTGCAGCCAAGCAGGATACCAGACCAGGTATATCTTCTATGGAGAGAAAAACACTGAGAGAACACAAAGTTAACAGTCGAATTATATTAAAAATATGCGACATGTTATGAGCCTCTGGAGCTCATTTTTGTATTACCACTACAGAAGAGGCAAATATCTCTTTGTTTTCCATATTAGAAATTAAATATGGTTAAATAAAAGAACCCCAGATGCCACTCTGGTGCGAACTGCCTAGGGACTGTGGATGTCAATTAGCATTCATGCTATAATTCATCATATTTGTGTGTATTCGTACTTCCATAGATGTTCATTAATATGCACTGTTCCTACAGAATTAATGTTGAAAAGCAGAAACTGGTTCTTCAGTGAGGAGAGCCCCCCCCCCCCCCACTCAGATAACATAAAAAACGTTTAAGATGAGAAATACCAGTAAGAGTGCAAAACAACTGCAGAATTAGAGCCCAAGAAGGATGATGCACAAAAAGAACAAAAAATCTTAGCGTTGGGTTGTGGGTGGATAATTTCTGTCAAATTATTCTAATAGAAGCACATGAAAATTTGACAAATCTGTAGTAATTTATTAAAAGCTCTTATGTTTTGGTTATCAAGCACTCCCACCACAGACCCACTGTGTTTCCATTACTATCCCAGGAATGCGGATGTAGCTGAGTACATGGGCGGGGTCAGCTAAAAGTGGGGCGAAAGGTCTGTGATGTCATTCGTAATCGCTACAAGAGTAAATAAAGGTGGAGGTGCGCCTTTAGAGCGGTATATGACAGAGAAACAACAATGGAGGACGTCGAGATATTTTTGTACTTCGTACTCAGACTGTGGCTCTTTCTGAAGAAGAAGTGGCTACCACTAGGTAGGTAGGCGTGTGACTGACATCACTTTATTGGATCAATCAGTCCACAGGTGGGCTGTTGGGTTGCTTCGGCCCGCTTCAAACCAAGGCAGAGGTAGTCCAAAAAAAAGGGGTCGGCTCGGCCCCGACAAAGGTAATAGAAACTGTTGCATTCTACTTTTTTGAGGCTATTTTTTATTATGCAGTACATATGTTTTAATTATATCTTTTTTAAGCTTTAGAAGTAATAGGCCTGTTTATATTATTCAGGGTAGTAAAACATGACTCTGTTACCAGTATTTTATAGGGTTGAAGGTTTTAAGTAAACAAACTCTTGAGTAAAGATATGAATTGAAAGCAGGGAGGATCAGCTATAACTCTAAGTCATGTTATAACCCAGTTCATGGTACGGTCAAGAGACCTGGAGAAAATAAATGACCTGTCAAGATGTAGAAGGAGGAGAGAGGAGTCATGTGATATGTTCTTTGTTCTTTTTCAAATAAAAATGGTACAGCCTTGTAAGAGAATGAGTCAGATCTTGTCTGGCTCCCATCTGCAGGTGCGTCCTTCAAACAGATATCTGTTGTTCTGTGTGTTGTGTTTACTCTCTGTCTCTCAGTGCTGGGTCTTATTTTGAAACAGTTCCCGCTGGGGTTTTGGAGTTCGGCGCCCCCACCTCTCTTAGCAGGAATTGAGTTGCAGAGCACATTATGATAGAAGCCGAAAAAACCCACCAAATCGGGGCTGAGTCTACCCGTTCCAGACCGAACCGACCCTAGTGGAAAAGGGATATGTTACCATTAGTGACTATGAGGCTGTACGTTTTTGTATTTTTTTTTCTTTTACACACACTGGACTTGTGACTGCACTACTCGCTGAACATCACCTAAAAAAGGAAGCTTATATGCTGTTGTGGTTTGAAAGATACCTTCTGATAGCATAAAGCAAACACAAAGTTCAATTATTTGTAATTTATTTACATACAGTTAGCCAAACAGCCAGGAAATAGCATCAAATACATAAATAGAAAGAATAGAAAGTACTAAGTTTTAAATCAATACTTCTGATAATTCCAAGTACCTATGTACTAAAATATGTAATGATTCTTTTTGTGCTCACATTCTCTTCTAGCCTGAGCATAAACCTTAAGGAAGCCCTGAAAGGCAACGGAGGAAATCTTTTTATGAAGACCCATTTTCTAAGTCTGACAAGCTTTTCTTTTTCTCTGGACTTCAAAAGTCATGTGCAAGTAAAAAAAAAAGTTAAAATATTTAACTTTTTTTTTCTTTTCTGCCTCGCTTCAGCCCTGAAAGTCAGGTGGAAAAAAAAAATTGTCTTATTTTTTTTTCTCGCTTTAAGCCCAGAAGGATAAAGAGAAAAAAAAAAGATTTTCTGTCTTCTGAAATTCCTAAGTGTTTTTTTTATCTTCTCGCTTCAGCCCTGAAAAGCAAACAGGGGAAAAACAAACATGGGTTTTGTTGTGTGTAATTTTTCTGTGTGTGTTGTTGTAATACCTTTTCTGTCCAGAAAAGGGTGGCGCTATCAGCTACGGTAAAGGTGAGTTTAGAGTTTAGGTTTAAATTACTATAGAGCAGAGGCGGAGGCAGACATTTTATACACCAGGGGCTTAGCCCTAAAGAGCTGTTATGCGTGTGTGTGTGTGTGTGTGTGGAGGGGGGGGGGTTAAGTTGTGTTCGACAAGCTTAACTTTATATAAGAAAATAAATTATATCATATACATGTGACACATTAGATTATTAATTAAGCAACAAGGCAGAACAGAACCAGGGCTGTATCTAGACACCAGGACTAAACCACAATTCAACCAAACCCAAAATGAACCGGGATTAAAACAGGACTGTAACAGTTCTAAATCAGGACTACTTCAGGACTGAACCAAGACAGAACCAGAATCAAAACTAGATTATAGTAGCACTGAAAATCAAAACCACCCTATTTTGTCAGCATGACACTGTATCTTCGAGGCTTGAGTTTTGCGAACCTATCAATGACAAGGGCATTGCTTTTTTTTCAGGGTCAATATTATTCAAGTATTCTTTTTCAGGTGTGTTTTGGTGTTCTCTGTCTTTATTGATTTCCCCAGAGCTATCTGAATGATCCGAAAGAGAGTCGTTACTATTTAATGATACTTCTGTATTCGTCTCTCTGAGTTACTAGTTTGTACCATATTATTTTTAATTCTGCCAAAGAACTACACTATTTATATAACTATTTAGCCTAGCTGTGCAAAAACAGCCTACATGAATTAGAATAATTACAAACCTAACAATATACACTTGTGAACATGTTCTAGTGAGTTTTGGCAAACAACTGTCTGTGACTAACATGTCTTTCTCACCTGGATCTTGTTCCATCTCTGTTCTGTCCTCATTCTCCTCTCCCTCTCTGTTCCTCTCTCTCCCTCTTTGTGTTAGCAATCAAGCCAAACATCAAATATACAGTTGAAAACCAGATATTTACATACACTTCAGATAAAAACACTTTTTTACTGCCAAACATCAAATCAGACTAAACGTCTATTTTTTTAGATTAATAAACAGAAAAAATTTGTATTTGTTAAATTTAAGTATAAAGAGAGAGTATTTTATGTATTTTTTTAATGGCAAATTGCACCCAAATTGTATTTAAAATTGAGCCACACTTGTGGACGTCCACAATTCTTTTCCTGATGTCTTGGTTGATTACTCTTGATTTTCCCATGTCAAAGAAAGAGGCTTTGTGTTTTGGGGGTGCCTTAATATGCATCCACAGGTGTGCTACCAATTAACTCAAATGGACTCTATTAACCAATCAGAAGCTTCTTAAGCTCAGAATGGAATCATCTGGAGTTTCCTCCTTTTTTAAAAGGATTTTTGGGCCTGAGTGGCCTTTATTGACAGTGGACAGAATTTATGAAAGGGGAGAGAGGTGGGGGAAGACATGCGGGAAAGGTCGCCCGGGACGGGACTCGATCCGGGGACAGCCGCATCGAGGACTGAAGCCTCTGCACATGGGACGCCCGCTCTAACCACTACCCCACGCGACGCCCTGGAGTTTACTTTTTGATTAAAGATGCAATAAACTTAGCATATATATACTCCTGACTGATTGAAGTGCTAGCACGCCTTCCAATCTGGAAGCAGGGTTTGGGGACTTTGGGTTGGGCTCTCCAATCTCTGATGCTGAGGTCACCGAGGTCGTTAAACTGATTTCTCCTCGGTCGCAAGGCTCCGGGGGTGGATGAGATTCGGCCGGAGTTCCTCAGGGCCCTGGATGTTGTGGGGCTGTGTTGGTTAACGCGGCTCTGCAATATTGCGTGGACATCGGGGCAGTTCCCTTGGATTGGCAGACCGGGGTGGTGGTCCCCCTGTTTAAAAAGGGGGACCACAGAGTGTGTTCCAACTACAGGGGGATCACACTTCTGAGCCTCCCTGGTAAGGTCTATTCAGGGGTTCTGGAGAGGAGGGTCCGACAGATAGTCGAACCTCGGATTCAGGAGGAACAATGCAGTTTTTGTCCTGGCTGTGGAACACTGGACCAACTCTATACCCTCAGCAGGGTCCTGGAGGGTGCGTGGGAGTTTGCCCAACCGGTCTACATGTGTTCTGTGGACTTGGAGAAGGCGTTCGATCGTGTCCCTCGGGAGGCCTTGTGGGGGGTGCTCCGGGTGTATGGGGTACCGGGCCCCTTGATACAGGCTGTTAGGTCCCTGTACGACCGGTGCCAGAGTTTGGTTCGCATTGCCGACAGCAAGTCGGGCTTGTTGTTTCCAGTGAGAGTTGGACTCCGCCAAGGTTGCCCTTTGTCACCGATCCTGTTCATAACTTTCATGGACAGGATTTCTAGGCGCAGCCAAGGTGTTGACGGGATCCGTTTCGGTGGCCTCAGGATCGGGTCTCTGCTTTTTGCAGATGACGTGGTCCTGTTGGCTTCATCGAAACGTGATCTACAGCTTTCGCTGGAGCGGTTCGCAGCCGAGTGTGAAGCGGCTGGGATGAGAATCAGCACCTCCAAATCCGAGGCCATGGTCTTGAGCCGGAAAAGGGTGGGGTGCCTTCTCCGGGTCGGGGATGAGGTCCTTCCCCAAGTGGAGGAGTTTAAGTATCTGGGGGTCTTGTTCACGAATGAGGGAAAAATGGAGCGGGAGATCGATAGACGGATTGGTAGGGCATCTGCAGTTATGCAGGGCGCTGTACTGGTCTGTCATGGCGAAGAGAGAGCTGAGCCGAAAGGCGAAGCTCTCGATTTACCGGTCGATCTACGTTCCTACCCTCATCTATGGTCACAAACTCTGGGTGGTGACCGAAAGAACAAGATCACGGATAGAAGCGGCTGAAATGAGTTTCCTCTGTAGGGTGTCTGGGCTCTCCCTTAGAGATAGGGTGAGAAGCTGAGTCATCCGGAGGGGGCTCAGAGTAGAGTCGCTGCTCTTCCACATCAAGAGGAGTCAGTTGAGGTGGCTCGAGCATCTGGTCAGGATGCCTCCTGGACGCCTCCCTGGTGAGGTGTTTCAGGCACGTCCCACCGGGAGGAGGTCCAGGGGAAGGCCCAGGACACGCTGGAGGGACTATGTTTCTCGGCTGGCCTGGGAGCACCTTGGGATTCCTCCCAAGGAGCTGGAACAAGTGGCTGAGGAGAGGGAAGTCTGGGTGTCCTTGATTAAGCTGCTGCCCCCGCGACCCGACCCCGGAAAAGCGGAAGAAAATGGATGGATGGATGCTAAAAAGTAAATACATAACTCTCTCTCTTTATTCTGACATTTAACTAATTAAAAAAATATGTCAATATTTACTTAGCTAAAACAAAAGAAAAGTTGACTCTAATTTGAGGTTTAATAGTAAAGACAATTTTTTTTTCTGAAGTATATGTAGGTATCTGGTTTCAAATGTGAATATTCTGCTGTATTGAAATTCCTCTTGTTTTGCATAGAAATATAATGAACGGCATATAAAGCATAATATAATAAGATCAGTGGGATTCAGAGCTAATCAGCTATTGCCTGATCTTGGGAAAGCCTCCTGCCATCTTACATTTGGGTAATGTGAGATACAACGCTTTGTGGTGGATAATTACAGCAAGCTTTAATGTTACAGTCAGAGTTTTATTGGTTTCTGCTGCCAATTTTCCTGAATGCCGTTGTCGCGCCACTCTTATTTTGAAGTCATGTCTCTACTAACAGGAAGTAGCATGTCTGTCATTAGCTTGACTCCCGTGTAACTGGCGTCACTCTAAACGTTTTGTTAGTATATCAACATCTGCTACTTACATATTTTATAATAGTATGATATTACAATAAAAATAACGAGAAAATCAGCATGTGCTACCAATGTTAAGGCCTATTAAACAGGTAGAAGATTCTGAGGACCGGATGTTATGCCTTCATAATAGTGTGCTAGTGTCATATAATAAACGGGGAGGTTGTTCTGGTGGTTTTAGAGAAGTTTTCGTCTATCATATACATTGTTGCTGTGCTGCGCATAACTGCTTAACTGCCACATTGATTCCCTCACTTGAACAATGTTTTCTGATTATATTTAACATCAAAGGTAGGCTAATGGTTTTTTGCATGTAAACATGACAGAAGCAGTTTTCAATGAGTAGCACTGACAGATCATCAGAACAGCGGCATACAAACCACACTTTGTACCTGTAACTCTAAATGACAAAGTTTGCTGTGAGTATATCGAGCAACAGTCATGTATGCAATGTACTTTAACTTTATACTGTTTTCATTAAAAGTGCATCTGTGCTGTTCACTGTTATCTTCACTTTGCTACTATAACTCCCACTGAGAACAATAGTTTAATCGGGGCTCAATTTATAATCAATAATCAATCAGAACAGTTTAAATGTTCTAGTGCTTTAATTTATATGGTTCATATTAACCTATGCATTGTGCATTAATTTGTCTTCTTTACAGTTTCATACAGGAGGACAGACAACAGTTCCAGCATGGACAGTTTCCGGACAGATTCATCTTCTGCCTTCTTCAATTCATCATCTGCTCACCTTCTTTTAAAATCTTTCACTTAATGATTAGCTTATTGGGTAGGTACTGATACATCAGCATAGCAACCAGGTCCAAGATCCAGGAGGTTGTCCTCCTACCCTCTAGGATGGAGACAAGCAGACCGCCAAAGCCCCCACAGTGGCGAAACAGCCCACCAGCCCAGGCCCGACCAGACCGCCTGTTCCTCCTCCTGAACCCCAAGCCCTGATGGCCAATAGCAAACAGGGGTGTGGAAAAACCCCTAGTCTCCCTACTCTTGCTCGAGTATGGTGTTAATACGTGTTGTTAGGGTGTGCATCTAAAACAGAGGGGTATGATGTGGGGAAGGCAGCCACGCATCCCCTAACCCCCACCCCGAGCCCTCAGTGTCTATTTGCAGTTTAACAGTGGGCAAGGGCACCAGAGGTGAAGCTGATTTAACAGCTCCCCCTGTGGATGCCAAAAAGTCTGCCCATCCCAAAGTCCCTACATGTGTGTCTCATGAGAACGTTATAAGTGAGAGTCTAAGTTGTACAGTAAGATTGGGACCCAGGCTGCCACGGGGAAGCGGAGATGGAAACCCCTCCATGCACCCCAGTGACATGCCTACATCCCAAGGCCCTACATGAGCAGTAAAGTGATGGAGCGGGTGGACAGAGGTGTCCAGAGATGGGGAGGGAAAGACTGGGGGACAAAATGCCTTCCCAGGGAGCCAGCTTCACCACTTACTCCAAGGCACCTCAGTTCACCAAGTTTTACCAGGGGAGGGAAGCACTGGCATGTTCACCCCGGGGCCCATGGCTTCAGCTTCACCAAACTCCATGGAGCCCAAGGCAGTCCCCCCGGCCCCATCCCAGAAGAAGATCTATACCCACCCTCAACATTCAGTCTACTATCAAAGCACAAAAGACATCAGACACCCAGGTAGAGTTCTGCAATCCCCCCACCATCCAAGTGCACCCCCCAAGGGGAGAGCACTTGTAGCTAGATAGCAAGACAGCATCCCTGCCAATAAAGGAGGCCCCCAGCACCACCCATGCATTGCAGGCACCTGTGCCCAGGCAGGAACCCAGTACCACCCCAAACCCAGGTGATTTGCCCACCCAGACCAGGAACAGGCCGATATCCACCACCTCCTATCCCCGGCACAGCGACAACTGCTGTCTGATGGCTCAGCAAGCGACCGAATAACAGCAATATTAATTTCAGATATTGATATGAGCTCATATTTTCATGTACATCCCTACCTAAAGTCAGGAACAGCAGTCACTGGCATAATTATTAAGCATCAGTTAACCTTCTTATCACCGTCATACTTCCTCCTGTGGAAGGTTCAGTCGGCTCTGATCAGCCATTGTTTTGTTTACAATGGCTATAAAATAAAAAATAAATAAAATATACAATGAGGGATTGAAGATGACGATGAGGGTTCCTCTGGTTTCCTCCTTAACCCAACAGACTAGATCACAATGGTTTGGTTAAAACGTCCTAGCGCCTGTCCCAAAAGAATGAACTGTCTAAGCTGCTCTGTAAGGTCATGTTGTGAATGTTGATTTTAATTTTGTCAGACCACTACACAAAAAGAAATGTGGTTGGCTGATTATTCTGTGAAAAGCTTCTAAAGAGTCTTTCTCTAAGCTGCAAGTAGAAGTGAAATTGTACCTTGTCTGTGGATCATCCCTCCGTGCATTATCCTAGCCACAATGCAGTGGTTGGAGTCGTTCATCTTCAGAGTGATGCCCTGCATGGTTGCAACACAGACAAATCTACAATCCAGGTTTCATGATAACAGACTCATCTTCTTAGCGTTATACTCATAGTTGGACATGTGGTGGTGCTTTAAAGGGAAAACTTTGGATTTTGTTTGGAAAATTGTCAGGGCATGTACCATCGGTTCATCTGTGTTCTTCTGGAACTGGACCAGGCGGACTCTGGTGACGTTTTCCAGGTCCATGTCTCCATTTGCGCTCTCCGGGGACTCCCCGTTCAAGTAGGGTGAGGTGGGTGGAGGGGTGACCCGCAGAGCCTCGTCACTGTAAACCTCATGGGCGACCACGTCATGGGCCTGCAGCAGTGCCTGTTGGCAAGGCAACTTTATTTGTATAACACACTTTCAACAATAAGGCAATTCAAAGTGCTTTAGGTAATTTCCTGGATAAAATAAAAGCAGCAATAAAGAACAATAAAAGCATAAAACACAAAATCAGAGACACAAAACATATGACACATGAAATTATGACATTCCAGCTATTATTAATCACTCACTCAAAGGCAGCTCTAAACAGATGGGTTTTAGCCTTGATTTAAAGGAACTCAGTGTTTTAGCAGCTTTGAACTCGTTCAGAAGTCTGTTCCAGATTAGGGGAGCATATAAACTGAAAGCTGCTTCTCCATGTTTGGTTCTGATTCTAGGAATGATTAGTAGACTAAAGTTGGAAGACCTGAGTGGTATGGGGGGTTTATAGAGTGGCATCAGATCTTCAACATATTTTGGTGCTAAGCCATTCAATGATTTATAAACTAGTAAAAATATTTAGACGTCTATTCTCTGAGCTAAAGTGAGCCAGTGTAAGGACTTTAGAACTGGGGTGATGTGCTCTACGTTCGTGGTTCTAGTGAGGATGCAAGCAGCAGCATTCTGGATCAGCTGCAGCTGTCTGATTTACTTTTTAGGCAGACCTGTGAGGACGCTGTTGCAGTAATCAATCCGACTAAAGATCAACGCATGGATGAGTTCTTCGAGGTCCTGTTGCGACATCGGTCCTTTAATCTTAGATATGTTCTTCAGGTGATAGAAGGCTGACCTTGTTATTGCCTTTATGTGACCCTGGAGGTTCAGGTCTTAGTCCATTACTACACTTCGATTTCGGGCCTAATCAGTAGTTTCTAGCTGTATTAACTGAAGCTGTGTGCTGACTCTAGATCTTTCCTCTTTAGGTCCAAAAGTAATTACTTCAGTTTGGTTTCTGTTTAGCTTGAGAAGGTTATGGCACATCCATCTATTGATTTACTCGACGCATTTACTTAGGGTTTGGATGGGTTCAAAGTCACCTGGAGACATCGTAATGTAGAGCTGAGAATCATCTGCATAGTTATGATTGCTAACATTGATTGTGTCACACCCCCCCGTGTTTTGTGTCACAGTGGCCTGTGAACTCTTTGCTGTTTGTTCTCCCCTTCTCCTTTTTCTCTCTCGCTGTTGCTTGCAGAGTCCCAGTCCACCGAGAGGTCCGACCGAACCCGGCCAAACACCCGACCCCAACGCCCTGCGGCACACAAAGACCAAGACCCAGGAGCCAAGTCCAGTGCAAAAAAGACTGATCAGGCCAAGAAATGCCACCCAGCTGCCGCGACCAGCAGCCAGACACCCAAACAAGCAAACAAGGCGAGACGCCATTCAGGGACCGGTGATAACAAGAGAAAAAGAGAGACGCGGCCGCACATGCCAGCCACCGGCTGGCCCCGACCCCCACAGGCCGGCACCGGCAACAGAGACCCCACACCGGCCGCCCACAGCTAGGGGGCGTGGTGTCCCAGAGCCCCGAGTACCCAGGCCCACCCCAGACCCTACCCAGGCGCAGCATAGCCACCAGGCCTGTCACCCATGTCCACCAGTGCAACCCCGCCTAAGGCACCGCATGCAGCCGTCAGGAGTTACCACCCAAAGCCACCAAAGCCCAACCCCAGGTGGGGGCCACGACATCCAGCGCCCCATCCGCCCAGTGATCCCAACCCCAGGAACCCCCCCCCCCCCCCCCCCCAGATGCCCCCAACCCCAAGAACCCCCACATCAGCAACAGTATCCTACACAACAAAACCAAGTGTCCCCCACCCCTACTAGGTGATGGAGCTGATCAAAGAAGCCCAGACAGATTGATCAGATATGAAGGCAGAGGCTGTCTCAAGACCAATGTGGTCCAACAAGAGATCTCGATACTGATTAATATTAAGAGCCTTTTTATTTTTCCAGTTCAGGAGGATAGTTTTCTTAGCGATCCATAAGGCAATGTGAACCATTAGAACTGACTTTGTGTCCATGGTGACATCATTTAGATTTCCTAGCATACAAACTGAGGGAGAAGGTGGAATATTCTAAAGTACTCTTATATCAGATCTTCTGTTCCTTCTGTTTCTCTGCTCTGTCTTCTCAAACCCCCAGACGGTCGTGGCAGATGGCCGCTCCTGATGAGCCTGGTTCTGTTGGAGGTTTCTTCCTGTTAAAGGATAGTTTTTCCTTTCCACCGTCGCTACATGCTTGCTCAGTATGAGGGATTGCTGAAGGATTGCTGTGGTTGGAAAGTCTGCCCAACCTCACGCCACTGATTGACGCAATCTGCTGGGATTCCTTAAATAGGAAACTTTTTAACTGATTGGAATGTTTGTATAAATGTATTGAAATGACTTCTTGTTAAGAGCCTTGAGATGACATCTGTTGTGAATTGGCACTATATAAATAAACTGAATTGAATTGAATTGAATATGACCTTTTAGACACTTTGATAAGTCCTCACATATCTGGCACCAAAATTTCTTAACAGGTGGACAGAACCAAAGTGTATGAATAAAAGTATCCGGTATATTGCTTTTGCATTGTAAGCAGGTATTAGACGACGTGAAACCCATCCTGAACATCTGTTGACCTGTATTGTGTACTCTATGAAGGATTTTGTATTGTATTAATTGCAAATTAGGATTTTTAGTTATTTTAAAGGTTCTTAAAAATATCTGAGACCAGAATTTTTGGTCAAAGCTAGCTGATAAATCCACCTCCCATTTTGAAAAAGGGATGGCTATTGATTCATCTAATGTAGATAACGTTTTGTATATTTTAGACAGCAATTTGGGGGGGTTGTGACCAAGTTTAATTAAATCTTTTATAATAGATTTAATTTGTTGATATTCTAAGAATTTCTTTTTATTAATTCCATATTGTCTAATTAATGTATTAAATTAGATAAAATCTGTTCCTTCACATATATATTCCAGGTATTCAATTCCATTACACCTCCAGTCTGGAAAACGTATCATACTTTTTTTTTTTGCAAGATGTCGGGGTTATTCCAGATGGGTGTACGTCTGCATGGGATTATTGTGGACTCTGTCATTTTTAGAAACTCCCACCATGCTGTCAGAGAGGAGCTGATATTTATGCTTTTAAAGCATTCATGTTGTTTTATATTTAAGCTAATAAATGGTAGGTCTGAAAATGTTATCTTATTGCATAGTGTCTGTTCTACATCTATCCAGGACTCATCTAGGTAGCTATGTTTTAACCATCTTGAGTTTTATTGGAGCCTGTTTGCTAAGAAATAATGATGAAAGTTCGGTAGATCTAGACCTCCTTTATCTTTGGTCTTCTGCAGTGTTTTAAGATGATACGTGGGGGTTTATCTTTCCAAAGAAATTTAAAAACAGAGGAGTCCAGATATCTAAACCAATCCAGTGATGGTTTGCTTGGGATCATTGAGAATAAGTAGTTGATTCTGGGCAAAACCATCATTTTTATTGAAGCAACCCTTCCCATAAGCGATATGGGTAGGGATTTCCATCTAGCAAGATCATCTTCCACTTTTTTTAAAAAGTGGGATGTAGTTTAGCTTTGTTAAATCTGCAAGTTTTGGTGAGACATTGATACCTAAATAAGTAATATTCCTTGACTGCAGTTGTGTATTAGTTGGATTCTGGACAGAAAAATTGATTTAACGGTGGATTTAATTCAATATATATAATAATCTGAAACTTTTGAGTAAGAGTTTATCAACCCAATTACCTGAGAGAAAGAGGCTTGTGAATGCTGGAGAAAAAGTAATACATCATCTGCATAAAGACTGATTTTATGTTCTATGTTATTGCATTTTATGCCTTTAATATTGTTAGTTTGCCTGATTGCTGCTACTTGTGGTTCAATAAAAATAGCAAACAGGGAGGGAGAGAGATGACATTCCTGCCTGGTATCTTTCTGAAGATAAAACCTAGATGATGGTTGGTTATTAGTCCTGATACATGCTGTTGATGAACTGTATAATATTTTCAACCAGTTTATAAAAGAATTTTCCAAAGCCGAATTTAACTAAGGTTGCAAATAAGAATGTCCAGTTACCTCTATCAAATGCTTTTTCTACATCTAGAGATAATATATTAGTTTCAATGTTTTTACAGTAAGAAAAATCTATTATTCTACGTGAATTTGTGGATGAATGTCTTCTCTCCAGAGACCTGTCATCTGCAGAAATACTCAGATGACTCTGCAACTGTCGGGTGTATCAGAGATGGACAAGAAGCTGAATACAGAGAGCTGGTGGACCGCTTTGTGACATAGTGTGGAAACAATCGTCTCACCTTGAATGTGAACAAAACAAAGGAGATGATTGTAGATTTTAGAAGAAACAGGGATAAGTCAAACACTGTTTCCATCATGGGAGAAGAAGTGGAGGTGGTTGAGGGGTATAAATACCTCGGAGTTCACCTCGACAACAGACTGGACTGGAGACTGAACAGTGAAACCGTCTACAAGAAGGGACAGACCAGACTGTACTTCTTGAGGAAGCTTAGGTCCTTCAAGGTTTGCAGCAAGATGCTGGAGATCTTCTACAAGTCTGTTGTGGAGACTGTAATCTCTTCAGCCGTCATCTGTTGGGGTAGCAGCATCAGAGCCAGAGATTTAAAAAGGCTCAACAACCTGATAAATAAGGCTGGTTCTGTTCTGTGGACGACTGTGGAACCTCTGGAGATGATGATGCAAAGAAAGATTCTCCATAAAATCAAGAAAATGATGGACAACCAATCATCCTCTGCATGAGACTGTCATACAACAACAGAGCGTCATCAGTCGGAGGCTTCTTCAGTTTCACTGCAATACAGACCGCTACAGGAAATCCTTCCTGCCCACAGCCATCATCATCTACAACAACTCCTTAAAGAATTAATTATATGAGCTATACCAATACATAATTTCCCTCTGGGATCAATAAAGTATTTTTGAATTTGAATTTTATAAAACCAGTTTGATCAGGATGTATTATAAGAGAGGTTACTTTCTCTATCCTTTTTACGAGGGGTTTGCAGATTATTTTAAGATCAACATTAATGAGGAATATGGGACAATAGCTGGTAGGAAACACAGGGTCTTTACCTGATTTTAGTAGAAGACTAATGTAGGCAGAAATTATATTTGGTGGAAGTCGGCCATTTTCCTTGGTTTCCTGCAGCATTCTGTGGAACGTTGGTGCCAGAATATTCCAGAATTCTTTATAGAACTCTGCTGGAAATCCATCTGGGCTTGGAGCCTTTTTATTGGGCATGCTTTGGAGGACCTCCTGGAGTTCAGCCGTTGTTAGTGGTGAATCCAGGGCCATTGCTTGACTATCCAATAATTTTGGAAGTGTTATTTTATCAAAAAATTGTTCAATTTCATGATCTGATCTCTGGTGAGTATAAAGTTTTGTAAAATTCCTTAAAGGTGTTGTTTATTCTTCCAGGATCATATACTGTATTCTTGGTCTGATCTTTAATAGCAGATATAGTTGTTTTTTCTTTATTTATTTTAAGCTGGTTAGCCAAAAATCTACCTGATTTATTACCTTCTTCAAAGTTTTCTATCCTACGTCTTTGAATTAAGAACTGAGTCTGTTTATTAATAATTTCATTTAATTCTAGCTTTGCTTTACGGATTTTGCCTAGTCTCTCCTCATCTAGGGAAGCTTCTAATGATTTAATAGTTTCTTCTAATTCCTAAATACATTTTTTTTCTATTTTCTTTTTATTTGATGAGAATGAGATTATTTTACCCATAATCACAGTTTTCCCTGCCTCCCAAAGAATGGATGGCGACATACCAGGGAGGTCATTATACTCCAAATATGAAGCCCACTCTTTTTCAAAATATTTAATAAATTGTTTATCCTTAAGTAATGATATATAAAATGTCCAATTTTTGCTTTGAGGCATTTGTTTTTTATTTACTAGAGTTAGAGAAACAGTAGCGTGATCTCTAACAGCTATAGGGTGTATCTCAGTGTCTGAAATGTCAGTCAACAGTGAGCTGCTGACTAACAAATAATCTAGTCGAGAATAAGAATGGTGGACATTTGAGAAGAAAGTATATTTTCTGTCATTGGGGTGAAGAGATCGCCATGCATCGCAAAGTCCATAATCGCTCATGTACTGTTTGACTATATCTATGGATTGCCAGCTGCACTGAGTCCCTGCTGTACTGAGCCTGTCTATGTCTTCATTTAAACCAAAGTTGAGGACGTCCCCAAGAAGTGAGAAATCTAAGTGTTCAAGGAGCACCGAGAAGAAGGAATGAAAGAATGAGGGGTCATCAACATTTGGACCATATATACTGACAATACATAACTTTTGGTTATGTATAGATAGTTTTACTATGATAAATCTACCCTCTGGATCTGTAACTGTATCTATTACTGTTAAATTACAATTTTTATTTATTAATATTGCTACTCTCATTTGTCTTGAGTTATAGCATGCAGAAAAGACTTTTGGAAACTCAGGTGATTTAAGATCATCTGATGCTGAGGTAGATTTATGGGTTTCTTGTTATAAGACGACATCTGCCTTCAATCTTTTAAGCTGGTTAAAAATCTTAACTCTTTTCTCTCTAGTGCCAGCTCCATGAACATTCCATGTGACAAACCTTAGAGTAGCCATAGTTTTGAGACTAAAGTTGGAAAGTGCATGTCACCATAGAAACAGATCAACACAAGTGCATTATTAGCTTGGGGTTGCCTGATTGAAAATCCAGAAGCAGAGTTATAAAAAAGAGAAAAATAGAAGAAAGTTGGGATGATTCTTTCTAAAATGAAGAATAGTAGAGGGTCGATTCAAAACATTGACAAATAATTTGAACCCTTTATATTTGACAGATCAGTAGCTTTAAGTGCTGATGCAGCTGCTTTTGTTCTAGTAAAGATACTTAGAGATACCAGTTCTTCTCAATCTGTTATCTTAGAAAATGTACTGCCCTTTGTCGAGAACAGTTTAAACAAATGTCTCAATTCTACTGAAGGGCTTGAGCTCTGAAGATGTTCTCAAGTCGTTACTAAAGTGAACCTTAAATGTGGTTTGGTCACAGGTAGTTTCAATATGGCTGTATGTGCTACCTTACCCATTTCAGGCATATCTGTACTCTTAGGTAACAACATTGCAGAGGGCGATGTGACCCCGCAAGTCGTCATAGAGCCAATAGACTCTGAATGTGTACAATTCCCCCCTGAGGTGTTCCCTTCATGTATAGTGATGCGTTCTCGTGCAAACCAGGATGCCGAGGAGATATTAAATATCTCCCCACTGTTCGATAACAGTGAAGGATCTGTGCTCGAACAGACCAGGTAGACTATTCTGACCCAGAAAGCCCTTTCTCCAGCACCACTCTGATAGAGGGGCAACAGGCTGATAAAACTCTAGAAAAATGTATTTGTGCAGTAGACACTACTGAGTTAAGAACCAGCAAATTCTTCTTTGAGAATGGTGTGTTGGAAAAACCCAAAGGAGGGGAAAACCCCATAGGCAACCGTAACACAAATTGTGGTTCCTAAAAGGTTCAGACAAAAATTTTTAGCCTTAGCCCATGAAAGTCAGTCGTCTCAATATTTTGGCATTAGAAAAACGTACCAAACTATTCTAGACCATCTTTTCTGGCACAGACTGAAGAGAGATACAATTCAGTTCTGTAAACAATGTTCTACTTGTCAGATCGCAGGAAAGCCAAACCAGGGAGTAACCCCAGTACCACTGTACCCTATTCCAGTGGTGGGCAATCCCTTCAATCATATAGTGCTTGACTGTGTGGGTCCTGTGCCGTGCACAAAATCTGGGAAGAAGTTCCTCCTTACAGTCATGTGTAACGCCACCAGGTTACCAGAAGCCATCCCGTTACCCACTATTACGGCTAAGTGAGTTGTTAGAAAACTGAGTTTTTCTCTCTCTCTTCGGTTTGCCACGCATTTTACAAACCGACCAAGGATCCAATTTTAAAACAGATTTATTTAAGTCTGTTGCAAAAACCCTTGGCATTAAGCATGTGATGTCCACCTCGTACCATCCCGAATCACAAGGAGTGTTAGAGAGGTGGCATTAAACATTCAAAAGTATGCTGCGGAAGTACTATCTGAGTACTAGACACCAGTGGGATGAAGGGGTCCCCTTTCTGTTGTTCGCTGCTCGCAAGGCTCGGCTGGAGTCGCTAGGTCATAGCCCAGCACAATTGGTCTTTGGACATCTGCCCAGAGGTCCTTTACAGGCCCTGAAAGAACAATTTCTCCAAACTCCAGATACTATGAAGACCTCTGTAAACAAATATATTAAAATGTTTCGGTATTGGTTGCGTGAGGCAAATAGGCTGGCTAAAGAAAATCTTGAGGATACTCAACACAAAATATAGACTACATATGATATGAAAGCCAAGAAACGTGAATTTCTCCCTGGTGACCAAGTTTTATTGCTAACCCCTGCTATACACCTCTGTTCTGAGGAAGCAGTTCAATTACAACCGACTGGTACTGTGAGCCCTCGTCTTAAAAACTCAGAGGCTCTATTGTGTATAGATGAACAACTTTCCCATCTAGAAGAACCACAACGGAATGATCTATGTACATTAATTAATTCATATTTGTGCTTATTTGCAGACACGCCTATCCATACTACTGTGGTACAATATGATAGTTTAGTTTAGTTCTTCATGATATGAAACCAATAAAACAACATCCGTACAGAGCTAGTCCTGAAAAACGTGCGTTGATGAAGCAGGAAACCGACTATCTTTTAGAAAATGGCTTAGCCGTCCATAGCTATAGTCCCTGGAGTTCTCCCTGCTTAATCGAGAGAAAGGCCGATGGCACGCCCAGGTTTATCAATTCAATTCAATTCAAAAATACTTTATTGATCCCAGAGGGAAATTAAGTGTTGGTATAGCTCATATAATTAATTCTTTAAGGAGTTGTTATAGATGATGATGGCTGTGGGCAGGAAGGATATCCTGTAGCGGTCTGTATTGCAGCGAAACTGAAGAAGCCTCCGACTGAAGACGCTCTGCTGTTGTGTGACAGTCTCATGAAGAGGATGCTCAGGGTTGTCCATAATTTTTTTGACTTTATGAAGGATCCTTCTTTGCATCATCATCTCCAGATTTTCCACAGTTGTCCCAAGAACAGCACCAGCCTTCTTTATCAGGTTGTTTAGCCTATTTAAATCCCTGGCTCTGATGCTGCTACCCCAACAGATGACGGCTGAAGAGATTACAGTCTCCACAACAGACTTGTAGAAGATCTCCAGCATCTTGCTGCAAACCTTGAAGGACCTAAGCTTCCTCCAGAAGTCCAGTCTGCTCTGTCCCTTCTTGTAGACGGTTTCACTGTTCAGTCTCCAGTCCAGTCTGTTGTCAAGGTGAACTCCGAGGTATTTATACTCCTCAACCACCTCCACTTCTTCTCCCATGATGGAAACAGTGTTTGACTTATCCCTGTTTCTTCTGAAATCTACAATCATCTCCTTTGTTTGGTTCACATTCAAGGTGAGACGATTGTTTCCACACCATGTCACAAAGCGGTCCACCAGCTCTCTGTATTCAGCTTCTTGTCCATCTCTGATACACCCGACAATTGCAGAGTCATCTGAGTATTTCTGCAGATGACAGGTCTCTGATTTGTACTGGAAGTCTGAGTTGTACAGAGTGAAAAGGAATGGTGAGAGTACGGTCCACAGAAAGATAAATTCTGTAACCATTTCCAATTTCTACAGATTGATGACTGTATTGGGTATCGGGTAGGTAAAGCAACCTTTGCAACCAAGGTTTGACCTATTGAAAGGTTATTGGCAGGTACCTTTATCACATCTGACATTTTAGCCTTCGTCACCCCTGACGCATTCTTGCAGTATACCGTCATGCCATTTGGTATGCGGAATGCCCCTGCTACCTTCCAATGGTTAATCAACATCGTAACGGGTTTGGTTAAATCTCAGTAGTGCTTATCTGGATGACATAGTCATTCATACTCCTACCTGGGATGAGCACATACGATGTCTTTACAACTTATTCAGCAGGTTAGCTGATGCCGGTTTAACAGTTAACTTAGCTAAGTGTGAGTTTGTTAAGGCTACAGTATCATATCTAGGGAAAGATATGGGACATGGTTTTGTCAGAATGCTATCTGACAAGGTGCAGGCTGTTGCTGACTTCCCAGTTCCGCGTACCTGACGCAAGCTCTGACGATTTTTAGGAATGAGTGGTTCTTATAGATGTTTTTGTAAAACCTTTGCCACCGTAGCTTACCTACTTGCCAAATTGTTGAGCCCTAAAACAGTTTTTAAGTGGAATAGCGAAGCTCAAGAAGCTTTTGATTTTTGTAAGCTCCTGTTGACCAGTGCCCCTGTATTAAAAGCCCCTGATCTAGATCAACCATTTTCGTTGGACGTTGACGCAAGTCATGTAGGAGCTGGTGCTGTGTTATTGCAGGCAGGTGACGATGGTTTGAACCATCCAGTCGCTTACTTTTCTAAAAAATTTAGTCCTTGTCAAACCCGGTATTCCACTGTTGAAAAGGAAACTCTAGCTTTATTATTAGCTCTCCAACATTTTCACGTATACTTAGGTTTCGGAAAAGTTCCCCTCATAGTACACACTGATCATAACCCTTTAGGCTTCCTGGCTTGGATGTTCAATCAGAACCAACACCTTATGCAGTGGGCCTTTTTGCTCCAAGAATATGAGCTTGAGATTAAACATAAAAAAGGTTCTGAGAATGTGCTGGCTGATTGTTTATCGCGCAGCTTATAGAGAGGATAGAAAGAAATTCTTGTAAAGAAAATGAATTATCTTTTTTTTATGGAAAGGGGTGTCACGCGCCCCCGTGTTTTGTGTCACAGTGGCCTGTGAACTCTTCTCTGTTTGTTCTCCCCTTCTCCTTTTTCTCTCTCACTGCTGCTTGCAGAGAGTGAGTAGCTGCATGCACCGCTGTGAGGCGGCTCTGCTTCGGCAACCCAGAAACAAGATGGCAACCGCTGCATTGTGTACAAGCCCCATGGCAACAAGAACGGAGATCCGTGGTGCTGACGTCAGCGGCAAGGGGGGGATTCCTGTCGGGTGCCGCAGCAACTGGAAATCCTTAAGCACTGATTGCCTTCTTTTATCTTAGGAGAGTTTAAAACCACGACAGATTTACTGCTAGGGGAGCTACTTTCTCCATAGTAGACTCCTTTTGAGCTATGCGCTAATCCAGACCTTAAGTGGTCTCTTGTATATTGAGCCTTGCTCCTTGTGAAATGTCTCTGCAGTAGGACAGATTGACAATCTATTTAGTAGTGAGGGTTAACCTGAATTTTGTAATACTGCTAAAGGTTGAGAGTTTCACTGTGTTTATAATAGACTTAAGGTAAAAACATTATTTTAACTAGACAGTCAGATTTCGTTTGACTGTAATGATCAGCAGATGCTTTTTAACAAGAGTAGTTTGTCAGTAGTTCAAATATTGAAGTCTGCAACCACAAACTTTGATGTGTTTTATTGAGGTTCTCAGCATCTTAAAAGTTGAAGGAGAATGATACATGTTTTTTAATTAATATAAAATCTGGAAAGTGTGGTATGCATGTATTTGTATTCAGCCCATTTTATTTTAATGTCCCTAAATACAATCCAGAGACCCAATTCCTCCAGGAGACGTCTAAACAACAAATAAAGTCCACCTGTGTAATTTATTCTAAGCAAAAATCCTGTTCTATTAAGGCCTCCGAAGTCTGTTAAAGAACAACCAAGAACATGAAGACCAGGTAACCCAGTAGCCACGTCAGGGAGGACGTTGTGGAGAATTTTAAAGCAGTTAGGATATAAAACATATCACAGAGCACAATTTTATCGCCTGTCCACTGGGAAACAATTAGACATGCACTCCACAAATATGGCCTTTATTGAAGAGTGGAAAGAAGAAAAAAGAGAAAGCCATGAGGAGTCAGGTTTGCCGTTTGCCACAAGCTATAAAAGACACATGTGGGAGGAGGTCCACTGTTCAAATTTAATTTAAATTAAATTTAAAGAAAAAAAGTAATGTCTGAAGACCCCATGAGAAACAGCAATCTCTGAATGCTAATTATAAACATGGTCAGTTGAATGGACTCCAGCTCCTGTTGATGCCTGCACCAGATGTACAGTACATGGTTTTGGGGTGAGAAGCTAAAGCTCAAGAAAAATAATGGGGACATTGCAATGATGGAAAAGTAAGAAAAGAGTCAGGAAAACACAGGCTAATTGTTGTTGATATTGTCACAATATTTAGCAACAGTATTTTAGTATCTTGTAACAGAAAAAAGTTTAACCAGAATCACGGTAGAGGAAACTTGTTTACTACGCCATGCTTGTTTTATTATTCACTTACAGGACCGCACACAGCACAACAGCGCCAACCACTGGCTTGTATCAACAGAGAGAAACATGGGGGTAAATACAACACATCATCCCCCTGTAAAAATGAAAAAACTAATTTCCAACTCCTAAATAACTTAAATGAGCTAGTTATCACAATTTAGTTTAGCTTAGTATTGTCTGTGAACTACAAAATAACCCAAAACATAAATGTACTTTTCCTTTATCATTTCAAAGGTTTTTAGCTCCACAGCCATTACCAATATTCAACATTTAACTTATGTGTAAAACAAAGAACAAAAAATATGACTAATAATAAAACAATAAACACCCTTAATTTAGCAAATATTATTCCAAATAACGTTTGGGTGTTTTCCGAGCTCGGGTAGAGCGCCTCACAAAAACTGGAGGGCTCAGAGAAACCGGCGGTTCCCCATCCGTGCCCATAACCCTATTGTCCGGTGTGTCCTGTCCATCCTTCTGCTCGTCTATTTCAAGGTTATCCGTTTCTGGTCCAACTACCACTCGGGCACGAAGCTGATCTACATGACGCCTGTGCACAGTGTCGGAGTCACGCTCTCTGACTTCATAAGACACTGGACCAGTCTGTCTTACAACTTGTCCAGGAATCCACTTTTGACCTCCCCCGCCTGTGTTCCGAAGGTAGACAGTGTCATCTGCAGCAAAGGAACGATCTACAGCCGTGAGGTCATGCTGCATTTTCTGTTGATATTGTTTCATGCACCCAGCCACTCTGGTGTCAGGTCTGATGAAATCCAGTCCGGTTCGGACGTGTCTGTGCAGGAATAAATCCGCAGGAGATTGACCTGTAGTACAATTTGGTGTGGTGCGATACTGCAGCAAAAACATGTAAAGTTTGTCCTCCTTGCAGCAGGGCAGTCTTGCGAGCTTTTTCATCCCCACTTTGAATGTTTGTACGTATCTCTCAGCCAAACCATTTGTGGCAGGATGACCTGGTGCACAGGTTGTGTGCAAAATCCCGTTTTGTGTCACAAAGGTTTGAAACTCTGCTGAAGTGAAAGTAGTGGTATTATCAGAGACTATTTGTTCAGGAAGTCCATAAGATGCAAACAGTCTCTTCAGCCTGGTTACTGTAGCCTTTGATGTGATCTGTGACATATGGAATATTTCCAACCACTTTGTATATGCATCCACCACAATCATAAACATACCGTTAAGAAATGGTCTAGCAAAATCAATTTACAGTCTTTTCCAGGCTTCGCCTGGGAACTCCCATGGATGCAATGGAACATGCTGTGGCAATTTCTGCTCTAACTGACATGTTTCACATGCTTTGCAGACCTGTTCAATGTCCTGGTCGAGATTTGGCCACCAAAAATATTTGCGAGCTAAAGCTTTTGATTTCACTATTCCTTGATGACCCGAGTGAAGTCCTTTTAACACAGCTTTTCTCATTTTAGAGGGTACAATGACTCTGGTCACCCACAAAACACAACCTTTTTCTGTAGAAAGTTCATTTCTTCCCTGATGGTAAACCTTTAAATTCACATCAGCAAACGCAGGCCAGCCCTCCATCACAAATGTATAAACTTTAGACAACTCTTTGTCCGTGCAAGTAGCTCTGGCAACTTGAGTAATATTCAGGGGAGCTTCCTCCAGATGTTCAACGTGAAATGTCGACCCCACAAATATTGATGGAACTTTTTTACTCCATAAATAAGTCCCAGAGCCTCCTTTTCAATCTGAGAATACTTTACTTCGGCTGGAGCCAGCGTGCGGGAAGCATAAGCAATTGGCCGCTCCTCCCCATTTGGCATAGTATGCTGGATCACTGCTTCGATACCATGTGCAGTGGCATCGCACGCTAAAGTGAGTGGCAAGTTTGGGTCATAATGAGCTAGAACACGATCACTAGTCAGCACCTCCTTACATCTGTTGAATGCTGTCTGCTCAGCTTCAGCCCAACTCCAAGTTTCACTGTCTCTCAAGAGCCTGTATAGTGAGGCTAAAACTGTACTTTGCTTTGGCACAAATCTCCTATAATAGTTGACAAGTCCCAAAAAAGCTTGAAGCTTTTTCACATTTGTAGGTGCATGAGCTTCCTGTATTGCCCTCACCTTGTCTTTGGATGGATGCACACCCTGCTCATCCAGAATGTGACCCAAATATTCAATCTGCGGTTTGTAGAACTCACAGTTTGAGCGCTTTACCCGCAAACCATTTTCTTGAAGGCGTTGCAGGACTTTTTGCAGGTTGCAGAGGTGTTCCTCTTCTGTGCGTCCTGTAATCAATAAATCATCAAGATAAACCACCACTGGTAGATCTTTCATTAAGTTTTCCATGATGCACTGGAAGACTGATGGGGCCGCACTGATTCCAAAAGGAAGTCGGTTGTACACAAACAGTCCTTTGTGAGTGTTGATTGTTGTATATTTTTTTGAGTCTTCATCTAGCATTATTTGCTGGTACGCTGCTGTCAGGTCTATCTTTGAGAAATACTTTTCCCCACTGAGCGTTGCAAGAAGTTCCTCCAAACGTGGTAGTGGGTATATGTCCACTTTAATAGCCTGATTCACTGACACTTTGTAATCACCACATAAGCGAAGAGATGAATCCTTTTTCAGCACTGGTAAGATTGGTGCTGCCCACTCACTGTGCTTTACAGGTGTTATAATGTTTGCCAACTTCAACCTATCCAACTCTTTTTCCACTTTTTCTTTCATAGCAAATGGTAGGGGCCTGTGTTTGCAAAACTTTGGAGGCACTTCAGGTTTTACAATGATGGTGGCTTTAATGTCTTTGACAGTATCTAGTTCATCCTTGAACACTTCACTGTATGTATCCAAAAGTTCTTTGAGGGAATGCTGTTTTGGCTCACTTATATACTCAATCAACTGCCAGTTCAGTCTGAGTTTATTTAACCAGTTCCTGCCACACAGTGATGCTACATGTCCCTTCACAACTGACAGTGGCAACTCCACAGCTTGCTCCTCATACACCACTTTTACTATCAGTTGTCCCAGAACATGAATGCATCCTCCATTGTAGGCTTTAAGCTTCACTTTAGTTGGTTGCAGGGTCAGGTGTGTGAATTTTTTCTCATACGAATCTTGAGAAATGACACTCTTTGCTGCTCCAGTGTCAGCTTCTCATCTTCAGCACCGATATAGAAAATAACAAACCCCTCTTCTGAGTCATTTTCCACTGTCAAATACTTTGTTTCTTTACTTTTCCTGTTAGGCACTCTCTTCTCATAGCTTTTTTGCATTTTAGCACGGCAAGGCTTCTTAATGTGTCCAATTTTTCCACAATTATTACACATAGTCTCTTTGAAATAACATTCATTGGCATTGTGATTTTTTCATTTGCATCTGTAACACATCTTCATCTTCACAGGTCTCACCTTGTGAACATGTGCTGCTCCGACCAGTTCACTGTCCACGCTTCTCAACTGGCGGGTGTCTCTATCCGCGTTTCCATATTAAGAGCGATCTCAAAGGCTTTTGTAAAGGTCAATCTTTCCTCTGTCAGTAGTCTCCTCTGACACGCTTCATTTCTGATCCCACTCACAAACTTGTCCCGTAGAGCTGAATCCAGCGTTGTGCCGAACTCACAGTTAGCTGCTTGTTGCTTTAATTCTGCCACATATTCCGCCACAGTCTGATTAGTCTTCTGGTTGCATCAATTAAAACGGAAACGTTCAGCAACCAATATTGGCTTTGGTTCATAATGTCCTTTCAAAATGTCCACAATCTCATCAAACGTCTTCTCTCTTGGCTTTGCCGGCTGTACAAGGTTTCTTAAAAGTCCGTACGTGGCATCTCCAATTACACTTAGCAAAACTGCGACATGCTTTTCTTCGTCGGTGTCATTAGCTTCCATGTACTGCTCTAGGCGCTCAATATACGCCGTCCATGGCTCATTTTCCGGCCTAAATTCGTCTAATTTGCCAAACTGGGCCATTGTACTCACTAGTATTCAATTCAATTCAAAAATACTTTATTGATCCCAGAGGGAAATTAAGTGTTGTTGTAGCTCATATAATTAATTCTTTAAGGATTTGTTGTAGATGATGAAGGCTGTGGGCACGAAGGATTTCCTGTAGCGGTCTGTATTGCAGCGAAACTGAAGAAGCCTCTGACTGAAGACGCTCTGTTGTTGTATGACTGTCTCATGAAGAGGATGCTCAGGGTTGTCCATAATTTCTTTTGATCAACGCTCACTTCCGAAAATTATCCTCGTCGCCAGTTGTAGTATCTTGTAACAGAAAAAAGTTGAACCAGAATCCCAGTAGAGGAAACTTGTTCATTACGCCATGCTTGTTTTAATATTCACTTACAAGTGACCCCCCCACAGCACAACAGTGGCAGCCACTGGCTTGTATCAACAGAGAGAAACATGGGGGTAAATACACCACAAGTATCGCAATAAATGCTTTTCACATGTAGTGCAACCGTAGATCAACATGTGCTGTCGGCAACAATGCACATTGTGCTTTTCTATCCCATAAAACCTCAGTAAAATACATTAGGCGCATTTCCACTATTGGAACTTCGGGGTAATTTAACCAGATCTTTTTCCGACAGGGTAATCTGTTGGCGAGCTCCTCTCAGCCGCCGTGTCTCCAGACACAATCAGCCCTTTAAGGAATCAGCTAAAGACATCCGCATATCACCACTGTTTCAGCAGCGAGTAGCGTCACTGATCAGACCAAAAAGGCACCCAGGGCTGCAGAAAGAAGCTGGACTTCCTGAAATGGACCCAAAAAAGTGTCTGATAGTGGTCATGCGGTCAACTTCTGGGTGAGACCGGACAAAATGTAGAATAGTTCAAGAGATATGAATACTCTAGCAAAGCCTTGTATACAGAGTCAAAGTGAGATTAAAGATACAGTACATGTTCCTCAAGAACAACTACTGAGAAACATCTTTCACTGTTTACAACAGTATTTATAGATGCTGAGTAGTGACAGATCAGTGCAGACTATTTCCCTGCACTGTAGTTTTCCACCTAAATTCTGACCTCATTTGACGGGGTTAAAAATAAATCTCCCTGTTTTCCTGCAGGTGTCACTGGTCTGCATCCTGTACGCCTGTTTGCACTGTAGCAGCGTGTTTTCTGCGCCGTCTCACACCCACACAGAGTTCGATTTCCCTCGGTTGACAGCCACAGAGGCCCTTGAGTGGCACTTTAACAAACCGGTCTGAACTTCAGAAGACAAGGCAATCAAAGCTCAACAAAAGGGGAAACCTGTCACTGCCTTCCCTCAGCTGTACAGAAACACACACCCCAACACAGAGAGCACATCAGAGAGGATGAGATATGAATACACTGGCAGCCTCTCCAAATCCCATGTCAAAATACGTCACATGTGCCCTGAAACACATGGGAAAGCAAGGTTGTGATTCACTAAATCAATAAGGACGAGTTTAAAAGGCTGACTCTAACCTCAATACGGTTTGGTTTGGCTCGCCTCAGCTGGATGAGAAATGTAAAACAATAATACAAAACAAGGAAATCTGTTCCAGGTGTACCACCAGTATAAGTGAGAGCAAGGTTACAAAACGTTCAGATTATGTTTTGTTCAAACTCTGAAATCAGGAATTAACAGTCGTATAAATTCCCCGAGCAGCGGACGCTGGGCTGAGCTTTGTCCTCCTGTTAATATTGATCGCGGTCAGTTGAAAACCAAGATGTGAAATTACACACATCCTGTTTGTTGCATGGGTTACCAAATTAAAAGGTCATTTTTTAAATGTCAGAAATGCTGGCAAAAAATATTTATGTCAAACGTTTCCTGGGGAAGTTCCTTAAGAAATACCAGAAGACACACAAAAACATCAATAGATTGTCAATGAAGCACAGTATTCTAGACTTGCATGTATTTAGCACAAATCTGAAATCTGACTTTGCTTTCCTAAATGTATTGAAGGGATGGAAGAGCCATAATGTGTACTGCAAGTAAGAAATGTTATAGAAATATTTCAAGGTAATTGGAATTAATTGATTCATTAAGTTTTAGTAAATGCCAATTAAAGATCAAACAATACTTGAACATTGCTATTCAAAGACTCTCTCCATCCAATCTGACTGAGATTGAGTTGTTTAGCAAAGAGAAAACGGCAAAAACTTCCATTACTAGATGAAGTAGCTGCATCAAAAGGAAATTCAACAAAGCATTGCTTTAAGGAAGCTCAATACCAATGCACACCACCTTTTCAGATTTTCATTTGTAAAAAAACAAAAACAAAACACATTTTGATACAGAGAAAGCGCAAAATTTTCGACCAACGGCAAAAATTACTTTAGGTTTTGTGTGAAAACACGTAGTGGACTACAACTGAAGAAGAAGAAAAATGCCTGTGAGTTTAGCGAGCTTCACATGTTCCAGGATGAAGCAAGGGGCATTAAACGTGGAGAAAACCACTATAAATCTGGACGTATGGAAAGTGGCAGCTATGCTGGGGGAGAAATAATCAGTGGAGTGAGAGCCAGGAGGCAGGACAAGCTCTATAAGGTCTCTGGGAGTATTACAAGTGCTAGCTAATGTTGGCTATATGACGTCATATATGCGACTTCTGATTTATAGTCATTGTTATAAAGAATCTTTACAAGCCAATAAATCAGATATCGCATGACATACATAGTCAAAACACACATCATTAGTTATAATTTAAATTGAGGTACATCATATGTGTGATTCAGGGCGTAAGGCAAAGCGGACCAGAAAATAACTTTTTTCTCTCCATTGACTTTCATTCATTTTTTTCCCGCCAGGGGACCCATGGGCCGACCAAAAAGGGAGGAGACTTAGGCTCCCCATCCCAATTAATTACTTTAAAATGTACGTCTGTATAACAAAACAGAAAATGTGAAATAGTGAGGGATGAAGGTATTAATCCACACTTTTTACCAGCAATTGTCTAGGTAAATAAGAAAGATCAAGTTAAGCTCAAAAACTTGCAAGCTATACGGATGAGAAAGTTGAATTAAGTTGAATTAAGTTGAATTAAGTTGAGAACATAAACAGTGCTCGTATTTATATCATAGACATGGGCCTAACAACATAATAAATCAGATGGACACGTCCAGAGTTATCTTCTCCCTAGGACAGTGTGTTTCTCTCTAAGTGGACCATGGCACTAACAGGAACCCTGCTGTGGTTCCTCCCTACTCGCCTCTTGATTGAACTCATTGCAATGGGGAACATCTGTGCTCGCTGCGTCACAGCACCATGAAGGGGCCAGGCCTCTGACCCAACATGGCACATCGCATCAGACACACTCGGCTGACCTCCATCCTCACCTCCTCCCATTCTTCCTAACTACCTTCATCAGCCCCCCCAATAGTAGTCTGTTCATCTGATACTGAGCAGCACATTAATTAGTGAGGAAATCAGATGCATTAATGTGATAAAATTAGTGAGGGAGGCTGCAGACAATGGAGTGGTTTAATGGCAATTCCTTCAGTTTTCTGTATGGTCATTTGTTTGGGCAAAGAGAAAATGCGCTCAGTAAGTGTTGTAGGTGTTTGTTGCACAATACTGCAACTTTAGAACATTTAGTCACATTTTTCTACAGATATAAATCTGGAAGTGAGGCTTGTTTTTACTCTGATACCCCCTAAATAAAACCGATTGCCTTTAGAGGTCATCGAATTAATAAATAGATTCCAGCAGTTTGTAATTTAATCTCAGTATAAATGCACCGGTTCTGTTCACCTAGGCTGACAGGCTGAGGAGGGAGAGGACTAATCAGAGAAGAAGTCAACAGGTCATGGAAACTCTGGAGAAGCTGCAGAGATCCCCAGCTCAGGTGGGAGGATGTGTCCACAGAACATCTATGCATGGAAGGGTGGCAATCAGAAAGCAGTGAGAGGTACTGTTGATAGTCTGTAAGCCATGTAGGGGTTAGAAGGTGCCTTGGTCATGAGACCAAAGAAACCTTCTGACATAAATGAAAAATGCTATGTGTGGTTTAACTGTTGAGGTTAAAATCCTCAAGGATGGGTGTTTGCAAAAACTCCCACACTCACGACTACCATTTTTGAAATACGTAGGACCATGGTCCTGCGTGCTTCAAATTTGTATCTATTTAACAGGGGGCATTGTTGTGACAATTATTTACACTGAAATTTTAGAAAAAAATCTTTGAGCTATACCTGCCAAACTAGCAAACATGGGAGTGTTTCAGACAAGACGTTTTTTAAAAACAACGTAGTCGTCTGCTGCAGATCTGTATGTATTGTCTTACATTTTTAATTGTGTTTCTTACTGAACATATTGTATTTTGAAGCTTATATAAACACTGTTATTCAAGCATTAATACCTATAATGACTTTGAATTTAATGCACTGAATTAAACTTATTTTAGGGTTAAACACAGCAGGTCAGAC
This sequence comes from Valencia hispanica, assembly GCA_963556495.2. Lineage (NCBI taxonomy): Eukaryota > Metazoa > Chordata > Actinopteri > Cyprinodontiformes > Valenciidae > Valencia > Valencia hispanica. The sequence goes on along the minus strand of OY747707.1, from coordinate 57,462,656 downwards.
CCACATTAATAAATACTGTTATTAATTCAAACTCTCAGAGGAGTCTCTGTTTTGTTTGTTCTGCTGCTGAAAAAACTCTCCATAGTTGTCTGTTATGTCTGTTTATTATTTCATTCTGTTTTTGACCTTGGTGCGAAGAGCTGAGCTGATTGTGGTGCAGAGGTGGGAGCAAAGCTCTATCTACATGGCAGAACAAGCAGCTACTGTTGCACACAATAAAATACAAACCAGCATTGTGCAGAAAGTTCTGGTGCTGCTAAGGGGAAAAACAAACCGCCGGTTACAGGCTGGGGGAAAGCTTGCAATGAGAATGCCCGTTTTTTGCCTCCAGCGCGTTGTATAGCTGTAGGAAAACACATATCGATGGGGAAACACAGACTGACATAACAGCTGTATATATATATATATATATATATATATATATATATATTAGGGATGCGCGATATATCGGCATCAACATCGGTATCAGCCGATGTTAGGCGTTTTTTAACATATCGGCCGATAAGTAACAGAGGGCCGATATTAAAAACCGATAATTTATTTCCATCTTTTTGACGTTCCTGTCTGTGTTTTGGGGGGGGGGTGTTATCCATGTGGTGTTTGTTTGGTCATGTGACAGCGATAGTGATGCGGCGCAGGAATGTGGGGGTGTTTAACTCAAGCAGAGAAGCGATGTAGATGGTGTGGTTGATTTTCCACGGTGTCCAAAGTGTAAAGAAATATACTGTATACCATATCGGTGCGTATCTGTCAGGGAGGTGTGTGGAGTATGGACCCAAATGCAGACGCTGAAGGATGTTTTTTTTAAGGAGGCGGTGATGATGATGAAGACAACGACAGGAACGCAGAGACTGGACATCGGGCAGGAACGAGACAGCAGGGAAGGCACACGAGACATCAATAGTAATAGTTAGTAGTTAGTGATCCTGCCCTGAGTGGAGAGAAGTGACGGGTTTTAAAGGCAGGAGGTGAGTAGGATCAGGTGTGAATGATTGGAGAGACAGGTGAGGACAATGAGTGAATAGGGCAGCGTGACAGTATCGGTTATCGGCCATAACAGCGGGATTAATATTGGACATCGGTATCGGCCCAAATTTTCATATCGGTGCATCCCAAATATATATATATATATAAATACAAGGTTAGAGGAGAAGCATGTCAGTCAACATGTCAAATGATTTCAAGTTTTCCACCGGACAATTTTAAATTATGTTGGTACTGTCCAACGCGTTTTTGCAAACACTGGTGGTGGAAAACTAATGCTGGACATCACTCTGAACATGTGACACACGGTAGTGGCACCTTCATGCTCTGGGTATAACTTTTTTTTAAAGTAAAGTTGGGCAGAGATGACAGGAAGATGGAGTGAACTAAATACAGGATGATCATGGAATAAAACCTGTTAGAGGCTGCAGAAGACTAGAGACTGGGGTAGAGGTTCACCTTCCAGCATAACAACAACCTGAACAAACAGCCAGAGCTACAATGGTTTTGATCACATCACACTTTTCAGATTTTTATTGGGAAAATATTTTGAAGACCATGCATTTTGTGTCACATAGAAACTTGTTTCTGGTTTCAGTGACATAATGGGAAAGCTTTCTACTCACCATGAAATGTGGCTGTGTCAGTATCCGTCTGAGCTCTTTAACTTCGTACTTCTCTGGGTAGCAGGAGATCTCTTCCAGGACCTGAGAATGCCAAGAAAGGACAGTTTGTTTTAAACCACTGGATAACACTCCCACCTGTACTCCTCAATGTACTTGCTGAACCTCAAGCTGTGTAGAGAGTCCGACCCAGAGGCCCCACAGTCCCTACCTCTTAAGGTTCCCGTGACCCCCCTTCTGACACTACTTATGCAAGTATGTCAGCTCCTGTTTTCCCTCGCCTGACTGGTAAATGTGGGATTGCAGAGGTGAGAGGCTTCTCACAGGGTGTGAGTGTTTGCAGTGAAACCTGCATTGCGGAGCCACTGCTTGGAAAGCAGAAGGATGAGTGGACTCTCTCCATCCAGGTACTCATTACCTTTGAGTCTAATTGACTTGCTAGATTCTAGAGAAAGCACCTCCAGCTAAAGAACACTAGCATTGCATGTCCTTCAACTGTTATATACATATAATAGCTTCATGTAGCTTAACCTTATTTAAATGAACCAAAGCATTTTGTTTGAGGGTGATCATTCATTTAGAATAAATGTTATGGTATCTTCAAATAAACCACCACATACAGAAATGTAAAACCTCACTCATTGAGTTTTTACTGCTTCTTTGACTTTATGTGGTTGTGAAAATCTCAACATTTGTTTGAGTAAAGGTTAAAATCGTCATGGTTTAAAATTGCTATGTGTCTAATAGGGCAACACGATGAAACAGTTGGTACTGGTCCCTTGCAGTAAGAAGGTCCTGGGTTCAAATCCCGGCCTGGAGTCTTTCTACACAGAGTTCACATGTGCTCTCTGAGCCAGCTGGAGTTCTTTCTAGGCACTTCGGCTTCTTCCCACAGTCCTAAAACATGAATGTTAGGTTAATTCAGTGGTTCTCAATTATTTTATTTTCTCAATTATTCAGTTATTTTCTCCTGATATCATGGACACGGAAAATAAAGGGGAAAAAAGAAAGAAGATGAATAGAGGAAAAAAAGTTGAGAGGGAGAGGGTGAGTTGAAGATAAAAGAGAGAAAGGGGAACAAAGAAAATACAGGAAAACATCCTAGTCTGCCTCCACACCAGCAGGATGGCATGGAGAGGGAAAAAACAACGACAAAACAAATCAGACAATGCAAACTGAAAACTACACAACCACAACCCACAAACAGATATGTAAATACAATAACATATCACTAAAAACCTCATGGTACCGATTATTACAAGATCGAGTTGTGGTAACCTCAGCCCAAGAATCCACCTGTAAATGGCAGAATCCCCGCACCTGTGTGTGTGTGTGTGTGTGTGTATGAGTATGCTGGTGCATATAAGGTTTCTCCATACGAGTTTCATAGCTGGTGTGATGAGCCATTGAACCGCCTCCCAGGAATCGACATAGACAAGGAGGAGATCTGAGCCATAGACATCCAAAGGACCCCAGAGCACAGGAGCCCCAGGCAGACCAACGCAGGGCTGACCGCAACCCCCCAAGAGAGGAGCAGAGGAGAACCCTGGGGGAACATCCAGCAGCTACAATGCAGGGGCCCCTGGGGACCGCAGTAACGAGCCCACGGGCCCCGCTGGCAACCTGCTAGATCATGGTGGGCAATTCTCCTGCTTTAGCTTCCCTTCATTGGCTCCCTGTTAAATCCAGAATAGAATCTAAGATCCTCCTTCTTCCATATAAAGCCCATAATAATCAGCTCCATCATACATCAGAGATCTAATTGTTCCATATGTTCCTAACAGAGCCCTTTGCTCTCAGACTGCAGGTTTACTTGTACTTCCTAGGATCTCTAAAAGTAGAATGGGAGGCAGATCTTTTAGTTATCAGGCTCCTCTCCTGTGGAACCAGCTCCCAGCTTTAGTCCGTGAGGCAGACACTCTGTTTACTTTTAAGGCCAGGCTTAAAACTTTCCTTTTTGATAAAGCTTATAGTTAGAGTGGCTAAGGTCATCCTGAGCTATCTCTGTAGTTATGCTGCTATAGGCTTAGACTGCTGGAGGACAGACTTACCAATTTTCTTCACTCTGCTACTTCCTTTTCTCCTATTACTCTCCAGTTGTATTATTTGCTGTTATTTCGACTGTTAACTTTGTTTTCTCTCAGTGTTTTTCTCCCCATAGAAGATATACCTGGTCTGGTATCCTGCTTGGCTGCAATGCCCTGTTGGACGGGGGGCATCGACTGGGATGATGCTCCCAGTAACTGAACATCCACTGTGTCCTGTTATCAACTTTTTCCTTTCTGTAACATAGAAAGTTCTCTTATATCAGATCTTCTGTTCCTTCTGTGTTTCTGCTCTGTCTTCTCAAACCCCCAGACGATCGTGGCAGATGGCCGCTCCTACTGAGCCTGGTTCTGTTGGAGGTTTCTTCCTGTTAAAGGGGAGTTTTTCCTCTCCACCGTCGCTACATGCTTGCTCAGTATGAGGGATTGCTGAAGGATTGCTGTGGTTGGAAAGTCTGCATCAACGGGGCCCAACCTCACGCCAATGACTGACGCAATCTGCTGGGATTCCTTACATATAAAACGTTTTCACTGATTGGAATGTTTGTATTATTGGATTGAAATGACTTCTTGTTAAGTGCCTTGAGATGACATCTGTTATGAATCGGTGCTATATAAATAAACTAAATTGAACTGAATTAATAGTGGCTATATGCAAGTTTGCATTGTCTTACATGTTTAATGTGTTTCTTTCTGAACATGTAGTTCCTCAGATTGTTTTACTTAGATTTAGTCAAAATAATTTACTTCAAAAGAAAATCTACACTATTTATTATACTCTGGAGTGCAGTGAATTATTATTTGGTCAATAAGTCAGCCAAAATGTTAAATGAGTCATTAATTAGTCAGGGAATTTATTCCTTCCCTGCTTTCTACAGCAGCTCCTTCTGTTTTGAATTTATAAAGATGCTACATTATCAATTCTTATGTAGATAATATTTTTAATGAATGATAAATTAAGAAAAATAGCTTTAATTTGTTAGTTGCATTTGTGAATTTATGTTTATGTAACCGTATCTTTTCTGCGTTCTGCTGGTTATGAGGGAAATATTTTGCAGTGACACATTTCATCCTTGGAGATGGACAGTTTCTCAGTTTATTCTGACGAGAACAGTAAACAGGAAAACAACCACATTATGGACAGCCCAAGTTCTATGCAAAACAAAAGTATACAACAAAACTATCACGATGATGATTATAACAAAAATGCACTTAATAAATCTGTAACTAAACTGGATGTATCTTGATTAAAGATGAACAGCACCCACTGGACAAGATCACAAAAGGGGAGAGAGCAGGGGGCACAAACAATTTATCAAAATAAAACCACTGAAGAAGAAATGAAGAGGAGGGGCTCCCGATTTTAAAGTGCTATGCTTACAAAATCACAGTAGTTTCCATGACATTTACAGTCAGGTATACAAAATATCTTAGTAAAAACACATTTTGTGTAATTACACCAAAGTACAAATACAACCCAGTTACATTTACGTCAATCTCTGAGCTTCATGTTGGGTGTCTGATGTCTGTCACTCAGTCTAGGCCCCGCCCCCTTCATGTTACAGCCCTGCTTTTATTTTGGCGTGACACCCCAAGATCACCACCATTAAGCCCTCTTTTAAAACTTCCTGGATACACCCCTGCTCACCGGGGTCTTGATGAATTATTTTTAGGCTTATATAAACATTTTTCAAACCTTATTACCTTTAATCATGTTGAATATGACTCACTGAATTAAACCCAGTAGGGTTAAACACAGCAGGTCTGACGTAGATGTGGGAGCACAGTTGTATCTACATGGCAGAACAAGCAGCTACAGCTGTGTGGTTCACAAAATAAAATACAAACCAGCATGTTTCAGAGATTTGGGTAATAAGTTGTGGTGCTGCTAAGGGGAAAAGCATGGAGCGGATTATGGGCTGGGAGCGAACTTGCAATAAGAGAACAGAACAGACGCAGATGGATTCAACACCTGCTTTTTATGATTGTTTTAATGCCAATATATTTGTAAGATTAAAGGAGGAGCACATGTCGGTCCACATGTCTGACTAGTTTTTGCTGGAAAATGTAACTTATGTTGGTAATGTTTGACATGTTAGAACATTAATAGAACATTTCTATTGATAATGCGGGACAGTGTCTCAAATTGCGGAACGTGAAAAGTGATGAAAATGCAGGACTGTCCCACACAAAGCGGAAACTCTGGCCACCCTAACTGCAGGAGGGCCATGACAGATATATAGTTACTTTATTGTGTCAGTGTGCAGGGCTGGGGCCAGGTTATTGACATGGAAATAACCATATGGATAACTGGTACGGGCGAGTTGCCGATGTGTTTTTCTAATTGGAGAGGTGCAGGAGCACCCACTGCCAGAACTGTAAATCAGCACCTATGGCAGCTGCAGTTCTGGGAAATTGTTACACTACCAAATGATTTTAAGTTGTTATTAGCTGTTTTTTAGAGTCTTTTTTCACTCTTATCAGTAAGACATGGACAAAAAGCCTATCAGTAATGGTCTTGACCGGTCTCGTTCAAAAAACCAGAGTCCGACCTGTCTGAAACCGAGACAAGACTGAGTAAAAATTCCCTCGATACCAAGACAAGATGCCAAAATGTTTAGAAAATTCATACCCAAATTATAAAGAAACCTATGCTTTAACCATTTTGTATAGAGACATGGATGGGATCTAGTTGGAAAGAAAACACTCTGAAGTTTCCCCTAAAACTGTGAGAATACGTCTAAGTGCATCGTATGAGCAAAATGAGGATGTTATTAATCTCACTGTTATGTGCACACTGACTGGCACATATAAGTGGCTGCGTCACTTTGGGTGTACATTGTCATTTATCTGCACCTTGCACCTGTTTAGGTGAAGCTGGTTTGAAGGAGGATGACAGCAGGGTGAGCTTTTGTGTAAAAGATTTTGTTGACAGCACATGTTTATATCTTGCATATTTATATCATGTATTTTAATCAATAAGCATGGAGCTCCAACCAAATGGAAGTTGTTGTGCCTGATGGTGAGATATAGAAATGAGTAAACAAAGAAATGCAGTTGAGCAGCGATGCACATAATCAGTTTTTCCCATGTCTAGCCTGCTGTGGTAGTAAACAAAGTGGGTTCCAGTTGCCGCCATATCTATTGTTACAGAGTCAAATGGTTATGAATACACCCTCTCCAGGGTGAATGCATAACAGATCACTCTAGCCCTCTTATTAAAAAAACTGGTCAGAATCATTACAGTCACTTCTCTAACAGAGCTCCACAGCTTCATCCATATTGTATTTGGTTTTAAATATGTGTTTTGACACGTTGTCAAAAGGATGTTACTGGTGAGTAACTGTGCGTATAATATAACGTCTGTGTTTGTCCTTTTACGACTTAGTATCAAGTCCTGTGATAAAGCCTGCCCCTCATGTCAGATATCTGGGTTTACAGCCTTCCATTGGCTATTTAATGCGTTAATAGTCAGAATTCTACACCGCCATTGGTTCGAAAGACATACGGAAGAATGAAAAAGGTGCTTTTCCCCCATCCGCTCTTGGTTGAAGGCTTATCACAGTAAAATGGGGTAGCCAGTCATCTATTAGGTCAAGTTAGGTGTCAGTCAAAAGTGAAATTTGTAGGATTATGTTAGCATTTTAGCAGAAGTTATGAGAGAAAGCAAAAGCGGAAAAGGAACGACATGGTACTGATATAAGGCTACAAATGGTGAGTCTGACATTTTTATTTTTTGAGGGGTGGGGGGGCGTGTCGCTGCATTTACATTTATTATTGTAACTTTGATTGGCATATGTCATTGTAATCACAAGATTTAGCTCTCCACTCATGTATAATATGTACAGTGGCTTACAAAAGTATTCGGCCCCCTTGAACTTTTCCACATTTTGTCACATTACAGCCACAAACATGAATCAATTTTAATGGAATTCTGCGTGAAAGACCAAAACAAAGTGGTGTACACGTGAGAAGTGGAACGAAAATCATACATGATTCCAAACAGTTTTTACAAATAAATAATTGGGGTATATAGTGGGGTGTGCGTAATTATTCAGCCCCCTTTGGTCTGAGTGCAGTCAGTTGCCCATAGACATTGCCTGATGAGTGCTAATGACTAAATAGAGGCAGCTGTGTGTAATCTAATGTCAGTACAAATACAGCTGCCCTGTGACGGCCTCAGAGGTTGTCTAAGAGAATGTTGGGAGCAACAACACCATGAAGTCCAAAGAACACACCAGACAGGTCAGGGATAAAGTTATTGAGACATTTAAAGCAGGCTTAGGCTACAAAAAGATTTCCCAAGCCTTGAACATCCCACGGAGCGCTGTTCAAGCGATCATTCAGAAATGGAAGGAGTATGGCACAACTGTAAACCTACCAAGACAAGGCCGTCCACCTAAACTCACAGGCCGAACAAGGAGAGCGCTGATCAGAAATGCAGCCAAGAGGCCCATGGTGACTCTGGATGAGCTGCAGAGATCTACAGCTCAGGTGGGGGAATCTGTCCATAGGACAACTATTAGTGGTGCACTGCACAAAGTTGGCCTTAATGGAAGAGTGGCAAGAAGAAAGCCATTGTTAAAAGAAAACCATAAGAAGTCCCGTTTGCAGTTTGCCACAAGCCATGTGGGGGACACAGCACACATGTGGAAGAAGGTGCTCTGGTCAGATGAGACCAAAATGCAAAACTAACACTGCACATCACTCTGAACACACCATCCCCACTGTCAAATATGGTGGTGGCAGTATCATGCTCTGGGGGTGCTTCTCTTCAGCAGGGACAGGGAAGCTGGTCAGAGTTGATGGGAAGATGGATGGAGCCAAATACAGGGCAATCTTGGAAGAAAACCTCTTGGAGTCTGCAAAAGACTTGAGACTGGGGCGGAGGTTCACCTTCCAGCAGGACAACGACCCTAAACATAAAGCCAGGGCAACAATGGAATGGTTTAAAACAAAACATATCCATGTGTTAGAATGGCCCAGTCAAAGTCCAGATCTAAATCCTATCGAGAATCTTTGGCAAGATCTGAAAACTGCTGTTCACAAACGCTGACCATCTAATCTGACTGAGCTGGAGCTGTTTTGAAAAGAATGGGCAAGAATTTCAGTCTCTAGATGTGCAAAGCTGGTAGAGACATACCCTAAAAGACTGGCAGCTGGAATTGCAGCAAAAGTTGGTTCAACAAAGTATTGACTCAGGGGGCTGAATAATTACGCACACCCCACTTTTCAGTTATTTATTTGTAAAAAATGTTTGGAATCATGTATGATTTTTGTTCCACTTCTCACGTGTACACCACTTAAAGAGATTAAAATCTCAGAAAATTAGAATATTGTGAAAAATGGTACATGGTACCTGCCCACACTGCCAAAAGTACCAAAACCTGCTTCAATGAATGTGGGATTACTGGGATTGATTGGCTAGCAAACTGGCCTGACCTTTGAACCCCACAGAGAATCTATGGAGCATTGCCAAGAGAAAGATGAGAGACATGAGACAGAACAATGCAGAAAATGTACTATTCTAATTTTCTGAGATTTTGAATTTGGGGTTTTCATAAGCTGTAAGCCATAATCATCAAAATTGTGACAAATAAGGCTCAAATATCTCACATTGCATGTTATAAATAAATTAACTTTTGCACGATATTCACAGTTTTCGAGTTTCACCTGTATTAACTTGCAACAATAGCTGGTACTAAAGAGATTCCTATGTCAAATCTAGGACTGCTAACTATTACTCTTTTGGAGTGAGACTCAAGGATTTCCTCAATTTCAGATCTCTCAAACTCAGATCAGTCTAGTTTGTATAAGTCAGGTCCCTTTCCATCCACTACTGTTTGTGATTGGTCATTCTAAAGTCAGTGGTTTGCTCTTTTGATAGGCAGCCAGGAATGTACTGCTCATAAAATACCAAAGTACAATGCATCGACACGACTGCAGACATCTACGGTTACATAGTGTATAAACTGAGAAAATGAAGGTGAGTCCTTTAGGCTTAACATCTGTTATCCAGGTTTGATACTTATCTTGAAATAAGACGGAACTTTTTAGTAAAATCTCAGCTATTGTTCCAGTTAAAATTTGCCAACGTTGTCAAACCCCACTGCAGTAGTCGTAATCACCTCCCAGAGTATGCCTTTATATCCAACAGTTAATAAAACAGTTAGAGTTTCTTTAAATGCATTTAAATACACTGTGTTTTGTTTGAAGCAGTTAGAGTGTGAAAACAGCTAAGTAACCACGATTTGTCGATTCGTCGCGACAACCAAAATTGTCGCCAACAAATGTAGTAATCGACGTCATTGTTTATTATTTTAAGCGTTGTTTAGGAGCCGGGAGCTGAACAGGCCGAGAGCTGCTGAGGACTTCCACCCGCGTAACGATAGAGGTCTGTGGGGGAACGACGTTCCAAGCTAACGGTGTGTGGCTAGAAGCCGCTTCCGAAGCCTCACTGTTAGCAGCTACCTGCTTTATCGCCGGTCCTTTCAGACAACGGAGCCACCCTTCCCTGGATGTCTAAGGCTGGGTATACTTGCTTTTAATTACCCGTACGCATGTTTATCATGGCTGCCTTGCGTAGCTTGCGTTTGTTTCAAGCGTTGTTTGTGCACGTCCTCTGAAATTAACGCAACACGTCCGCAAGCTGCAATATGCAAGTAACCAGTAGGAGGAGCATAGAAGGAAGCAAGTCGCTGTGCTGAACTAACAGAATCACTAAGTGTGCTTTGGTGTGAAATCAGTGGCGCAATACGTCTGAGCAACTCATCAAAAGTAGATGCAGACATTCGAAAGTATTGATGATGTTTTTCATTGTTGATTCGTCTCATTGGCAAAACGAGCGACACATACTCGCCATTGTTACACTGTGCCTGGTTTAGGGGGTCTCACATGCCATCTACGTAACTGCTGCCGTCTTTTTTTCTGTCATGATCTCAACAATAACTAGAAGCTTATCTCTTCTATGGTCGCCATGTTTGTTTTGTTTTTGCCCTACAAATCTGAAAACACCGGCACTCTATCTGGAATGAGTTCTGTTCTCTGCCTCCTAGTGGAATTCTCCAGTATTATGTGTAGTGCGCAAGCAAGTACGTTCCCAAGACGCAGCCTGCTGCTTGTGTCAATGCAACGTTACGTGAGTCTGAGCACTGATGGAGGGATTGTGTATTCCTGGTGTGACTCGGGCAGTTGTTGTCGCCATCCTGTACCTGTCACTCAGGTGTGATATCCGGATGTACCGATCCTGTGCAGGTGTTGTTACACGTGGTCTTCCACTGCGAGGATGATCAGCTGTCCTTCCTGTCTCCCTGTAGCGCTGTCTTAGGCGTCTCACAGTGCGGACATTAGCCACATCAGCAGTCCTCATGCCTCCCTGCAGCATGCCTAATGCACGTTCACACAGATGAGCAGGGACCCTGGGCATCTTTCTTTGGCTGTTTTTCACCGTCGGTAGACAAGTCTCTTTAGTGTCCTGCGTCTTTAGAACTGTGACCTTAAATGCCTACTTTCTGTAATCTGTTAAGGTCTTAACGACCATTCCACAGGTGCATGTTAATTAATTGATTATGGTTAATTGAACATGCATGGAAAACATTGTTTACACCCTTTACAATGAAGATCTGTAAAGTTATTTGGATTTTTACAACATTATTGTTGAAATACACAGTCCTGAAAAAGGGACGTTTCCTTTTTGCTGAGTTTAGATTGCCTTTATAAAAGATAGTTTAAACACCGAAAACTAATCATATAAGTCATTTTTGAAACCACCTTCTTAGTATGTCGAAATACAAAACTAGATAAATCACGGCGGTGACCGATCCATAAAATACAATCAGTTCTCCAAAAGGTTATTGATTTCCAATTTAGCAAATGATTTAATGAAACATTACTTCCTCCAAAGAATGTTTTGTTTTGTCTTCACTTCTGCTTTGCATCGTGAATTGGTGGTTTGAACACAAACCAAAAGGTACTAATTAGTAAAATTAAACTAATCACAATTAGAATAAAACTAACTTGGCTTCCCTTCCAAAACTCTTCAATACAAGCCTTGGTGTTTAAGGATATATATTCACATTGAACTGTGACATCATGATCAATTTATATGTTATTGTTTACATTTTTTTGCATATTTGTCCATCTTATGGTTTTACTTTTGGTAGTTATTATTCATTCTTCCTTTTTCCTATTAGTTTAGTTGTTTGGTTACTAGCTTAGTGAGTTTGTTGATTAAAGCATTTTAACTAAAGGTTGAATTCTTTTTGTAATAAACTCTTGTATATTGGAAAGTTGTTGTTTGTCATTTTTCCACATACATGTGAAGTAACTTCCTGTTCAAAGAACGCTAAGAACTTATTCCTTCATCTATTGTTTAATTATCTCAGCCTCATCAGACAGGTAAGCATTAACATAAACTGAGACTGAATTATTTGACCATTAATTAGTCCTGGATCCCAGGTGGTGCCCCAAACTTGGTAATTTTAAAACAAAATTATTAATCTTATTAATAATTGCCCTAAGCAATTATTCTTAATTATTCATAGCCAAAACCTACCTATCTGTGGCACAACACCGGAAAAGCCCAAACAGCAGTATCATGGAGAGTCATCAACGGAGCTCTAAAGTTCTGAAGCATTTTATAAAAATTAAAGAGAAGCATATGTAATACAAAATTCACAAGGTAGAACCTGCTTTCCATGGCAGTACAACGGTGATGCTCGAGCATCTTAAAAGGAAGCCTGTTGTGGCTGACGACAAAGAGGGACAGTCGCCTCTGTAAGCTAATTGGCTTAGCATCAACAGTAGGGTGATGTCCTCTTTTCCCCGGACATGCTGGCTTTTCACCTTCTGTCCGGGGCATCCAGGGGGCATTCATAGATTGATGAAAATGTCCGGGTCTTTATTGTTTTTAGGGGTCTGATTTGCATACTGAAATTGACTGATGCGATGCAGAGAATATGACTTTCTCTCATGTGACATCCCAAGTGCTCCCTAGTGGCTGGTTCTGATCTGTTCATAAACAGAACAGACAGAGCAGAGCTCCTGTTTATAAGACATCAAAGCGCAGGTGTCATGATAAATCTGTGGCGGAGGTCAACTTTCACATAGCTGACTTATTTGTTTCTGTGTATGGCAGCTCCCCAAGATCCCATCTGTCACATGGACAAAACTATGAAAAGGCTGAGCAAAGTGAGTTTATCAATTAAATAAAAAACTACATTTAATTCAAATTCAATTCAAAAAGACTTTATTAGACTGAAGTTGCCCTTTTTGGAAGTTTTTGAGACTGCTGCTTTTGATTTTGAATATCACATGGAAAATAAAATACTTATTTTCTCAGAATGTAATTTTTAGATAAACTTTAGATTTTAGATGGCTGTGTGCAGGAAGGATCTTCTGTAGCAGTCTGTATTACAGCGGTTTGATGAACCTTCTGACTGAAGATATTGTATTACTTGTATTGATAGCTGTAACATTAACAGTAATGATGTTAATTTCATTACCCTTAGCATACATCATGTATCTGCTGTAATGCTGTTTAATTTTATAATTAATTCATAAATGTTATGTTATGTTAATTGTCAGTATTTTAGAAAGCACATAACACTTATAGATAACACTTCAAGCTAGAAGCTAATTATGGTTATATTAGAGCAGTTGGGTGCTGCTGCGATAAGATACAATTTAGACGTGATCTGATTAGTTGACGAATCTTCAAACTATTGAGGATTAGTTGATTATCAACATAATTGTTTGTGGCAGCCCTTGAGCTAAGCAGCCTGCAATATTAGAAGTAAAAGTTAGTGTTTCTCCAAAATCATCAGCATCTGTTGGAAGTTCTGCATGACACTTTCAATCCATCCTAGCTGATTTAAGTAGGAAAATATGACCCAGACTCTTGAAAGTCTCATATAAACTTCCCGTGTTAATTAGCCCCGACTCTGTGCTCCCGTTAAATGGTTTCCCCTGTCTGAACAGCTATGGGATTCATGTCGCCAGCCCCCACCCAATCAGCTCGCTCTTCTGAATCTTGAATTGCTCCCTCAACAAAACGAGGCAGCGTTCTGTTTAGGGAGAACCGCCTCACAATGTTGAGCTCTGATTCCACACTAGAACTAGGGATGGGCATAATTAATCGACGATCAATTAATTGATCAATAAGAATTTCATCGATTACATTTTTTTTTACCGATCAATTAACGCATGTTCTGTTGCGTAGTGTGAGTTTTGAAGGAATGCTATTAATTTAGCTATGTGGCAGTAATTAAACACTTTACCACACGAGGGCGATGAGTGAAAATAAAACCCACAGGCCGACTCACTTTCTTGCCAGTTTCTGTGTATTTGAAAAGTAGCATTGTCATGAAGAGGTCGCAGCAAAGTGTGGCGTGGGACCACTTTGACTAAATAAAACAAACAAAAAAGTCTCGGTTCACTGCCAACACTGTGAAGCTGTGTATAAGTACTTGAATGCGCTTCCGACCCTGGTTAGAAGTGGAGCATCCTGCTCTTGGTTTCAACCTAGGATCAAGTCGGTGTTAGTATGGAGGAGCCGAGATGCACAACGAGCTGAGAAACTTACTCACCGATTACTTTCTGAGGGAGGCTCCGCCACCCCTGGATTGCACCCCTACAGACTGGTGGAAAATGAATTAAACAAGATCCCAGAGGCTTGCCAAGTTAGCAGAGGTGTGTGTATCACAGCGACGTCTGTCCCCTCACAGCAGGTGATCTCGGCGCTGCAGGTCAGACGCGACAGCAGCTTTCGCTTCTGACCCCAGTGCATGTTAACATCCTCATCTTTCTCAACAAAAATCAGTAGACTGGTGCTAAAGTTGTATATAAGTTACGGTTTCTTTTGTTTTTGTCTTTTTTATTCTGTTAATGAGCCTAATTCATTGTTAGGTACGCTGATCTCTCTCATCCTCTTACTCAACTCTTTTTGCCAAATGTAACACAAAACAATTTTTTATTAAGTTATTGTTAAACATTACTTTGTTTTGTTTTTTTACTTTTTTGGAGAAGAAAAAAAAAGAGCTTCAGTTGTGTTAATGAGTACTGTCTTTTAACTGTCGGCTCCGCTGCTTATAGCGCATATTTTCTTTGTGCAACTAACGTGAATTAATTCCGTTTAACTTCCACAAGAGGTGTCCCACTTGTAATGAAGATCTCAATGAGGAAACACGCTATTTTTCTATTCTCACTGCATTTTAATATAGCCTATGAACACTGAATTTTAATATAAAAATTTCAATGATTAATCGAAAATCGATCATTAACTCTCCCGATGATCGATGAAGACAGTTTAATCGAATGCCCATCCCTAGTCAGAACAGTGCTTAAGAACAAAAAAATAGAAAAGGTTGCTGTCCCTGACGCCATCTGTGGGCGTACTCTGCACTATTGTGCCGAGCAGCTTAGTGAGGCCTTCACATTTATCTTTCAAAAATGTGTGGACAGTGGGGATATACCTGACTTATGGAAAACATCAACAGTAAAACCCATCCCAAAACAAAATCTAAAGACCTTATTCAGACCAATTGCATAAACTTCTCTGGTAATGAAGTGTTTTGAAAAGATCATCAAGGATACAATCATCTCCCTAACCGCAGACAAACTAGATGCATTACAATTTGCCTATCAAGCAGGCAAGGGTGTAGAGGATGCAAAACTCTTCATTCTTGACAGGGTATATAAACATCTTGAAAAACCTGCATCACACGCAATAATTTTATTTGCTGACTTCAGTTCAGCCTTCAACAAAATCCATCCTCACATTCTAATTGAGCGATTAGCCTCATATTTTAAGTTTTATATATACACTACCGTTCAAAAGTTTGGGGTCACATTGAAATGTCCTTATTTTTGAAGGAAAAGCACTGTACTTTTCAATGAAGATAACTTTAAACTAGTCTTAACTTTAAAGAAATACACTCTATACATTGCTAATGTGGTAAATGACTATTCTAGCTGCAAATGTCTGGTTTTTGGTGCAATATCTACATAGGTGTATAGAGGCCCATTTCCAGCAACTATCACTCCAGTGTTCTAATGGTACAATGTGTTTGCTCATTGGCTCAGAAGGCTAATTGATGATTAGAAAACCCTTGTGCAATCATGTTCACACATCTGAAAACAGTTTAGCTCGGTACAGAAGCTACAAAACTGACCTTCCTTTGAGCAGATTGAGTTTCTGGAGCATCACATTTGTGGGGTCAATTAAACGTTCAAAATGGCCAGAAAAAGAGAACTTTCATCTGAAACTCGACAGTCTATTTTTGTTCTTAGAAATGAAGGCTATTCCATGCGAGAAATTGCTAAGAAATTGAAGATTTCCTACAACGGTGTGTACTACTCCCTTCAGAGGACAGCACAAACAGGCTCTAACCAGAGTAGAAAAAGAAGTGGGAGGCCGCGTTGCACAACTGAGCAAAAAGATAAGTACATTAGAGTCTCTAGTTTGAGAAACAGACGCCTCACAGGTCCCCAAATGGCATCTTCATTAAATAGTACCCGCAAAACACCAGTGTCAACATCTACAGTGAAGAGGCGGCTGCGGGATTCTGGGCTTCAGGGCAGAGTGGCAAAGAAAAAGCCATATCTGAGACTGGCCAATGAAAGAAAAAGATTAAGATGGGCAAAAGAACACAGACATTGGACAGAGGAAGACTGGAAAAAAGTGTTGTGGATGGATGAATCCAAGTTTGAGATGTTTGGATCACAAAGAAGAACGTTTGTGAGACGCAGAACAACTGAAAAGATGCTGGAAGAATGCCTGACGCCATCTGTTAAGCATGGTGGAGGTAATGTGATGGTCTGGGGTTGCTTTGGTGCTGGTAAGGTGGGAGATTTGTACAGGGTAAAAGGGATTCTGAATAAGGAAGGCTATCACTCCATTTTGCAACGCCATGCCATACCCAGTGGACAGCGCTTGATTGGAGCCAATTTCATCCTACAACAGGACAATGACCCAAAACACACCTCCAAATTGTGCAAGAACTATTTAGAGAAGAAGCAGGCAGCTGGTATTCTATCGGTAATGGAGTGGCCAGCGCAGTCACCAGATTTGAACCCCATTGAGCTGTTGTGGGAGCAGCTTGACCGTATGGTACGCAAGAAGTGCCCATCCAACCAATCCAAATTGTGGGAGCTACTTCTAGAAGCGTGGGGTGCAATTTCTCCAGATTACCTCAACAAATTAACAGCTAGAATGCCAAAGGTCTGCAATGCTGTAATTGCTGCAAATGGATGATTCTTTGACGAAAGCAAAGTTTGATGTAAAAAAAATCTTATTTCAAATACAAATCATTATTTCTAACCTTGTCAATGTCTTGACTCTATTTTCTATTCATTTCACAACGTATGGTGGTGAATAAGTGTGACTTTTCATGGAAAACACAAAATTGTTTGGGTGACCCCAAACTTTTGAACGGTAGTGTATATATATATATATATATATATATATATATATATATATATATATATATATATATATATATATATATATATAGGGGTGTATACATTCAATTGAATGAGAAAGAGTGTCCAAACTTTTGGTATATATATTTATATCAAATTCAGTGAGAACACTAATTGCATTATAAAAAGACGAAACCAAAGAATATGCTTACTAAGGAAGCTTAAATCTTTTGGTGTCTGTAAACAAATTCTATGTACATTTTATCAAGCCTTCATTGAGAGTCTACTAACATTTTCTTTCATATCCTGGTTTAATGGATTATCCGTGAAAGACAAAAAGAGTTTGAGCGACATTGTTAAAGTATGCTCAAAAATCACAAGTTAGAAGATCTCTGTTTCCTCTGGAAAACACAGGTGGTTCAGAAAGCAGAGAGAATATTGTGCCAACCAAATCATGTACTCAATAATGGATTAGTTAGCATGCAGTCAGGTCAGCTGTACCAGGTGCCAATACGTAGTACTTATTTACTTGTCTATTTATTATTCTTAATATTTCATATTTTATACAATGTATGCTAATGTACTTTTTAACTCCTAACCCCTTTATGGATGGGTTGGTTGTAAAACTGAATTGCCCCTCTGGGACTAATAAAGTTATCTGAATCTGAATCTGTTTAATTCTGTGTAAGAAATCAAAATCAGGCCAATAGTCCTCAGACAAACTGGAGGTAGGGGTGTCTAGTACAGCAGGCATTGTCTGTTCACAATAAAATAGTTCCTATTCAAATCATTTAAATTTCATTCAGATATTAGTTTGTAAATGGAATGTCCAATTATAGTTAAGCTAACTTGATAGAACAGATTCATTTCAGTAATGTTTATGTCGTAATTGCAAACTAGTTCTTTTTTTAACAGGAAGGACAAACCAGATGAGTTCATGACAGCAGGAGTCAAGATGGTTGTTACCCAGAGACAGAGCCAGCAGGAGTCTGTTGTGATAAAGGGCTTCCTCTGCATCGATAACACATGTTAGTGTGCCCTAATGACTGAGCCTGTGTAACTCTATCCTCACCAATGTGGTGTCTTTGGTTTTGATTGATCTTAAGTAAATGTACACTACATTGTCAAAAGCATTTACACATCTTTTCAAATCAATGAGTTCAGCTGCACCGAGTCACTGATCACACATGCATAAAATCCTGGCCCTATGCAGAAGGATTGTACAAGCATTTGGGTAAGAATGGCTAAGACAGTTTGAGCTTGCTACAGTAACAGGACGCTGCCTGTGCATTAAGTCCAGTCCTTAAATTTCCTCACTACTACTGTAAATATTCCACAGTGAACTGTTGGTGGTATCAAAGCAAAGTGTAAGTGATTGAGAGAACAGATGCTGAGGCTCAGAGGACAAAGCAAACTCCATGGATGAGCACATTTGGTGTGGAACAACTTGATTGGCCTGTACAGAGCACTAAGATGAACCAAACAGAACAGCTCAGTAGGCCCGACGAGTTAAGTGCCTTGCCCAGGGGCACATTAACATGTGACAGGAGGAAGCTGGAATCGAACCTTCCAATTGCAAGACGACCACTCTACCCATTGAGCCACAGTCGCCCCTGTTTATATATAAACACGTAAACCTCCTAAACCTTGTAGGAAGCTGTTATTGCTGCAAACTATTGACCTACATCATATTAACATAGAAATGCATGTATGAAATTCATGTGTGAAGATAGAGTTTAGGCAATATGCTGTATGTTATCTAAGACTATAGTGGGTTTAGACATTTTAAATAAATGCTTTTACACTTGTGATCATGAAGATGTTTGGCAGATCAAAGGATATAGGTTATGTTTAATAACAATAATAATGGATTGCATTTACATAGCGCTTTTCGAGAACCTCAGAGTGCTTTGCATCTCCATTATTCATTCACTCTCACATTCACACACTGGTGGAATCAAGCTATGATTATAGCCACAGCTGCTCTGGGGCAGAAGCCAGGCTGCCATATCGCCCCCCTCTGGCCAACACCAGTAGGTGGGTAGGTGAAGTGTCTTGCCCAAGGACACAACAACATGTAGCAGGTAGAAGCTGGAATCGAACCCACGATTTCTGGGTAGAAGGCAAACAACTCTACCACTGAACTACAGCCGCCCTAATGTCTGAGGCAATATAAAACACAACACCTAGAACCTACTGGAGTGGAATGATATAAAAGATAGTTTAATCTAATTAAGCTTGTTGGGTAAGATCATTTAAAAAATGGTTGGAATTGAATTTATGATTACATAATTTCCACTCAGAAACATTGAAAATCACTATGATGTAATATCATGTATGCAAATTGTTACATACATGAGATTGTTTTATTATCAGTGCAGCGGGGATATTCTCCACAGTGAGGTGAAGTAGATTCTTAACCCTTTAGAGTATTTTACAGCTGCTTATCATGAGTCTTCTGGGATTCTTCCCAAACAACTACGAGACCTGGAAAAGCATAGGTAACATCTTTGATGCTGTTGCAACAATGACAGCCTGAGGTAACATCTAAAATTTTACTCCATTCATGGTGGACCTAAGGGCAACAAATGACTCTCAGCTGATGAGGCAGACAGATACAGCCTGAACCAATGTCACTTCACTGTTCAGGTGAGAAAACAAACTAAACAGTCTCATATGCATTCAAAATCCACTGATTCTGCCATCAGTTGTGAAGATTTTCAGTTTAAGTTTTGTTAAATGGCTAACATCAGCTAGAACGGGAGGTCCATCTCAGCACCAGTTAGTCTTCTACTGCTCTGAGGGCTTCTTACAGTTTTGTCACTGTCATACAACCTCTTTCTACTGCAGGTAAAGGAGCTGTTGCTGATAACGTCACAGAACTTCCAACATATTATCGGTCAAAGAGGAAAGTAAAATATTACGACTCAGGGCAAGTGTGCCAAAGAGTGTTTTTGTGTGTATTTGTTTAGTCACCTCTTTGGCTCTCTGCACTGCATCACTGGGGGGGCTTCGGATCTGCGGCGTTGACTTAGTGTTGATCTTATCGTAGAGCTGAAAAGAAAGGAAGACACCAGTGAGTGAATCGGTGGAAAACAAGGTTTCATTCATCACACTACCTATTGTTTTTGCCAGTTTGATGAGCCCAAGTGGCCTTTTATTGCACCTCGGATTTTACTCAGTTTTTCCATTTTCTTTCTATAAAGATTTCTTCTTTGTTGAACTGCGCTAGGCTGGAGTATAGAGTTAGAATTATATTTGCTGTGACCTCACTATCTCACTTCATGTTTTCCCCTCATAATTAACAAATGCCTGACAATCTGGGATTGTTCAATGATTTATTATGCATTTTAGAGTGCCCTGAGTGGTCAAATAAATAGTAGCTAATTCATTTAGAATATAAGGGCAAGGTTCCTTGATATGTTGCGATTCCAAGTGTTCACATTACTGAGGTGAGCAAATTTTCATAAGCGCAGACAGAGTATCTGCATTTTTTAGGGTGAGATTATGTTGATAAAGAAAAGCTTATGAGAAAGCTTAGATTGACTTAGGTCATCCTGAGCTATCTCTGTAGTTATGCTGCTATAGGCTTAGACTGCTGGGGGACAGACTGACCACTTTTCTTCTCTCTGCTACTTTTCTCCTACTACTCTCCAGTTGTATTACAGTACATTCTGTTATTTCGACTATTAACTTTGTTTTCTCTCAGTTTTTTTCTCTCCATAGAAGATATACCTGGTCTGGTATCCTGCTTGGCTGCAATGCCCTGTTGGACGGGGGGCATCGACTGGGATGATGCTCCCAGTAACTGAACATCCACTGTGTCCTGTTATTAACTTTTTACTTTCTTTAATATAGAAAGTACTCTTATATCATTTCTTTTTGTTCTTTCTGTGTCTGTGCTCTGTCTTCATAAACCCCCAGACGGTCATGGAAGATGGCCGCGTTCGGGTCCTGCTGGAGGTTTCTTCCTGTTAAAGGGGAGTTTTTCCTCTCCACTGTCGCTACATGCTTGCTCAGTATGAGGGATTGCTGTGGTTGGAAAGTCTGCATCAACGGGGCAAAACCTCCAGTCAATGACTCGATGCAATCTGCTGGGATTCCTTAGATAGAAAACTTTTACACTGGAATGTTTGTATAAATGTTTTGAAATGACTTTTCTGGTAAAGTGCCTTGAGATGACATCTGTTGTGAATCTGTGCTCTATAAATAAACTGAATTGAATTGAATGTTATTGTTGGGTCTGTGCTGCAAAGCTGAGTAAGACAGTGTTTCGCACCCCTGGTCCTCAATCCACACTGGTTTTAATTGCACACCAGATATCAACTGAAGGCTGATTAACACGGTGGTGTTGAACTGTAATCATCTGAATCAGATGTGCTGAAGAAGAGAAATATCTAAAACATGCAGGGCAGTGTGGAGCGGGGGTGTTACTAGCCCTTATTCACTGGGGCACGTGCCTTAGTAAAAGTCTTCAGTGCCCCAGTAAAATTAGAGCGCTGCTCTCACTGGAAACGGCATTCCTGAGCGCATCTCCGTGCCTGCTTTAGTCATGACTCCAGCCTGTCACTTACCAGCCAATAAAAACAAAACAAGGAAAAAAGAAAGGGGGCATAATAGCCAATCAGGAAATAGCACCTCTGTAGCTGGGTAGGATGGAACGCAACAACCAATGAAAATCGTTCACATGATTCTTCCGAGTGTTTCGTTGTACACAGACACAGTAGAAACCGCTGTGTCTGTGTAAGTCGTCCCCTGTGTTTTAATGGTACAACAAATTCATAACTTGTCTGACAGAAAAAATGACAAGTTGATTGCTGTTAGAGAATGTTGCCCACATAATTAGCATCTCTTTTTCAATGCTTAGCGTCATTGTAGCCTAAATTTAGCAACAGTTTACCAGCTTGTGCTCTCTCCCTCACACACACACTCGCACCATGCGTAGGCTACATGCACACATGCGGAAAATTAATGATTTATACATATACTGTAGAGAGAGCCCTGTAAAAGTAACTATACTGTTTGTGAAGCTGTCCTACTGTAAAACTAAACATAGGCTTCTTATAAACAATTCATCAGAAAAGATGAACATCAGAAAACTGTTCCTGAACAGAGGCAGAGGGAGAGGAGCAGTGAGGAGAGATGAGGAGGACGAGGGATGTATGATAATTGTCCACATTAACGGTAACATTAACACTTATACTGGTAATAGCCAGTGCTGTGATTTGATCAATGGTTTAATGGCAAACTTAAATAAGTTTGCTGCATTTGTAAATCTAGCCTATAATAATCTACAGAGTCAGAGTTGCCTACTC
This sequence comes from Valencia hispanica, assembly GCA_963556495.2. Classification (NCBI taxonomy): domain Eukaryota; kingdom Metazoa; phylum Chordata; class Actinopteri; order Cyprinodontiformes; family Valenciidae; genus Valencia; species Valencia hispanica. The sequence goes on along the minus strand of OY747707.1, from coordinate 57,440,270 downwards.
TGACTCTGTGTAGATTATTATAGGCTATTATAGGCATTTGCAAATTACCACCAAAAGTCAGTACGAAGACATTAGTAGTGTAAAAGACTATTAAATCTCTCAATCTCTGAAGTGTGCCTACATCTTCACCTGCAGCCATAGTGGGCAGTGTTGTCATGGACTACCTAAAAAAGGGGGATTTCTCAAAAGGGACTTTTATTAAAAGAGCCAAATGTTGATAAATAACTGTTAAAAGTTTTATTTTTTGGTTATTAATATTTCTCGCTGAAGTTGCAATATTTACATTGTATTGATTTGTTTTACAAAAGCATCTGTTACTAATCTGACATACTTTTATTTTGAAGTCCGTGAAAGGAAGTTCAGCGGGCGCGCGCTGTGTGTATGTTGGCGCACTTTTCATGTGACGCACCATTAAATGCTACCTGTGAGTGAAGCGAGACAAATTTACGGTTATAGACTGAATATATAGCTTTACAAACGAGTTGATTTCTACCTCTTATAGCACCTGGCTGATGAAGGGCACAAGGTATCGTTTTTATTTCATTGTCTTCTAATCTTTGAGAGACTGTGTTTATTGTATCGATCTCCTCTAAGCTGTTAGTGGGTCGTTAGCATATGCAGATGGTAAATCAGTGATATGTTATATAGACTGTGTGATTAATTGTTACTGTCACATTCATAACACAGTGTATTATTATTATTATTATACCTTTTCTCTAGGTTTAAACGTCCGAGCGATTTTTCACAGGAAATTAGGCCCTTATTTGGTCATTCTTATGTTTTTGCCTTTTCTCTCTGAATTGAGATCGTCAGCTTTCAAAATATCTCATAGTTAAATTAATTCAGTTGTCATTTAATCCATATTGCATTTTGAAAGGAGATTGTTGCAATTAAAACAATTTATAAATTCATATAGGTCATATGTAACATTATAGCACTTTGAAATAAGCTTGTTAATTGTTTAAAACTCATTTTTGGCAGGTGCTTTTAACTGCATTAAATATTGTTATTGTTAGATAAATCATTCATATTCATATTTACTATAAGGCATCTATTTATATGAGCCTGCATAATGCTATTTATGGTTTAGCCATTTATTTATACATTTTCAGTTTATACATTTATGGACATTTGTATATAATTTGCCGTCACATGTCTAATGTTTATTCTTTGTTTGCTTTATTCAGCTCTTACAGTGTATCGGAAAGTTTTTTTTTTGGAAAATAAATTATTCTTTAACATCAGTTCTTGAGAGTGAAGCGCATCTGTTCAGCCGGGAATGCTACAGTAAGAGCTTGACCCAGAAGATCAACAGCTTCACCTTATCTGTCCCCTGTAAAGAAAATGGGCGCTTCTGAAAATAACGACCCAGACCAGCAGGTGGATGCGCCTCATAACGGAATGGAAGAGGAGGAGCTTCACCGCTCTGGTCGACAACGCAACCCCACGGAGAAGATGTGTGCATATAAAAAGGAGGAGTCCCTGAAAAAGGAGAAAAGATTGATTCAGCTATACGAACAATGGAAGGACTGTGCTCGCAACACAAGGGAAAAGCTTAAAACAGACGTTAGTGAGAGCCAACTGGTAGCACTTATTAATGCACTTGAGAAGGGAAGAGATGATGTCACGCACGTCTACCTAGATATTAGAGATTACATAGCTCCTTCCAGTGACACAAGACGCAGAATCGATACTTGTGAAGCTGTGACGAAAGATATTTCAAAGATCATTTTTGACAGAATAGCATGCCTTGAGGACTTTGATCAAGAAAATGTGAAGCACAGCCTTCGGGAGTTACTCCATCACGATTATGCTTGCTCTGTCTATGGATCCACAGTCTCACGCACCACATCATCAAGGTCTACAGCTATGTCAATTGCAGCCAAGCGGGCAGACGCAGCAGCTGAATTAGCAGCCAAAGAAGCAGAGTACTCAATTATACAAGAAATTGAAGCTCGAAAGTGTGAGTTAGAAAAACTAAAGGCAGAGAAGGATCTAAAAGCAGCTAGAGCGAGACTGCAGGCCTCGCCAAGAAATGGCACAGGAAGCCAGCGTTCATAATTCAGACACGAATACAAGGGAAAAGCAGGATGTAAGCATAACAGCGCAGCAGCATGTGGTTCCATTTCCCATCCAATGTCCTACCAACATCACAGCAAAAAGCCCTACTGACATCACCGCAACATCCTCACCTCCAATATCTGATATATCGTATCTCGCTCAAGCTGTCCAAAATAGCATAGCCCTGAACAGGCTGCCAACAACAGAACCACCTGTGTTCAGTGGTGATCCTATCCAGTTCATTGAGTGGAAGGCTGCTTTTGTGTCGCTCATTGGTGGAAAGGCCATTTCGTCTGCTGACAAGCTGCACTATTTAAAAAGGTATGTTGCTGGGCCAGCTCGTAAGTCTCTTGATGGCATCTTCTACAGGAATGATGATGAGGCCTATAATGATGCATGGAACAAACTGAACCGACGGTATGGACAGCCATTTGTCATACAGAAGGCATTTAGAGAAAAACTAGCCAAATGGCCTAAGATTCAGCCCAAGGATTCCGTAGGTTTCAGAGAATTCTCAGATTTCTTAAATGCATGTCATCAAGCTATGCCTCATGTCAAGGGGCTTGAAATACTAAATGACTGCGATGAAAATCAGAAACTAGTACTCAAATTACCAGATTGGGCAGCAGCATGGTGGAACCGTCAGGTCACGCAGACACTGATTGAGACTCATGACTTTCCAAAGCTTATAGATTTAGTGAACTTCATGTCCATGGAAGCAGAGATTACTTGTAATCCAGTCACCTCCTTCAGCGCTCTTCGTGCCTCTGACCCCACTTCAGAAAAGTGGAACCTCAAGGACAGCAAGAGGAACAGAGCTAACGTCTTTCACATCCAAACAGCTACGGAAAACAAACAAAATGATGAGAAGAAACAAAGACCACTTAAAGGAAGCTTCAAGATGTGTCTCTTCTGCAAAGACATCAAGCATATGATTCACAATTGTACTAAATTTGTGGCAAAGTCATTAGAAGAGAAACGTAAATATGTGAAGGAGAACAATCTCTGCTATGGTTGCATGAAACTAGGCCACAGTGCAAAAGACTGCCGTCACCGTCTATCCTATAGTGGACAAAATTCCACCTCTGCAGGATTGTTAGGTTGGTCTCCTGATAGGCTACAGCTGTCCAAATGCTTTGGCACCAAAACAGGTGATATTAGGTGGTGATGATGAACCCTATGCAGTTCATACAGACCTAGGGTGGAGCATTGTTGGTCGCTTGTCTTCACATCATTAATCGCAAAGCTTCAACACCATCTGTCATAGAATCAGCATTAAAGAGCTCCCCCCAGTGACTCCAGCGGATGTTATTAAGGTATTGGAGTCTGACTTCAAAGACGCTGGTGAAGATAATAAAACTGTCTCACAGGATGATATCCTCTTCTTAACCAAACTGCAGCAAGGCATAAGGAAGAACGACCACGGGCATTACGAGATGCCTCTCCCCTTCAAAGAGAGACCTCACTTCCTTAACAATAAGCAGCTTGCCATCGTAAGGCTCAATCATCTTAAAAGGAAATTACTGAAAGATGAACGGTACAAGCAACATTATGTAAGGTTTATGGAAGAGGTCATTGAGAGAGGTGATGCAGAAGAAGAGCATGATGAAGGAAAGGATGGAGAGAAGTGGTACATCCCTCACCATGGAGTGTATCACCCTAAGAAGCCAGACAAGCTCCGTGTTGTCTTTGATTGCTCTGCCAAGTACCGGGGAACCAGCCTTAATGATCACTTGCTCCAAGGCCCAGATTTAATGAATAAGCTGACTGGTGTTCTTTTAAGATTCAGAAAACATCCGTTGCCCTTATGTGCGATGTTAAAAAGATGTTCCACCAATTTCATGTGGAAGAAGCAGATCTAGACTATCTCCGCTTTCTCTGGTGGAAAAACAGAAACTTTGCTTTACATCCACAAGTGTACCGCATGAAGGTCCATCTTTTTGGTGCAACCTCATCACCTGGATGCGCCAACTATGGTCTGAAACACCTCGCAAAGGAGAATGAGTGCATGTATCCTCTTGGTTCAAAATTCATCATGATAGACTTTTATGTTGATGACGGTGTCACCAGTGTAGCCAGCACAGAAGAAGCTGTCCAAGTAGCAAGAGAAGCTCGACAACTGTGTGCCTTAGGTGGTCTTAGACTACACAAGTTTATTTCAAATGACAGAGTTGTCCTGGATAACATTCCAATTTCTGAACGAGCCATTAATGTAAAGGCACTTGACCTCAACTTTGATGACACACCTGTAGAAAGAGCTTTAGGGATCCACTGGCACATTGATTCTGACAGATTCAGATTCTCTTTTGACCTCAAAGACCAGCCAGCAACACGCCGTGGCATACTATCCACAGTTGGATCACTGTATGATCCACTGGGCTTTATTGCTCCTTTCTTGCTCAGTGGAAAATTTGTGCTACAGGAAATGTGCAGAAAAGGAACAGGCTGGGATGACCCTCTTATTAAAGAATTGCAGCCAAGGTGGGAACATTGGAAAGCTGATCTTGAGAACTTGGAAATGATCAACATACCACGCTGCTATGTGCCTGCAAACTTTGGAAAGGTCATCAAAAGAGAACTTCATCACTTCTCTGATGCCAGCAACAGTGGATATGGCCAATGTTCCTATTTGAGACTTACCAACGAAGAAGGAAACATCCATTGTGCACTTGTTGCTGGTAAGTCTAGAGTTGCTCCCTTTAAGGTTCAGACTATTCCCAGACTTGAACTCACAGCTGCTGTCGTCTCAGTTGCCATGAGCAATATGCTTAAACAGGAGCTAGAATATCTAGACATAGAAGAGCACTTCTGGACCGACTCCCAAGTGGTTTTGTGATACATTAACAACGAAGCACGCCGCTTTCACACGTTCGTAGCGAACAGAGTGCAGAAGATACACCTCAGCACTACTTCTCAACAGTGGAGGTATGTTCCCACCAATGAAAACCCTGCTGACCATGCGTCAAGAGGTTTAAATGCTGGTGAGATTCTTACATCCAATTGGTTGACAGGGCCAAAATTCTTATGGAAGAAGGATATACCTCCTGCTGTGGTTATTGACACGGCATTAACAATTGGAGATCCGGAAGTGAGACAGGCTCAGACACTGAGTGCAGAATCAACAGAAGTCAAGCATCAGTGCCTCTCAGACCGCTTGGCAAAGCTGTCTTCATTTTCTGGAGCTGTCCAAGCTGTGGCTCGCCTCGTCCGCCGAGCCAAAGGAGATAAGTCCAGAAGTCACAGTACAGTAGCTGAACGACAAGATGCTGAACGCATCATCATTAAGGACTTGCAGAGAAACACCTATTCAGAGGAGATCAAGTTCTTGAGAAAGGGGGCCCAGCTGTCACTTCGTAGCAAGCTGTATCATCTTGATGCCTTCCTTGATCAAGAAGGAGTACTCAAGGTGGGAGGAAGACTTTGCGATGCGCTCCTACCCAGTTCAGTCAAACACCCAGTTGTCATTCCTAAAGATCACCACATAACAAAGATGATAATCTCTCAATGTCATGAGAATGTCAAGCACCAAGGAAAAGGCCTCACAATAAATGAGATCAGATCACAAGGCTATTGGATTCCAGGAATGAGCAGAGCAGTAGCATCCCATGTGCATCACTGTGTGACATGTCGTAAGCTCAGGAGACCAATAGAAGAACAAAGAATGGCAGACCTCCCCTCAGAACGTACAAATCCATCCTCCCCATTTACATACTGCGGTATGGACTGCTTTGGTCCCTTTGCCACTAGACAGGGTCGGAAGGAACATAAAAGGTACGGCCTCATCTTCACATGTTTCAGCTCCAGAGCTATTCATATAGAAATGCTAAATGACATGTCTACAGATGCCTTTATAAATGGCCTGCGCTGTTTTGTTGCATTACGGGGAGCAGTGCGCCAAATCAAATGCGACCAAGGCACCAACTTTGTAGGAGCAAAGAATGAACTGAGAAATGCTCTAAAGGAAATTGACACTAATCGTCTGACAGTGTTCTTAGCTGAGAAGCAGTGTGACTTTGTCCTAAATGCACCCCATTCAAGTCATGCAGGTGAGGTATGGGAGAGACAAATCAGAACAGTGAGAAATGTTCTTCGCTCAACTCTCTCACAGTTCTCTGACAGACTGGATGATGCATCACTGCGGACATTCTTCTATGAAGCTATGGCGATTGTTAACAGTAGACCACTCTCAGTTGACAACTTAAACGACCCCAAGAGCCTTGCACCTCTCACCCCAAATAACCTGCTCACTATGAAATCCATTCCAGCACTACCACCTCCAGGCAGGTTTGTCAGAGAAGACATTTATGCAAGGAAAAGGTGGCGTCATGTTCAGTACCTTGCGGAGCAGTTCCGGTGTCGTTGGCGTAAAGAGTATCTATCCAACACACAGCAAAGAGAAACCTGCAAGTGGGAGATATTGTCATGGAAAAGGCTGAAGATCTGCCCAGAAATGAGTGGCGACTGGCCAGAGTTACAGAAACTACTACAGATAAAGATGGGCTTGTGAGACGAGTCAAGGTATGCCTTGGTGACCGGAATCTGGGGAAGGATGGTCATCGACTCCACAAGCTGTCTATCATTGAACGCCCAGTACAGAAGCTGATCCTGTTGCTACAGACCATCTAGCTGTTTCTGAGAACATCCACGTGTATCCTTTTTATCATATTACTTAAATGCTGATATTCATTCACCATAGTATGGACACTTAGTCCTTTTCTGAGTTAAAGGTAACATTTTTATTTGAAAATCATTCGTAATTTATAGTCCTTGACGTTATACAAATCACTCATGATTTGGTGGGAGTGTAAAAGACTATTAAATCTCTCAATCTCTGAAGTGTGCCTACATCTTAACCTGCAGCCATAGTGGGCAGTGTTGTCATGGACTTCCTAAAAAAGGGGGATTTCTCAAAAGGGACTTTTATTAAAAGAGCCAAATGTTGATAAATAACTGTTAAAAGTTTTATTTTTTGGTTATTAATATTTCTCGCTGAAGTTGCAATATTTACATTGTATTGATTTGTTTTACAAAAGCATCTGTTACTAATCTGACATACTTTTATTTTGAAGTCCGTGAAAGGAAGTTCAGCGGGCGCGCGCTGTGTGTATGTTGGCGCACTTTTCATGTGACGCACCATTAAATGCTACCTGTGAGTGAAGCGAGACAAATTTACGGTTATAGACTGAATATATAGCTTTACAAACGAGTTGATTTCTACCTCTTATAGCACCTGGCTGATGAAGGGCACAAGGTATCATTTTTATTTCATTGTCTTCTAATCTTTGAGAGACTGTGTTTATTGTATCGATCTCCTCTAAGCTGTTAGTGGGTCGTTAGCATATGCAGATGGTAAATCAGTGATATGTTATATTGACCGTGTGATTAATTGTTACTGTCACATTCATAACACAGTGTATTATTATTATTATTATACCTTTTCTCTAGGTTTAAACGTCCGAGCGATTTTTCACAGGAAATTAGGCCCTTATTTGGTCATTCTTATGTTTTTGCCTTTTCTCTCTGAATTGAGATCGTCAGCTTTCAAAATATCTCATAGTTAAATTAATTCAGTTGTCATTTAATCCATATTGCATTTTGAAAGGAGATTGTTGCAATTAAAACAATTTATAAATTCATATAGGTCATATGTAACATTATAGCACTTTGAAATAAGCTTGTTAATTGTTTAAAACTCATTTTTGGCAGGTGCTTTTAACTGCATTAAATATTGTTATTGTTAGATAAATCATTCATATTCATATTTACTATAAGGCATCTATTTATATGAGCCTGCATAATGCTATTTATGGTTTAGCCATTTATATATACCTTTGCAGTTTATACATTTATGGACATTTGTATATAATTTGCCGTCACATGTCTAATGTTTATTCTTTGTTTGCTTTATTCAGCTCTTACAGTGTATCGGAAAGTTTTTTTTTTGGAAAATAAATTCTTCTTTAACATCAGTTCTTGAGAGTGAAGCGCATCTGTTCAGCCGGGAATGCTACAAGTAGGCTATTTAAGCTACAAAGAACGCCAGTATTGCCAGGATGACTATAGGACCCTTGACTGGGAGGTAAAACAAAAAACCTGTCAGTTTCTTACAGAATGCTTTTTGGTCAGGTGACTTTTTTGTCACAAGGAAGGGTGGGATAACTTTGTAAACGGAGCAGCTTTTGCAAATCCCACTAATCACATGTGAAAACTGAAGATGATAAAAAATGCAGATAGGAGACTCTGAACTATGTACATATTTGTAGAGCAATAAAATGTAATATTTTCATGTTGCTTCAGACTAATAGCAGCCATGTGATTGACCACTTTGCAAAAATGAAAACAAGACGTTACAGTTTACTTCCCAAAAAATGATTCCTTGAAGAGACACACACAACAGTTGTTCATTTATTTTTCTACTATGGAAATAAAAGAACCCAGAGATGTAGGGGTGCTTTATTTTATTTTATTTTTTAACTTTTGTAATTGTTTAATTTGCAGATGTTTACTGAAATAGATATTTCAAAAAGATTCATTGCTCTTCCTTTTTCCTTTTATCAGTAATTGTTTAGAAGTCTAGACTAAAGTGCACAAGTAGGCCAAATGCGTTATCATAGTACATTTCAGGTGGTTAATCAAAGATCTAGACAACAACATAGTCTGATATGATTGAATAGTTGAAAGAACTATTTGTGTTTTTATGATAAATAAGTGCTGAATGTTTTTTTTCTTGCGCACTTTGCGCACTCTCATGAATTCTTTGTGCCCTAGGTGTGCCCCAGTACAGTATTAGTTCTAGTGACGCCCCTGGTGTGCAGTGAGGACCAGGGTTGGGAAACACTGGAATAAGATTATGTAGAAGTAGATAATCTAAGCCTCAAGATTTAAAACCATAAAAAAACATAATTTGACTTAGTTGGTGAACAAATCTCGTATGCTAGAGTATGTGGTGAGCACTGGAGTGTTATTTATTTTAATTCCACATAATGTCATATACAACACAATCACAAAGAGACGCAACTGTGCAACAGGGCTACTGAGATGCTACTGCAAATGTATCAAAGGAAAGCTGTGTCGGGGCTCTACACTTCAGGCTCAAGGATGTAAAGTACCTCAGCTCCAAAGTAGCACTACTTCAGCTCATTCAGTGTCTAAGAAATATTTTGAGGACAACACAGAAACGTTTAGCACTAGACACCTGTTTGAAACTTCTGATATAACCAACACAGATGTCTTGCCACATACCTAACATCTACACTGATCAATGTAGTCCAAGGTGGTGTAAAGGTTTTGGCAAGAAAGAAAATGTGTGGCTAAGTTTTTAGAAATGTTTGTTGTCTTCATTTATTTCTCTCATTGAAGTTAGCTGTTTACAATACTAATTCACTTATCTCTCTGATTGTAGGAAATCAGTAGTTATAATTTGTGGGTCATTCTACAGAAAAGGTGGAATCTGGGTGATGGACATTTTTTTAAATGCATTTATTCTTAAATCCATGAAACAAGTAATGTCTTATCTTCAAGAATATATAAAAGGGACAGCTCAACATATTTTAATATTTTCTTTGCATTTAGGTTAATATTGGATGCGCCTTGGCTTTTGTCATTGGTGTCACCAGTAATAAAAGAATCAATAAATGTGTATAAAAATATTTTTTCTAAACATAATCTTAATATTTAGCAGTAGGCAGATCAATGAAATGGTAAGACCATCAAATGTTTTTTATTATTATTTAAGTTATTAAAAATGTTTAATGCTTTAATATCACACAGTAGGAACATATTCATTTCATATTTCATTTGTTTTCTCTGTCAACGTTACAAAAACAGGCAAATAGGCAAAAAACTGCCTTGATACTGACTTAAAAATGTTAACGGATTTTTACATTATGATAAACAAATCTTTAATTGATGAAAATGTTTTTTCAAAATCCATTTCTAATATGACATCACTGAAAAAACCTTGAATAACACCAGTGATGCAGTATAACACCAATGACTTCTGAGCAATACATTCTCCAAGTAATCTGTTCTAACCAATTATAATGTGAATAACTGAGTTTTTCAAAGTATTATAATCCTTAACTTTAAACTCTAGGTACTTTTTTTACATATGCCCAAATGTTCTCATCCACTTTGGACAGCCCTCTTACTCAACGCAACTGGCTCTGGCATTAAGCACAGGATTTGGTCGTCACCATAGCAGTTGACGTCTTCAACTGGGCAAGGCCAGAAGAACTTATTTAAGTCATATTTGGTAGACCTGTGCATGCACCTAACTTTGATCCCGTGGACCTGTACATCCTGGATAATGCCAGGGTAAGGCTCGTCATCATAGTGCATGATACACCATTGTGTATACATACTGATCCAGAACGCTGCCGCTCGTGTTCCTCACTAGAACCAGGAAAGTAGAGCACATCACCCCAGTTCTAAAGTCCTTACACTGGCTCCCTGTAGCTCAGATAATAGACTTTAAAATACTTTTGCTAGTTTATAAATCATTACATGGCTTAGCACCAAAATATGTTGAAGACCTGTTGTCATGGTACCAACCTCCAAGACCACTCAGGTCCTCCAACTCTAGCCTACTAAACATCCCTAGACTCAGAACTAAACATGGAGAAGCAGCTTTCAGTTTCTATGCTCCTCTTATCTGGAACAAACTTCCTGACGAGTGTAGAGCTGCTGAAACTCTGAACTGCTTTAAATCCAGACTAAAAACCATCTGTTTAGAATTGCCTTTGAGTAAATGCTTGATGTCATATGTATGAAATGTGTTCATGCTCTCTTGCTTTTTTTTATTTTTCTCTTGCTTTATTGTGTATCATGTGTAATGTGTGTTTCTTTTATGTGTTTTTTTTAAATCACCAAATCATGTAAAGCACCTTGAATTACCCTGCTGTTGAAAGTGTGCTATACAAATAAAATTGCCTTGCCTTGCCTTGCCTACACCATTCAGCAGCACTCAATTTTGCCATACCTGACCAAAATAAAAAGTAAAATGTGATAATAATAACAATTACAATATAAAAACACTTTCTTTCTACGTCTAATGGTGCTTATTTCCAAAAGAATAGTCAGGTCTTACGAGGCAAAAGAGTATCCCCAGTTAAGATAACACCAGTGATAATTTTGAGAAAAGCAGTGATTTCAACAAAATGGCAGTCATGTATCAGACCACATGTCATCAGCCAATATCAAAATGACTTAACTCTTCAATATATTACATATTTATGCAGAAATCTTCATTCATAGAGAAATTGAATGGGTAACACAAATGACTGACTTAAGAGCTTCGGCCAAAACTGGAAGACAATATCACATTTTAAACAAAAAAAGTAAGAGTTATCCTGCTTACCTTAATCTTGTGTCCACTGTACTTTATTAAATGACCGCTTGATCCAGGAAGTTGTTCAAGGTCAATTGTTTATGTAAAATTAAAGCTCATTTTGTGTTGCAGTAACACCAATGATGCAGTTTTGTGTGACTGCTGTTTCTTTGATATTATTAATAATTATTTCAATTTTTTTACTATATGAATGTTCTACTTAGTGTTTGAAAGTTATCTCAATGATAATGAGTTATAATTAAAAAAAACAAAAACTTTTTTTTATGAAAACTTAAGGTTTCACTTCCATGCATGATGACTGTGACAGTAGAATTCCCTGAACATGGAATTACAATTAAGTTGCCATTTTTAATTTATTAAATTTTATTCGTTTATCTCCTTGAATCATTACAAAGACAGTCTTTATTAATGAAATATCTATAATGGAGGTGATTTTAGGTTAACTGGACATATTTAAGTATCTGCAAGAGCCTGTGACAGCGCTTTCCACCTTTTCTGTAGAATGTATGAAACGACGGCCTAGTGCAGATGTTCTAAAGAGACCATGTGCATGAAGACAAAACAGGCCTGAAAGCCAGTCTACACAAAGCCAGTAGCTGTGGCTCAAATGAACCATGTGTCAGATGACCACAGCCGTCACACACACACACACGCACACGCACGCGCACACACACCCACACCCACACCCACACACACACACACACAAACACAAACACACCCACGCACGTCTTGCTATCCTTGTGTTGACATTGTATTGACTTCCATTGATTTTACTATGCCTAACCCAGACACTTTCCCTAAACCTAACCATTACTGATACATGCCTAACCCTAACCTTAACCTAAACCTAATTCACACCATACCTCTAAACCTAACTAGTAGAGTTTAATAGCTAGTTAAACATTGTGGGGACCAGGCAAAATGTCCTCACAACTACAAATGTCCACAGAAGGGTGGTGGGCTGTCAAAGGTTGGTCCTCACAAGTATAGCTATACATGTACACACACACACACACACACACACACACACACACACACACACGCACAGATAAACAGAGGTTTGTACCAGGCAGTGTAATGATACCAAGCCTCCACTGTTTCCCCTCTAACCAGAGCAGCAGCATCTTGGCACAAGTTTAACAATGGCATCATGAAATGTAAGCAATGTCTTCTAGAAAGGATTTGCAAAATCTCACACACACATCAACATTGTTGCCCTACTGAGGGGCTAAATTTGGCAACAGTTGCTCCAGAGTGGAACTGTTGTTCCACAGGCAAAACAGTTTGACAGAAAGTCTTCATAACCATATAAAACCTGGTCGATCTTAACACCAGTCACAGTTTCAAGTCAAGTTAGTAGCAGCCAGCTGTCATTCAAGCTTGCTTTATAACAATAGTTCACATGAGAGTTCTGATAGGTTCCTGCTGCTGAGTTATGAATGTGACGGTATTCAGATATAATAGACTTCTGGCTTTATCAATGTGTTTTTACCAGACATTTCTGAGTGGTGCACACTTGGAGAGATAAGGTCCTACACTGTCTTGGGGCGACCACAACGAATTCTTCATCACTTTTATGTTTAGCCTTTGACCTCATAACATTGAGGAGAACTGGCTGGTTGCCCGGAGATCATTTTGAGGTTTGTGGATGTTGAAAAGATCACCATGATAGGAAAGGGCTAGTCTTTATAACTTTATAACTATAAACTTTATAAGTGAGCAATAAAATCTTTGAATTTTAGCTGATGGGGGAGCGTGACTGTTCAGTGTCATGTCTCAAAGAGGAGAGTTAAAATCCCAAGTATTTAAGGTTCTCTTTCTGTTGATGATGATGTACATAGTCCTGGTTTTCTGTGTTTAACCCTGTCTCTCTCTTAGACAAAACAATTCACTTCTAAATGAGCTACTACTGCCATGAACTTTTTCCTATTCTTCATTATAGCAAGTACTCCTAGATCAGTGCTACTGGGGTTTTCTGTGTCTCTGCTCTGTCTTCTTGAACCCCCAGACGGTCGTGGCAGATGGCCGCTTGTACTGGTTCTGGTTCTGGTTCTGGTTCTGGTTCTGCTGGAGGTTTCTTCCTTTTAAAGGGGAGTTTTTCCTCTCTACTGTCACTACATGCTTGCTCAGTATGAGGGATTGCTGCTAATGCTAAATCTACACAACATAATCACAAAACAAAATAGAAAAATACAGTATATACTGCAAACCATTTCAAACTATTTATTTGTGATATTAAGCCTGAAGTCATTCTTAATCCATTTAAAGCCACAGCTTCCCCATTCCTTTTAATAGTTTACTGGTCACTGTCTAAAATAGATTTAAAAGTAGCATAGCTTGAAAATATTCTACAAACATAGTAATGCTGCATGATGTGCTGAATCTGTTTTGCAACAGATTCCAGCTAACAGATATAAAATTCATCACTTGCTGAGCTCCTTGAGGAGCAGATGTGTGATTATGCAGCTACATCATGAAAAACATAAACAAACATGCACAAAAGCTGTGTTTTTGGTTTCTTCTGTTTCTAAAAATATTTGGAGGAATATCATGCAGCTGTCTGTTGGGCCCACCAACAAGTCTGTCACCATTTTGATCTATCTGAAAAACATAGCAGGGGATGATGGATACCTGCTGAGAATATTTATGGACCCTGTTGCAGCACATAATTGTCTCAGACAGCTTGACAGCTTTGCTCAGGAAAACAGAAGAAGAAAGACGTTCAAGACACATTTTTGTTTAGCTCCAAAATGAAAATATCTTGTTTGACATTTCTTGCTGTTGTTCAAAGCACTTTCAAACATGAATAGTCGAGTAAAATTACACCACACAAAAAACAAAGTGTTATTTTTGTGATTTCTCATAGTATTGTGAATCACCTGTGCTGTTGTATTTGTCAGAGGAGACAAAAATAACTGAACTAGAAAGGAATTCAGTTTAATGGAGGACAACACTGAAGCCAATCCAGGGAATGTGATGTACATTTATAAAGTAACCATCTAAAGGCCATCCAGGTGAAGGTCTGAACTGACAATGTTCAGCAGACAGATATCTACAGAGTTGGAAGTATAACAAAAAGTATAAAAGAGCTAAAACAGATTAATAATATACATTAATTGACTGGCAACACAGATGAAAGTCATAACTGGAGCTTAAAGGTGACTGCAAGAAACCTGGAGGAGGATTAACATGAGGGGAAAATGAAACAGACTTAATGGCCTCGGGAAAGGTAAACTAATTTAACAACACAAAATAAAAAGACACAAGGAGGAAAAGTCCTCAACAAACTAAGAAACAGAAATACAAAAAATAAACTGATATGCCAAGATCTTCTGAGCAATAATACAGGGACTACCAATATAACCTGAAATGACATAAAATCGTAGATCCTGATCCTGATCCATTCAAATGTAATACAAATATTCAGAAAATGGAACACAAGAATAAACTATGAAAATAGACTGTAAAGAACTAAAATGGCAAAAACTAAAAAGCTTAAAGCAGCTTTCCGCAACTTTTACACCTTAATATAATGTTTTTTTCAAAAGTTATGGTGGAATGTTATCATCTATTATGTTCATTTTTAGTGTTATCACCACCTTACAGGGGTCCTTGGCTTTTTTCTGCACTATAAAACTTTGAGCGGCGACCCGCCGCCGGAAGTACCGACTGAGTTCTGCTTTACGGCAGAGTCATACAGCCTCGCTGTTTAGAGACTTTAGAGATGGCTTATCCACCAAAGAGACCGAGAAATCCCATATCAGAAGAAGCTAGAAAAAGAAAACAAGAACGTGATAGTAAGAGAGACCAAAGACCAGAGTAAATATTGGGCCGGCTTTTCCTCGTTGGAGAGTTCTTTTGGAACGAACGTCATGTACTACGGACGCTGAGTTAGCCGTGCTGCTAATGGATAGGTAAGTAATCAATGATTTCACCGGGGTTATAGTTTTTGATCTGGCATGATGTTGTTATACAGTCCTGAGAAAGCTATTTATTCAATGTGTGGAGGTGGATGAACATAGTTTGCACAGTATGCCTTACAGTAATGTGTATTACACAACTGAGTCGATCTTCGTTAGCCATCTAGAGGCTAATGTGATGTTAATGTTCTGTAGATAAAGGTGCAAACTCCGGCGTAGCCGCTGGATTTCAGTATATAAGTCAAACTTTTTTCTTTTGGTTTTGTCGAGCTAGTGATTTATATTTTTGTCGTTTGATTTTTTCCTAAAAACACCTAAAGATGTCGGCTGATTCTAGTGTCGGGAAGTGTTTGCTACGTGGCGCGTAGATGTTCTCTGTCTCTAATCCCACTGTTTTTCCAATTACCCCGACCTCCCCCACAAACTGAATACCTAGCTGTGAGATCTTTCCTCAAAATTATCCTGATTGTTACAGTTGAATTGCCAACTGAAACGGCGCTTGTTTGTTGTTTGGGCAAGCGATTTGGGAAGCAGTCACTGAAACATGCCTCTTATGAGCCACAGAGAGATTTGATTTTAAGACAGTGATGTTGCGCGGCAAGACTGAAGAGGGCGACAGAGAGCAAATATCATGAAAGTTGCAGAGTATGACTTTAAGTGAAACTAAATCATACAAATTCTTAAAAATATCATACAATTCACAAAAGTTTAAGGAAATCACTTTTAGGTACTTATTAATAATTAACAGGATTCATACATTTTTCCCACAGTAAAATTATCGCACTTTTCAAGCATATTCAAGGATTTCAAGCACCCACACGAACCTTGAATTAAGGCTCTTAAAATCAATATGAGGAAGCAGGTTTATTAATTTGTAGAATTAACGTGAATAATTGGTTTTAAGGCAATTAACACATGTACAGAATGACTCGCCCTGGTTATCCCACAATTCACACAGCGCTACTTCCAGTGCTTGCTCGTCACGTTAACAGCATGGCAGAACCAAACTGCATCTTCGGGTCCATAGGAACGTCTCTTTCCAATCGTGGACCTTATGGACGCTATTAAATCTTGTCCTGTTGGTTCCACAAACAGCTTTTATAAAAACCACAAAAGGTACAAGTTCTATTCAACTGACTTTTTTCAAGGCAAACGAAATACGTTTTTGGTTCCAGTTGATCTGAAGAAGGAACTGGAACGAGCAGATTAGAAATGCAGCAATTTGCAGCGATCACTTAACCTTGGCTAACAAACAAGCTAACATAGCTAACCAACCCGGCAGCTCCAAGAGGACTGTAAAGGATAACACACATACAATGTTCGACATCACACCATTTGCGCATGAATTGCAGTGTTAATAAAGAAATAATTCCTCTATTATTAAGAAAACTTCAGTTTAGACATACTTATTAAGGAATTAAGTACATTCGAGGAATTGGTGTAGATTATAATAGCTGCGGTCAGGAAGGATCTCCTGTAGAAGTTTGTGTTGCAGCAATACTGAATAAGCCTCTGACTGGAGACACCCTTTGTTGTACAATGGTCCCATGAAGAGGTGCTCTGGGTTGTCTAGAACAAATAAGGAGCGGTAAGCTTAACATTCAGGAAATGTTAACCAATTATTTTGCCTTGGCAAATGGCTCAAAGATTAATTGGTTAAATGGCAATTAAATAAAGTGGAATCCAAAACAAAAGCTCCATGCATCTCTCCTGTGTTTCCCTAAAAAAGAAAAAGAAAAACAACTAATGGCCTCTGGTTTGATCTTGTATTTACAACAAAAATTTTACTCTTTTTAGTCATATTTAGGAATGATTACTCATGACTAATTCAAAGCGACCCTGTGATTCATTAGATTACCATTTTTAATTATGTGAATAAAAATAATGGATGCGTACGCTGAATGAGAAATTCAAAACCACTGTTGGCTTTAGAGAATTTATATGAGGTTGGGAAAGTAATTAAATAAGTAATTAAGTAAAGCAATCTGCAATACTCTGTAATACAGTACTTGGCTGAGGCTTGAGTTTTACCTAAAGAACAGGGACTTCTTTGTTTCAATAGAAAACTTTTTATCAAAACGAATTTAATATCTACATGCTCCCACTAGCCCAGATCACAACAACCAATAAGATTAGCTACCATAACTATGCAGATGATACTCAGCTCTACATTACGATGTCACCAGGGGACTTTGAACCCATCCAAACCCTAAGTAAATGCATCAAGCAAATCAATGGATGGATGTGTCATAACTTTCTCCAGCTGAACAGAAACAAAACAGATGCAATTACTTTGGGACCTAAAGAGGAACCATCAAGAGTCAGTGTTGGGGGGTCCATTTTCCCCAAATGAACTGAACAGACTGTTGGACGGCTGGAAGCCATTTTTCCTAGAGGGACTGAGCAGACCACATTTCCCAGCAATGCTAGCGGTGACCCCCAACACACTTCTATTGGTCTGTGGCCACCTATGGTAACATCAACAATGACATCACAGCCAAAGGGGCTATAAGAAGGTGGGGGCGGGCATTTCAAATTTGTTCTCAGCAGAGGTTCTTAGCAAAAACTCCTGCTATACAGAGGACATCTCACAGGTGAAGATTTTTTTTTTGTTTTGACCCGCTGGACCGGGAAGAACTCTCATTTCAACGCTTCGAAGTGCTCATCCAGTTTGTGTATCCAGTTTGAGCGATATCAGGACTGTTCCAAGACAGTTTGTTACGACGTCAACCTGCAAGCCGTCCAGTGTGCAGTTGGGACCCAGTCCTAATAATCCTTCGCAGGTTTTCTAACTCTTCCTTTTCTTGCTCAACTATGGACACATTTTGCTCTCCTCCTCGTGGACCGGACTTCCCTCAACGCAAAGTAGTACTGAACCAGTTCATTTATGCTAATCTTGTGTCTGGGCGGAGATAAATAGAGTTCTTCACAAGTTAGATCTCGTTCATTGTTGGTTTAAAGTATTTTTAAGCTCATTTAGCGTTGCCGCACGCCTAAGTTTGAGCTGTATTTGCTGTGTTTAAACTGTTTTTTATCCTGAGCGGATCCCGCACTTTTTTTCTCTTTCTTCTGCTCTCTGATCACCCGGTCGGCAGAGTTGGACTCGGTCCGACCTGCGTTAGCTGGTCTTAGCTGAAAGGTTTACTCCATTGTCTCTTTGTCTGTTAGTTACAGCTGAGGCCTTCCACATGGGCAGTTCATTCCATGTGCTCCTGAGCTAAGTTTTATGGCCTTTGTCTCCTTACACTCCATGTGCTGCCCCTCATCTTGGCCCAGAGCTAAGTTTTATGGCCCTTTGTCTTCAGACACTCCATGTGTTGTTCTCCATCTTGGCCCAGAGCTAAGTTTATGACCCTCTGTCCCACTCGCTATCTGTGACTTGACCCCCCTGGAGTGAGGGCCCCCTCCCTTTCTTAACAAAACCTCAGCTCTCTGTTTGTTCCTGACCCACTTTTTCACATATTATTGTTTTCTAAGTTAGTTGCATGCTTTAGAATAGATTAGAAATAGATTATTGACAAAATGTTTTGGCTGTAAGGTTGATCTATTTTCTTAATAAATTCCCCTTAGCTTAAAGAGAAGTTGTCTGTGTTTAAATGACGTATGTGTACAAATATTGTCCACAAGCGTGTGAATTTACACCTTCAAGAAGAGACTGGAAGTCTGGTCTTTTAAAGAGAAGTGGGGCCACAAATATTAGTTGATAAAACTTGAACCTCATCAATAATTATATTAATATTAAATTATTAATCATAATTATTGATGGTTATATAAACCAGACAAAAGAATTCGCTCACTCTGTGTCACAACAGTCAGCACACGACTACAGTTAATACAGCTAGAAACTACTGATCAGGCTTGAAATCTAGGTGTAGTAATGGACTCAGACCTGAACCTCCAGGGTCACATAAAGGCAATAACAAGGTCAGCCTTCTATCACCTGAAGAACATTTCTAGGATTAAAGGACTGATGTCACAACAGGACCTCGAAAAACTCATCCATGCGTTTATCTTTAGTTGGATTGATTACTGCAACAGCATCTTCACAGGTCTGCCTAAAAAGTCAATCAGACAGCTGCAGCTGATCCAGAACGCTGCTGCTCGTGTTCCTCACTAGAACCAGGAAAGTAGAGCACATCACCCCAGTTCTAAAGTCCTTACACTGGCTCCCTGTAGCTCAGAGAATAGACTTCTAAATACTTTTACTAGTTTATAAATTATTGAATGGCTTAGCACCAAAGTATGTTGAAGATCTACTGTTACTATACCAATCCCCACCAGACCACTCAGACCTCTAATTCCAGTCGACTCAACATCCCTAGAATCAGAACCAAAGATGGAGAAGCAGCTTTCAGTTTCTATGCTCCTCTAATCTGAAACAAACTTCCAGAAAACAAATATGCTGAAACACTGAGTTCTTTTGGTAAATGGCCTGTATTTGTATTGCGCTTTTTCAGTCAGAGGACCACAAAGCGCTTTACACTACATTCAGTCATTCACACACTGATGGTGACAAGCTACTACATTGTAGCCACAGTTGCCCTGGGGCACACTGACAGAAGCGAGGCTGCTGGTCACAGGCACCACCGGGCCCTCTGACCACCACCAGCAGGCAACAGGGTTAAGTGTCTTGCCCAAGGACACAACGACCAAGATGAACAGAGCGGGGACTCGAACCAGCAACCCACCGATTACGGGATGAATTCCTACCACCTGAGCCACAGTTGTCCCTTTTAAATCACAACTAAAAATGTATCTGTTTAGAGCTGCCTTTGAGTAATGTTTTCATGTATCATATGTTCTGTGTGTGATTCTTGCTTTATTGCTGTTCTCACTTTATATGCTTTGTCTGTATTTTAGTGCTATTTTTATTTTACCCCTTAATCATGTAAAGCAGCTTGAATTACCTTGTTGTTGAAAGTGTGCTATACAAATAAAATTCCCTTGCCTTGCCTTACAGAGAAGGCAGACATGATGTAATAAAATATAAGAAACGCTAATCCAGACTTCAGCCTCATCCATATAGAAGAAGGAAGATATTTTCTTTCCATGACAATCTTTAAAGTTTTTTCAAGACAGTTTTAGATGTTCCTGATCCAAAAAAGTTGAAACTTACCAAATGAATGGTCGTGCAGATCCATGTCTTTCTTTTAATGCTTGCACCAGACATTGAAGGAATTAGAGAAGGTGATTTGGTCCAATGGATAATCAATGTCTTCTACACTATGTAGCTAATTGGGTCATTGTGCATAGATCATTTGGGGAGGACAGGGCATCAGAAAGTATATAGGGAAAAAACAATCCTTAAAAATGCAGTTCAATGTGGATGTAAATGTGAGAGATTTGACAAAGCATAACAAATTTTCCGACAATACTTCCCCTTGGAAAAAAAGGTGCAAGAACGGATTGGTGAACACAACAAAGAGTTTTAGTTATTGCCATGGCTTATCCAGAAGGGTCAGAGTCCTTTGTGTTTTAGATGTTTCCGTGTTTCATCACTTGAATCAAACAAATGGTCCATAAACAGATCTTTCAGATGACAGATGAACTGTCTTCAAGACACTAAAGAAGAGGTCAAGTTACCTTCTATTAAAGCCTGTAGGATTGTAATGTTGTGGATGAACGTGAATCTTTACAAACACATTGGGTAAGAAGTTTGTTCTGTAAAAAAGGAGATTAACCAATTTAAAGATAGTGGTTGTAATGTTTTGCCGGTTTAAGGTGGTAGATGTTATCCTGTGCAAAGAAAGGCCAGCTTAAGTATGCATCTCCATCCTTCTTCTCTACCATCAACAAGTGGCGTCATCAGCCGATTTTCCCGGGGCTTCAGCCCCGAATGTTTTCAGTCTGTTGTTTCACTCACCAGCCACAGGCTCACAGCTCCCTAAATCACTCACAACGGGCCGGCTTTGCTCTCCTCTGATCAGCGCTGCCACTGACTTGACTCGGTGTCAGGTTACAGTCAGTTATGGCAAGCCATCATTATCAAAAATAAGGCGTGTTTTAAAACTATATTCAGGTATTAAAGTCCATGGTGCATTTTAATGCCTTGCCATACCATGGTTTGCCATAGTCAGTATGTCGCTACAGTGAGCACACGGCCCCTCCCCTCTCCTAACGAGGCCGCTCTGGTACAAACGCATGTGCAGAAAACTGCATAGCGCCAAACTAGAAGATATATTACGACTAGCAACATTTGTAAATGTCTGTTTTTTGTTTATTAATATAAGTTTAGATACGAGTATTGTTCAGTAAACAGTGACAAGTTGCACTTCCAGCTCAGACCGGAAAATCAAGAACTTGTAGCACATTTGCCCCGAATGCGGCTCTCAACGAAGCAGCAGGAGCATAATACCGGACTAAATGAACACATTGCAGCCCTTGGAAGGCGGAGCGAGGTACATGTTTTAAACTGTACTTTATTGTTAAATTGATATTTCGTTGTATGTTGTACTTCATTTGATTTATATTGGACTTTGTATTAAGAAGAAGCATCTAAGCAGATTTGTTTTGTGATTAATTTTATGGTGTATTGGCACTATTAGATTCTCAATGAATTTTTAAGTAAAATAAAAGTAAAACACCCGTCGAGGCTCTCACTATTTCTTCCTGGGTGACTGCTACACTAACAGAAATCAATGGATCATAGAAAAATTATGAAAAAACTGTTGTTACCGCTTTTGCTAGAGCGAGGCCAAGGGTAAGAATTTATCTTTGTAAAATGAAGTGATTCACAAAGGCAAACTCTGGCTTATGTATAATTTTCTTTAGCAGTCCTGTTGGTAGCACGAGGCTGAAGTTGGTTTCCGTTTTTAGCTTCCATTTGGGAATAATATAATCCAGGTCTGAAATGTCTAAGTACTGTAGATTTTAAACCAGAGCAGATTAAAGACCCTCAGAGTAGAGAAAAATTTGGTGTAATAGCCCTTTAGCCATTTCCCGAATCGGAAGCTAGAAACGGAAACTTCAGCCTCGTGTTGGTAGCAAACTAGTTCTCCTTAGTAAGCACATCGACTGAAGAAAATAATGAAAAAATTACTAATACAAAAGCAACAAAATAACTTTTTAATTAAAATGTATAAATATCATTGCAAACTTGATGTGGGAAACACTAATACAGCAATGATGACTCTAAAATGTGATTTATTTTGTTCTTTTCTACACATCTCTGATCATTTCCTTAACTCACGTTGCTCCTGCTGACAGTTTTCCTCATTTGATAACTGCTACTTTAGAAAGGACAGCTGAATGCTTCCATTGTTGTTGAACTTGTTGATTTGGTTTTATTGTTCGCTTGTTTGTATTACATTATTATATTAGTATATGTGCGACTTGTTTTCTGTTGGTTTGTTGCACATTTTGATTTGATTGAATAATTTTGTAGAAGGAAGCAAAGATGAGCTGCAGACAGAGAAGGAGGCAGCAGCAGCAGAGCTGTTCTAATCAAACATGGAAACTGCTCCCAGTTATTAAAGTATAATTTTTTTAATGCTAGAGATCGCTAACCAAGTAAACACTTTTGTAACACTCTTGATGCATTGTGACTTGATGTAGCCCAGTTGTTTGCATAAGGATATTTAGTTTGTGTTTTGTATTATTAGTTTATAATAGTCATACTTTGCACACTCAAATCAGATGTCATGATTTTGTAGTGGGTAGGAGAGATGAGCTAAAGAGAGGAGCTGTAGCTGCAGCTCTAGCAGAAGCACCAGCATCATTATGTGAACTGGCAATAATTTAATATTCTAACATTGTTTTATGGATTGTTAATAGGAATCATAAAACCTATTACAATATAGATAGAAGCAAATTCTAAACGGGTTAATAACAGTGCATCATTGAAGACATAATAAATGACATAAGTAAAGCTTTGCTTTACCTTATTTGCTCATTCACCATCATGACATTATTGACAGAGACAAACAGACTATCGAAGACAGAACCAATGATGGGAGGGAGAAGAGAGACAGCAGCTAGAGAAAAAGACAGCAATAGGTGAATTGTGTATGAATGAGTATGTGCATGGTTTGGGAGCAATCTAATTCTAAATAAAACTTTGTTTTGATAGTTTACTGGTCGA
This sequence comes from Valencia hispanica, assembly GCA_963556495.2. Lineage (NCBI taxonomy): Eukaryota > Metazoa > Chordata > Actinopteri > Cyprinodontiformes > Valenciidae > Valencia > Valencia hispanica. Next base: position 57,416,860 of record OY747707.1, on the reverse strand, counting down.
AGGAGAGAGATGGAAAAAACCAAAGAAAAATGGTGAAAAAGAAAGGGACAAGGGAAACCAACAGAAGCAAGTGAAGAAAGATTGATCGAACTAAATAATAGTTTGGTTTGGCTATTTTCAGATGTAATTTTCCAAAACACAAAAAACTGAACATTAAATGTTAAATTGAACATTAGATACAAAATTACAAAAAAAAAGCAATTGTATATTAAATTACACATTACACTGTTTTAACATGCATGCATTATAATTTAGGCACCTTACTAACACTTTTTTTCTTACAAAAACTTTGCATCTTGTCTGGGCTAAGCCCAGGTAATCTTTAAAGGCTGGAGACGCCCCTGCCCTCAACCTTGTCCAGAAAACATTTCTGTCAAAAACCTGCAAAGACGAGCTGCCTCTGAGCTCCCTCTGGAGATATTTTGCACAGTTGTGAGTTTTCAAAAATATAGCTGACAATGCAGGACAACAGAAGTTGTCATGTGGCATTGATATCAGCACGGCGCATACAAACTGCATTGGAAGATTATCCAAAACCTCAGAACTTAGTGAACTCAGTGTAGTGATTCTATTGTTGACCAAGCAAATTCTTTACATTTGACTCCTATGTCTTACCTTCTAACTCTTCTAGTCGAAAATGATTTCTGAGTCTCGTTTACACTTTTAAATCCCTCAGCTAGCTGATTACACAAACCAAACCACCATCACTAGATCATTCCCTTGATCCGCAAAGTCAAAGTCAGCTCACCTTGTACAACTCAGAGGACCACCTCAGCGGGCGAGTCAGAGCTGTAAAAGAGGTGGGTTGACTTATGCTTTTGTTCCCACTGAGCAGTTTGGCATGTTATTTATTGGTCAGACATATTCAGGAGAGTGTTTCCACCTCCAGCCAATGGTAAAAATAAGTGTACTTGTATAGTGCTTTATTTAGTCCTTGAGAACCCCAAAGCGCTTCACACTAAATTCAGTCATTCAACCATTCACGCACACATTCACACAGTAGTGATGACAAGCTACATTGTAGCCACAGCTGCCCTGGGGCACACTGAGAGAAGCAAGGCTGCCGAACATTGGCGCCACCCTCTGACCACCACCAGTAGGCAGAAGGGTGAAGGACACAACGACTGAGACGTACGGAGCGGGGGCTCGAACCATTAACCCTCCAGTTACAAGACGAACTCCTAACACAGTCGCCCCTTTAATTCTGCCTGCCCATCGTCAAATGGCCGTCTGTAACGAGGCAGACGCTGTGTTCATTTTTTTGGGTGATGAGGGGCCTGAGCAAAAAATGAAATAAAAACCCTTAAGTAATGGTTAAAAGACTAAGCCCGTGATTTAATCCAGTTTTCTGATACTAGATTCATCCTTAAGGAATGAGAGGGAGGGAGAAACTCAGGTATTTTGGAAACGCTTAAGATAGAGTGACTGCTTCTTCACATTAAAGGGAGACAGCTGAGGTGATCTGGGCATCTGACACAGACACCTTCTGGACTCCTTACCCACACCTGGTCTATGCCTTATTTTTCAGTCCTTAATAATGGCATCTTCTGACATAAACACAAGTCCTGTCAGAAGGGGGCATGTCTTGTTATTTTAGCCTAGTTGTGCAGCTCAGCCATTTAAAAGCATGTACATTTTTAAAGCATAGGCACCGTTAAATAAAAAAAATACAGTAGAAATATTTATTACAAAATGTTGCAGAGACTTCCTAAAACATCTAAAAATAACACTTTTCAGCTATAATGCATATTGTTATGACCATCCTGACTGGTCTGCGGCTATACAGCGCCATTGCACAACAAACTGCCATGTATTCAGACATCTTCCTATTAGAACCAGCCTAAACTTCTTCAGCTATTTAAAGCTACAGAAGCACGTCTGATCACCCTCCAAAGTACATGAAGAAGCCTTGAGCCAATAACCGTGTTGTCGGTTCACCATTGTTTCTTCCTTGAATCCCTTTTAATAGAAAACTGAACACAGGGTAGATCCCACAACAGCTGAAGTTCTGAAGGTGCTCTGACCCAGTCTAGCCATAACAAATTGATCCTTGTCAAACTTACTCAAATTCTTATGCTTACCCATTTTTCTTGCTTCTAACTAATCAACATTGATTAAAAAAAATAACTTCCTGCATAGTATGACCCACCCACTAACAGGAGCCATGATATTAAAAGCACCCCAAAAAAGTGTTATTAACTACTATGTCATTAGCAGTGGTCATAATGTTGTCATTTCACATGAAAATAAACTGAAGTATAAAAACAATAAGAAGATTAGAGCTGTTGCTGCGTTGTTTTTAACATGCAGAATGGCTTGTTTACTGTCATAATCAGGAAAAAGCCTGAACTGTATGAATGAATCTGTGCCTACAACGAAAACAGCATCATGCATTTTAAATTGAAAACCACGCATCTTCATGACTGACAGGTGTAAACAGACATTTTCTCACGGGTAACTTATGTCTGCGCCTCAATTAGTCCAGAAGAGCCTAAGGAACTGCACCAAGTACCACAGGAGAAAGGAAAAAGGTAAATGTGCTTGACTAAAGTGCCTCATTATACATTTCCCCCACCAAAAACACACAGAGGATGTGTTGAGCTCTCTTCAAATTTACCTCAAGGCATCGCTCGACGAAACATGGCTCCTGCCAACGCGTCAGGAGAGAGTAATATAGGAAGTAAACACGCAAAATGCTCCAAAACAGTCAGTGTTTGACAAACACCAGCAGAGTGAGAATGAATTCTAACGCTCCATCCGAACGGCGGCTGCAGGATGTGTGAGCCCCGTGGCCGCTGCCTGTGAATGGCACCGAGGCCCAACAACAGCCATCATTGTTCCCAACTGTTCTCCTCTGTCCCATCCTGCTCTGATCCCTCTCTAAGAGCAGGGGAGGGGTGGGAATGTGAAGCTAAAAGGAGACATCTGCAGCTCCCTCCAACACTGATGCACACACACTTTGACCTATCCAGACTCTAAGAAAGCACACACATCTCTGTTCAACTCACTATGTGTGTGCCACATAGGCGCCCGTATTTTATCAGCTTTGAAGAATGATTCTGCATGTAAGGAAAGTTAAACTTGTCATTAAACTTGTAATTTAGGTCTCACGACTTGAGCTTTTGCAGACAGCAATCAGGCTCCAAACATTTATTCACTTATTTCAGAGATGCTGCTCAAAACAGCGAGAATATTGTGGACTGGAACCTGGTTCTGAGTTGGGTCCAAACGCCTGAGCTTAAAGCATTATCAGACTTGGCTGCAGATCAGCCATGGGTAACTGAGACATTTGCTTCCATCTAAACATCTCTTTCCAGAAGGTCTGTTTTCATTTCAGGAAAATTTCAGACTTCATTTACCACATGTCATGCTATACTGTTCTGCAGCCGTCTGCCTCAGTCTGCGATCCAGTCAGCCAACCTCGCCTCCGGGCTCCCATGCGCACACCTCGCCTGGGCCTTTGGGTCCCAGCACCAGAGCTCCCGGAGGAGGTCAAATATGACCCTCCTCCGTCTCCAGAGCTCCAGGAGGGGGTGAAGACCTTCCAGCACCAGCACACTTGCTGCCAGTGTCTGCGGTGGCTGCTCTCTTTCTAGGAGTCACAGCGGCAGCCCTCCAAGCCTCCAGATTCAGGCCCGCCAGCCTTCAAACCTCAAGGCCCAGCCCTACCGGCCAGACCTCTTTTTCGCCGCTGACCTTGACAGGCCAGGCCTCTTAGTCGCCGCCGCCGCCGACCAGCCAAGCTCCTCAGCCGCTCCCAGGTCCTCATAGGAGGACCACCAGGCTGTCCGCCCGACTGACGTCCAGCCAGAGGATGCAACCTGGGCCGTCCACCGGAACTCCGGCTCCTCAGGGGTCGTCCTCCTGGCTGTCCGCCCGATCTCCAGGGGCGCACCCACAAAGACTCGGGCCCTCCTTCTGTGGGCCCCCTCCATCCACCCTGGTAAGGGTGCTTCCATTTTGTTTCTTTCCACGGCAGTTGGAATCCGCCTCTAAAAGGGGGGTCCTGTCATGCTGCCCTGTTCGCTCCCTCTCCTCATCATTGTCCTCACCTGTGTCTCCAATCATCCACACGTGATACTCCTTACCTCTGCCTTTATAACCTGCTACTTCACCTCACTCAGCGCCGGATCATTGTTGACTACTGTCAACCTCTCCATAGTTCGTTTCCCTGCCGTCTCCTTCCTGCTCGATGTCCTGTCTCTCCGTTCATGTCATGATCATGATGATCATCATCATCCTCATCATCATCATCATCATCATCATCATCCCACCAGCAGCACTTTAATAAACAGCCTTTTGCATTTTACCTGCCTCTGCGATTGGGTCCATGCATTCCACCACACTCCACTTGACACCACAACTTCCAATGATGTGACCTCAAGGATACAGAGTGGGAGTGCTTACAGTACAATTGAAAATGAGAAAAAATATAGTGTTCTCTACTAAGATTGGTACCTCGGGTTAGGATGTGTAAAAGGCTTTAAAATATGTTCATCCTTTCTAGCAGCGTAATGATGATGTGCTGAAAGTGTAGAAAAACAGGCCCACAGATCTTCCACCAGACTCAACAGTGAGTATGGGGGTGTTGTATTCATCCTATATTTCACGCCACTTTACGTGTGTATGCTGAGGACCTCAATCTGACCGAACCACATGGTTGCAGTTCGAATTTCCGCAGTGTTAAACTCTACCAACCATTAAGGCCTTCTTACTGGCATGGATCCCAAACAGCATGAAGGTAACATTTGCGTGAGCTTTGGTGATATTTTTACCTTCCTTAAAATCCTGCTCCCGCTACGTAGAGGCCAGATAAATATGGCTCCTTGTCAGGCCTCAATTATTCCAGTTAATATTTGCTCTGTCTTTAGATATGGGCAGGATGAGGCAAATGGGTCGCCCAGATGTATGAAGAACTGAAAATTTAAAAAGACTTTAAACTGTAAAATAAAAACTTTGAACAAAATTGTTACATACAAACTGCAGACATCATTTTTGTCCCAAAACCCATCGCTGAACGCATCAGAAAAAGGGTTGAGCAAACAAAACAATGAGGAGAAAACAGGGTCAGTCATAGAGGAAGGCAAAGAGACAACATTGATCTAAGGTCTTCTCTACTCCCTAAGCATGGATGTGATGTGGTGATGCATCAGTAGGTCAGCTGCTTCTGTCCACATCCGAGTCACAGAAAGGAGCGAAGAGTAGCTGGCTGACTGTTCACCGCCTGCATGAAAACATGCGTGGGAAATAAACAGCGAGGGGTTTTATGACCTATCTGCTAACAACAGGAATCAGAGACCATGAATCCTCTCCGACAATACTACCAGGACTGCTAAGAATCCAGTACAAATTCACAAGACAATTTATTACTATTTTTATTTCTATGACTATAAGGTTAAAGCACATCAAACAGTACAATGACATATCACTGTGAGATGTTGCTGCTGTATTTGAGTTCTCACATTTTCTTACAATCACAAAGTTCAATGCCATGTCAATTAATGAGTCAATGTGTGTCTAATTTAATTTCAGTAGAAATACATCTGTCAAAATAAAGAGCCAGGAACCCAGCAGACAGCCAGCTCAGGACAACTATTAGTCCTGCCCTCCACTAATTTGGTCTTCTCAGAAGAGTCACAAGAATAAAACCATTAATGAAAGAAAGTGGTTGTTGACCCAACAAACACATGGAGGAGGGTGATCTGGCCAGATTAGACAGACATTAAACTTTTCACCAACATGCAAAATACTATGTGCTGTAGAAAGCTAAGCCTGCACATCACCACTTTGAAACATAGTGGTGGCAGTTTCATGATGTATGGATGCTTTACTTCAGCAGGGACAGGGAAACTGATCAGAGCAGATGGGAAACAGATGATCAAAGTGTACTCATAGGTTAGAATGGCCTAGTCAAAGTCCAAACTGAGCATCTGTTGCAAAACTTGAAAATTCAATTCAATTCAGTTTATTTATATAGTGCCAATTCACAACAGATGTCATCTCAAGGCACTTAACAAGAAGTCATTTCAATACATTTATACAAACATTCCAATCAGTTAAAAAGTTTCCTATTTAAGGAATCCCAGCAGATTGCGTCAGTCATTGGCATGAGGTTGGGCAGACTTTCCAACCACAGCAATCCTTCAGCAATCCCTCATACTGAGCAAGCATGTAGCGACGGTGGAGAGGAAAAACTCCCCTTTAACAGGAAGAAACCTCCAACAGAACCAGGCTCAGTAGGAGCGGCCATCTGCCACGACCGTCTGGGGGTTTGAGAAGACAGAGCAGAGACACAGAAAGAACAGAAGATCTGATATAAGAGAACTTTCTATGTTACAGAAAGTAAAAGGTTGATGTCCTCATGCACCAAGCATCTGCATCTATGAGGTCTACCTCAGTGTTTCACAATCCTGGTCCTCAATGCAGACTGTCCTGAATGTTTTAGATGCTTCCCTCCTTCAGCACACCTGATTTGCACTGATGGCTGATCAAAAGGCTTTTGCTGATCTACAATCATCTGAATCAGGCGTGTTGATGCAGGGAAACATCTTAAACATGCAGGACAGTGTGCCTTGAGGACCAGGGTTGGGAAACAGTGATGCCTTTCGGTGTTTACGTCTGTCAGTCACTGTCAGGGTTTGTATTCATCTCAAAGTCATTCAGCTGTTGCAGGCGTTTTCAGTGAATAATTTGATCCTCTGACAGGCTGGCAGGTCAGGATGCTCTTCTGTCTAATTGTGTTAAACAATAAACCTTTCTTTGCTCTTGCATTAAAAACATTTATCGACAGGTCAAGTTTTCTTGCTGAGTAGGAGTCAACATCAACCAAAATCCTCATTTGTCTGTAGCTTTTACATCAGTTTGTCCTCATGGTGAACTTCTTTTGATAAACTTCAAGTTTTTGTGCACGTCAGAAAATGCCTCACTGGATGTGAACAAACGTACAGCTGAATACAAGGGAAAAAACAGCAACCTTCTTAGAAACTGCAGCACTTGAATCTCACATTATACTCTCACGCTTCTTCTCACTCTCCGTTTATCCAGTGACTTTTCAGATCTATTCATGTTTTATCTTGTTACAACCAAGAAGTAACATTTCTATTGGTATTTTATATGATAGAACAACACAGAGTATTGGATTATTACTTGGAATGAAAAGGATATATATTTCTCATTGTGATTTGTATTTAGTCTCTGTGAGTCAATACTTATTAGTGTAATCAAAGCTGCTTTTGATTTATGCCTGAACCAGCTTTGTACATCTGGAGAGTGAAATGTTTGAGATCACATTCAGAGCATATTGGAACATACATTTTACTTTACTTTCTGTTACATAGAAAGTTCTCTTATATCAGATCTTCTGTTCCTTCTGTGTTTCTGCTTTGTCTTCTCAAACCCCCAGACGGTCGTGGCAGATGGCTGCTCCTACTGAGCCTGGTTCTGTTGGAGGTTTCTTCCTGTTAAAGGGGAGGTTTTCCTCTCCACCGTCGCTACATGCTTGCTCAGTATGAGGGATTGCTGAAGGATTGCTGTGGTTGGAAAGTCTGCATCAACGGGGCCCAACCTCACGCCAATGACTGATGCAATCTGCTGGGATTCCTTAAATAGGAAACTTTTTAACTGATTGGAATGTTTGTATAAATGTATTGAAATGACTTCTTGTTAAATGCCTTGAGATGACATCTGTTGTGAATCGGCACTATATAAACAAACTGAATTGAATTGAAGTACATAAATTATCAGACCTGCTGTCTGTTGGAGTCCGCTACCAATGATCTCCATCTAAGTCTAGGTGTCTGTTGTGATATCCCTCTGTGTATGTACACTAGTCAAAATCTGTTAGTGTTTACAGCACATTACCAGTCACTTTGCCTCGTGTGAAATCAAAGCGTTGATTTTGTGTTGCTATGTAACATGTATGACATACATGTATACTGTTCAGTCAGTGGAAGTAGAGCTAATGCTCAGGTACGTAGAAACACTAACAGACGTTTCTGCGGATGTTTCACTCTCCGGAGAAACACACAGCAAGAAATAAGTCCTGACATGACAGGAGCTACCTGAATAGTTGCTATGACAACAGACAACTGCTAATCTCATCAGTGCGCCCTGGATTAATAACTTTCAATAACTATGTTATTGGTGGTGCAGTTGTTAGCACTACTCCCTTGCAACAAGAAGGTTATGGGTTTGAATCCCACCCCGGAGTCTTTCTGCATAGAGGTTACATGTTCTTCCTGTGTATATGTGGGTCCTCTCATTTGACACTGTTGATCATGATATATTATTGGAACGACTGGAGAGCTGGGTCGGACTCTCTGGTACAGGACTGGGCTGGTTTGAGTCTTACCTAAAGAACAGGGACTTCTATGTTTCAATAGCAAACTTTTCATCAGAACGAACAGAAATCACATGTGGGGTGTCCCAGGGCTCCATCCACGGGCCCCTTTTATTTAATATCTACATGCTCCCACTAGCCCAGATTATAACAACCAATAAGATTAGCTACCATAACTATGCAGATGATACACAGCTCTACATTACAATGTCACTAGGTGACTTCGAACCCATCCAAATCCTAAGTAAATGCATCGAGCAAATAAATGGATGGATGTGCCATACCTTTCTCCAGCTGAACAGAACCAAAACAGAAGTAATTACGTTTGGACCTAAAGAGGAACGATCAACAGTCAGCGCACAGCTTCAGTTAATACAGATAGAAACTACTGATCAGGCCTGAAATCTAGGTGTAGTAATGGACTCAGACCTGAACCTCCAGGGTCACATAAAGGCAATAACAAAGTCAGCCTTCTATCACCTGAAGAACATTTAAAGGACTGATGTCACAACAGGACCTAGAAAAACTCATCCATGTGTTTATCTTTAGTCGGATTGATTACTGCAACAGCGTCTTCACAGGTCTGCCTAAAAAGTCAATCAGACAGCTGCAGCTGATCCAGAACGCTGCTGCTCGTGTTCCTCACTAGAACCAGGAATTGGAGCACATCACCCCAGTTCTAAAGTCCTTACACTGGCTCCCTGTAGCTCAGAGAATAGACTTCTAAATACTTTTACTAGTTTATAAATCATTAAATGGCTTAGCACCAAAATATGTTGAAGATCTACTGTTACTATAGCAACCCCCCCCCAGACCACTCAGGTCCTCTAATTCCAGTCTAATCAACATCCCTGTATCAGGTTTTGTGTGTGCTTCTTGCTTTATTGCTGTTTTTTATTTTACCCCCTAATCCTGTAAAGCACCTTGAATTACCTTGTTGTTGAAAGTGTGCTATACAAATAAAATAGCCTTGGCTTGTCTTGCCTCTCAGGTTACTCTGGCTTTTTCCTCCATTTCAGAAAAAGAGTGACTTGTGACTACTCCAGGGTGCATCCAACCTCACAATAAAATCAATATACACACACTTCAAACAGCCCCCTGTATGCATAACCTTAATACTGAGCTACCACATCAACTTGGCTCTTTGGTGTCTGAGCCAAATGAAGGAAAGAGAGTTCAAGTGCAGATACCATCTAAATGTGTATCACCATTTCTACTTCTTCCATCCATCATGTGCACCAACTGCTATAGGGTCTTTTCGCTATGATAAATGGACTGAACTTATATAACGCTTTTCTAGTCATACTGATCACTCAAAGCGCTTTACACTGGAGCCACATTCACCCATTCGTACTTAGAAATCTGCACACATTCATACACCTATACAGAGCTTGGTAGGCAATTAGGTGTTTAGTGCCTTGCCCAGGGGCACATCGACATGTGACAGGAGGAAGCTGGAATTGAAACTATAACCCTCTGATTGCAAGACAACTACTCTACCTACTGAGCCACAGTAGCCCAATAAATAAAAATAACTGCAACAGGTAGATTAGGATAGTATAACTAAATGTTCACAACTAAAACACAGATTCAAAACAACAAACCCCCAGACGGTCGTGGCAGATGGCCGCTCGTACTGAGCCAGGTTCTGGTTCTGGTTCTGCTGGAGGTTTCTTCCTGTTAAAGGGGAATTATTCCTCTCCACTGTCGCTACATGCTTGCTCAGTATGAGGGATTGCTGAGGTTGGAGTCTGCTTTAACGGGACGCAACCTCAAGTCAATGACTCAATGCAGTATGCTGGGATTCCTTAAATAGGAAACTAACTCAAACTTTAAACTAATTGGAATGTTTGTATGATTGTATTGAAATGGCTTTTCTTGTAAAGTGCCTTGAGATGACATCTATTGTGAATCGGCACTAAGTAAATTGAACTCAATTGAATTCATTATGTGTAGAAAATTCAGATTTTTTCAATGCAACCTTTACACAGCTCACACATATGAAATATTGGGTGTCAGTTGTTTGAAGAGAAAGCAGTGCTGATGCACTTGTACAATAGAGTAACAATACTGGTTAGATCAGCAGCAGAAATTACAGAAAATACAGTACCTGTAAAATGCTGCCAGAATTGTAGTATTTTGTAATAACAGCTTTTGACACAAGTGGGGTGAATTACAGGCCCCCTAGGTTCGACACAGAGCACTTAACAACCCTGTGTAGTCAAAGTCAAATGTATTTATGAACTGCAAATTAAAAAAATTCAGATGACATAAAACAAATGAATACATGACACGATTTAAGAAAGGAAACATACAATGAGAAACTTGAGTAAGAAATAGCACAATTAGATAAGTCAGAAGTCAGTCTGATTCGTTCTGTATAGGTTAGGGATGCATGATATATCTGCATCAATGGTACCGGCCCATGTGAGTAATTATTTAACATTAATTATTCTGATAAGTAAAACTGAGCCGATATGAATAACTGATGTTTATTTCTGTCTTGTTGCTGTTTGTGTTTTAGGAGGGGGTTTGTCATGTGGTGTTTGTCTGGTCAGGTGACAATGATGGGGATGCAGTTCAGGATGGTGGGATGTTGAACTGAAACTGTTGGTTATTTTGAATGTTGGACCAGGTTAACATGGAAATATATTGAGTCCAGTTAAACAAACAAACAAAGCCAACACAACTTCAGTTCTGGAATACAGCCTCTGCCGGTTTATTAGTTTACATATCTTCTCTGAGCAGGACAAAGCATTGATAACATACAGTTCTGTCGTCTTCAAATACCCCACCAAGTATCTCCGACAAGCCCCAGACTAGACTCCCCTTCTATTATTAACACCCAGATTTTATACCTAGTTCGTGTGTCACACCGGCGCCAGTGCTATCTGGAATCCAGCCACACACCCCCGACAACACGCTTCCCGAGAGAACATACTACGCCAGTCAAGTTCACAATCCACCGCGTCAGAGTGACCTTCTCTAAATAGACATCGAAATTCCTTCACGTAGCACTTTCGATAAGAACATTTTACATTTTGGACATTCATCATTTTACCACAACAAAACAGAGAAGCGATGCAGACCGTGGTTATTTTTTCAGTATTGAAAAGGTTGGGAAATAAATACAATATATATAATATTGGTAAATATTTGTTAATTCAATTCAATTCAATTCAGTTTATTTATGTTATCAGTCATAACAGCAGTATTAATATTGGAGATCAATATCGGCACACAATTTCATATGGGTCCATCCCTCTTGTAGGGTGTCGGTTTGTTAGGGCTCCAGGTTGCTACCCTCAGACAACCTCCTCCTCCTCACTCATCATTATAGAAAAGGTAGATCTGATTAACTAAATCTATAGGCAGACTTTTTCACCATCACTACTTTGTTCTTCAGTTGCCATGGTATGAAGCATGTATGTCTGAATTTGGTGTTCCATACAATGGCATAAGCCTTAGCAACTTTTTCTCTCTATTCTAGACCATTTTCTATTTCAATTCAATTCAGTTTATTTATATAGCGCCGATTCACAACAGATGTCATCTCAAGGCACTTAACAACCAGTCATTTCAATAAAAACATTCCAATCAGTTTAAAGTTTTAGCTAGTTTCCTATTTAAGGAATCCCAGCAGATTGCAACGAGTCATTGACTTGAGGTTGCGTCCCGTTGATGCAGACTCAAACCACAGCAATCCCTCATACTCAGCAAGCATGTAGCGACAGTAGAGAGGAAAAACTCCCCTTTAACAGGAAGAAACCTCCAGCAGAAACAGAACCAAAACCTGGCTCAGTACGAGCGGCCATCTGCCATGACCGGTTCGAGAAGACAGAGCAGAGACACAGAAAGAACAGAAGATCTGATGTAAGAGTACTTTCCATATTAAAGAAAGTAAAAAGTTGATAACAGGACACGGTGGATGTTCAGTTACTGGGAGCATCATCCCAGTCGATGCCCCCCGTCCAACAGGGCATTGCAGCCAAGCAGGATACCAGACCAGGTATATCTTCTATGGAGAGAAAAACACTGAGAGAAAACAAAGTTAACAGTCGAAATAACAGCAAATAATACAACTGGAGAGTAGTAGGAGAGAAAAGTAGCAGAGTGAAGAAAAGTGGTGAGTCTGTCCTCCAGCAGTCTAAGCCTATAGCAGCATAACTACAGAGATAGCTCAGGATGACCTAAACCACTCTAACTATAAGCTTTATCAAAAAGGAAAGTTTTAAGCCTGGCCTTAAAAGTAAACAGAGTGTCTGCCTCACGGACTAAAACTGGGAGCTGGTTCCACAGGAGAGGAGCCTGAGAACTAAGAGCCCTTTTCCACTGAGGCGGAGCTGGAGCTCCCGTGGCTCCCGTGCTGACTAAGCTCCGGTGTTTTCGTTTTTGATTCCCGCGAGCACCAGCTCCGAGAGCCAGAAACGGGTGCTACTCTGGCACCACTCTTGTGGGGGGCCAAAGCGGAGCTATCCAAGCACTTACTACGTCATGGGGGAAGAGGGAGAGATTTACAGCCTACACAACAGAGGATCGCCATATTTAAATCCAGACTGCGAATGTTGTTTTTGCCGCTGTATCGCAACGAATGCTTGTAAAGCGATGATTAGCTTCTGCACACTGATGAGGTCATCCATCTTTGTTGTTATGGTTTTTCTTCTTCTGCGTCTGCTTTATTTCCGGCGAGCGGCATCCTGCGTGATTTCTGAAGTGACGCTTCAATGATGCAATGCCGTAGCTCACGGTGGCTCCAAGTTTGCTCCTTGGTATGGAAGATGAAGAAGTTTTTATGAAAGCTCTGGCTCCAGCACCAGCCCCAACTCCAGCTCCAAACAGGGTCTCGATTCTTTGCAATGGAAAAGTGCTATAAAAGATCTACCTCCCATTCTGCTTTTAGAAATCCTAGGAACTAGCAGTAAACCTGCAGTCTGAGAGCAAAGTGCTCAGTTGGGAACATATGGACCAATCAGATCTCTGATGGATGATGGATGATTATTAAGGGCTTTGTATGGAAGAAGAAGGATCTTAGATTCTATTCTGGATTTAATAGGGAGCCAATGAAGGGAAGCTAGAAATCTGTTTAATATGGGATTTGAATGTCATGTCTTGGTCAAAAATAACGCCAAGGTTCTTTACGTTATTACTGAGGGCCAATTTAATGCTGTTGTAACTATTAATAATAAAAACTGTTGTCTGGTTTTCTGAGCATCACTAATTATAATCAATAATTTAATATTAATATAATTATTGATGACGTTCGAGTTTAACCTATTTATTAAAGATATAGGGGCACCAATCTCATAAATGAGATACTTTTAATTAAACCAGACTGTCAGTCTCTCTGAAAAGACGTAGAGTTCGTCCGCGGGGTTAAAACAAACTTCACAGCACACACTGAAATAGCACAGGAAACTTCTCGTTACTTAAGGGAATTTATTAATGAAATAGTTTAACCTTACAGATTACATTTCATTCATAATTTCCATCTATTCTAACGCATGCAAAAATATAGAACGTCAAGGAAAGGGGGCGTGTGTGTGCGGCTGTGTGTGTGTGTGTGGGAGACAGCGAGCGGATGAGGGGGGGGGTTCAGGTCACCCCTTCAATGCGATAAATAACTCAAGCCTTATCAATTGGCACGATCGGTTCACAAAGGAAGACAAAGGAAGACCGCGTGGCGATTCAACAAAGGCTAGTTTCATTAGCAATGGTGGCTTGGACAAAGGAAACGAGGGCGACAGAGAAAGGGGATCAACTAAGGCCACGCGACCTGTCTAAACAGACATGGGCCGACCGCAGCGGACAATAAACCACAAGGAAATAATACAATATAATATACTGCTTCTGGTGGCAACCAAAATCAAATAATAAAACACAAAAAGCATGCACATTAAGGGTCGGTGTACAGCGACAGACAACCAAGAATAACAGTGGTTAACAAGTTGACAGACTTATTTTAACCAACAGAAAACTGATATTAACCGTCAAGACCTCTCCTCTACCCAGACCAAAAGATAGAAATCAGTTTATTCCTACTTGGTGGGGGCAGCTCTCCACAGTCCACGACGAAAAATGTAGAAAGTGTCCAGTTTAAAGGAGCGGTTTGCGCAAAGCCGAGGTAAGAAAAGCGGATGTCCGACTTTAGGCGCTGAGGGACTCAGGGACGATTTCAATGGAGCTCAGATGGCCAGCGGACTACCTGGTACAGGAAAGTCTGTTTGCTCGGCCGATTCACTTCGAAGTTTAAAAGGGAAGTTCTTCCTGGTCCAGCAGGTTTGAACGGAAAAAGGAAAAATGCTAGCAGTGGATTAAAGCGTCTCCTAACGGCACCGCTTGGGGACCAAAAGACGAAGATTTCAATCTTTGCCCTGCTTTTATCAACTCTGATGTCATCACTGGCCACAGACCAATGAGAATGGGTCGAGGGCAGCACAATGGGTGCTGGGAGATGCAGTTCGTTCAGTGAAAGGATGCTGGGAGATGCAGTTTGTTCAGTGAAAGGATGCTGGGAGATCCAGTTCGTTCAGTAAAGGCAATAGCCTCAACAATGCCATCCAGATGAAGTGATTGACTAAGCAGTTTCTTTTTTAGAGCTTCGGTTCCAAAGACGGCAACTTCTGTCTTGTCAGAACTTAAGAGAACAATGTTTAGTCATCCATGTTTTTATGTCTTCTGGACATGCCTGTAATCTACCTACCCTAAAATGGGACATCACTAAGAAAGCAATGTCCAGAAGGGCCCCTAATAAGAAATAATTCACTCTTGCTACCGATATTTTGCCATATGAATCAAGAATAGAGAGTGCAATCAGAATAGATTGGGAAAAATTAGAAACAAATAAGAGCAGGTCATCTGTATAGAGTGTAATATTGGATTCTACTCCATCCTAATTATCCATGTAAATCAGAGGTGCCTCGGAATGGTGATAGATAAAGGCTCTAAACCTACGGCGAACAAAAGAGGACTAAGTGGGCACCACTGTCATGTGGATCGTTGGAGAGGAAAGGGGATAGAGGTTAAACCGTTAAGAATATTCTCATTTAACCCAGGTTAAAAAATCTAGGACCGAAACCAAATCTCTTCAACACAAAGATTAAATAATTCCATTCCATTCTGTTGAAAGCTTTCTTGGCGTCCTGTGAAATTAAAGCCTCAGTGGCAGTGGAGGATTTATGGTTATATATTAAATTAAACACCTACACTCAAGTTGAAAAAGGAGTGCCTGTCCTAGAAAAAACCCATTTGGTCTATTGATATAATAGATTGAAGTGTGGTTTTCAGCCATTAAGCCAGCGGTTTAGATAGTATTTTAAAGTCCACGTTAAGAAGACTTACTGGCCAGTACGAACCAAAAGTAATGGATCCTTGCCCTTCTTCAGTAGCAGTTTGTGGAGGTTTGTGGAAGGGAGCCACAATCAAAAAAATCTATAAAAACCTCAAGTAGCAGAGGTGCAACCTTCTCCCAGAATATTTAATAAAATTTATCTTGAAAACCATCTGGCCTGGGGCTTTTTTTTGGATTGTAATAATGTTACTGCTGTCTTACATTCAGCCAAAGTGTTTCTCCAATTCTTGGGCCAAAGGTGTGTCCAAGACAGGTATACCTAGTTCCCCACAAAAATCATCTAACTCTGTCGTTGTTCTGTTAACCTCAGATGAATAGAGTGATTCATAAAATGTCATAAAGCAATTAGTAATTTCCAGTTGATCAGAGGTCAAACCAGATTTGGTCCGTATTTGAGGAATTAATTGGGAGGACAAAATCTGATGAAGTCTGTGAGCTAATCATTTCTACTGTTTGTCCCCGTGTTCATAAACCTTTAATCTGGACCATAACAATTGCTCCATAGTTTGCTGTGTCATCATTAAGCCATGCTCGGTTTGCAACATCGCTCGTTCTTTGTATACACCCGACGATTTAGATGTTGAGTGTTCCAGATCCAATTCTGTTATTTTACCAGTCAATTGGTTTAGTCTGCCCTTCCACTTCCTCTTTCTATGTGCCTCGAAATATATTATTTTACCTCGGATATAAGCTTTCATGGCCTCCCATAGTAGTGAGGAAGAGATGTCCAGGATTCTATTGGTTTGCAGAAATGAATTAATATGATCATTTATAAATGGAACAAAATCTTCTTCCATAAGCAATTATGAATTACATTTCCAGGATGTACGTGTCACCAGCCTTTTCTTCAAAAATATATTCATTTATACAGAAGCATGATCCGATAAGATGATAGAATCATAGTTCCAGACCAGATTAAGAAGTCTTTATGTATTAGAAAGACCTTTATACAAGTGTTCGTATGATGGTGTGATGAAAGAAAGAGGTGCACTTGGAGCAGAAAATTACCTATCCAGGTGTGAATTAATCCAACAATTCAAATCTCCCCTCAATATCAGGTTGAATGAGTTAAGGTCGGGTAATAATGAAAATAAATGCCAAAAAAGTTATCATCCCAATTTGGGGCATAAACATTCGCTAATGCCAATTTAATGTAATAAAGCTCGCCCACAACCACTAAATATATACCAGATGGATATGCTATAGCTTTAGCATGAGTAAAAGGGATAGATTAATGCAAAAGTATAGCTACCCCTCTGGCATGAAAAATATGGCTGCCCCACCCAGCCCCTCCTCAATTTGAAATTGTTGAAGTTCTTTAAGTGAGTTTCCTGTAAGTAAGCAATATGTGCTCCCTTGTGCTGTAGGTAGTGTAAAACCTTACTGCATTTGATAGGGTTATTTAAGCCCTTGCAATTAAAGCTCACAAACTTCATATTGCTGCCCAATGTCGCCCAAGGAGCATTAGGCAGACTCATCAAAACACCATTAAACAATATATGCCCACTCTAATCATTATCATACTGTCCCAACACTTTAAAACAAACTGGCATTGTATCCAAGGAAAGTACAACACTCAACCCCCTTCCATAAAAAGAGACAAGCCCACCCCAAAAACACACAACCCCCACACCCTCCCTATCCTGGGAATAGCATCCTGTAAAGTGATCCATGCCCACTCATCCCTTACAAAACAAAACTCTTAACGCCATAACTGGTTACCTTGATCGCTAGTGGCCTTCTCTAGTTCAGTAATTGTGCTATTTTTGCTGCAAATCGTTCTTCAACGGGATTCAGGGCGGATCTGATCTACCGTTTTTACAGTGTCTGAGACAACAGTCTTAAACATCGTAAAAAATTTCAGACCACATATCCTCCATCATCGCTTTAATGTTCTGTAGCATAGCTTTATTAGCGTCTAGCTTCTCCAATGGCTCTGGCTCAGGCAATTGGCAAGATTTTGAATGGGCTGGCTTGGTAGATTCGATCCATCCCTGAGGAGCTAAAATGAGACACATCTTACTGTACATGGTAGTTTTCACCCCCTCCCCCGTAAGGGCACTTTCTATATTAAGGAAAGTGAAAAGTTGATAACACGGATATTGTTAACTTAATGAGAGCATCATCCCAATCGATGCACCCTCCACCCCAACAAGGCATTTCAAACTTGGAAATTAACATTTCTCATGAGCAATGGCGGAGGTGTGTGGTGGCCGAGTGAGGCCATGGCCACCCAACGGTGAATCCTGGCCACCCTATTGGCCACCCCAAGGCCAAGCATCGCATCACAGTCATCGCTATTTTTTTCATCGGCTGTGCTATCTGGTCACTTTTGCTGTGCACACATCCTGTCTTCGGATGAATGGCGCGGTCTCAGATTTACTGCAGCCAACGGTTCCGACACTGTGGAACTGCTTGGTGGGCAAAGAGCATGCTGGGATTACAGGATCCCCCCGCCTCCCCTTCCCACTTCAGCAACGCGCAATTCAGCACAAAGAACACAGGGAAGACCGCAAAAATGAAGGACATCGGACGTTTGCAAGTTGGAACTAAAATAAATGATCAGGTAATAACTACATTTTCATAACAGCATATTGATCGGTTATTCATAGGAAACAACTTGTGGCATAACACCAATATCCATTCTGCTGAAAGTCCTCGATCGGTAGCCACAGGTAGCAGTGTGTAGCAGAATTAAGTACTGATATTTACTGTGTTTTTCCTCTTATTCCTCTCATATTTATCATTATGTTAAGCAGGAATTAGCATGACCACTTTTCAGTTTGAAAGAAAATGATTTCTTGTTGCTACTACTGGAGCTGATGCTGATGTTGCAACGAATACAACATCTGACCACCAGAATCAATGAGACAGGGGACGCGCTGGGTGGCTAACAGCAGCCCAAAAGTGAAATCAAGTTCTGTGATCATTAGATGTTGTCGTTCCAGAGATCGCTGTCCACTCTGTCTATCTGAAATATTCAGTCTTATTCTGATGACTGTTTTCAGAAAAAAATATATCTTATTATACAGAACTAACTTTCTGACTCTTAAGAGTATAAAAACTATAATTTCAACACTGACATATGAATATCCCCTGAAATGCAGAACGTTATGGGGTGCTGTTTGTAAAGTTACACAGTCAAAAATTAACGGCAGTAATTTGACTTATTAATTTAGTTTGTAAACTAAATATGTTGCTTGAACATTAAATATTTAGTTATAAACTGTGATATTTATGTGAATGATTACAAGTGTGAAAATATGACACAAAAAATCAGACTCCATTTCTTTCTCTTGTTATAGACTGAATAATTCAAATTATTGCAGTTAATTTTTGACTGTGTAACTTTCAAAACTGTACCCCATAAAGAGTTACATTTTGTGATACATATCAAAATAGAACCACCATGACACTGAACAGGAAATGGTTTGAACCATAGCAAACTTAAAAATCTCATAACTGCCTTTTCTCTCTTTCTGTCGTAGAAGAAAAACAATTTTTCACATTAATAAACTGGATGATCTTTGGCAACACTTTTAATTAAGTTCCACTTGGTCACACATTAAGATAACAGCGATCAGAATCAGTGAGCCATTACATTTTAGGAAAACTTCAAATGTCAGCAAATATCAAAAGCACATTTCTATAAAGAAAGTGTTTTTGTCAAAATGAAGCCACATTAATTTCAAAAGCTTCAGCGTTTTGTGTCAAATACATTATGTTTAATTTGTTTTGCAAGATCGACTGCTGATTTCACCAATTCTTCCAGTACATTCCTAGCTAATACTTTCCCAGAATGCAATCCAGTGTGATGTCTGAGACTAGTATTCATTGACAATTATCCAATCTTTATAACATTTGCTTCATTAATATGATTAATATTATAGGTCCAAATGTTGTATAGTTACAGACACCCTACTCAGGCATGCCGAGTTTGTTGATGCCTAGCAGAGGATAGAGCGTGGGGTAGAAGGTGTTTTTAATTTATGCAAAGGTAAAAAGGTAAATGTGATTCATTTATGGAAAGGTAAAACTTTAACATATAAACATTGACTAGGTCCCTCACTCAGTTATTAATACGTTTATTTTGTATTCCTTTTTTAGATTTCTTGAACTTCTTCCATTTCATGGACCCAAAGAGAAGGACCATGTTAGTGAGGAGTCCCTGGAGGACCGACTCATGGACATCCCCTTGCTTCAGGAACCAACCACCTTTGACCTGGGAGCTTTCTGGGGAAACCTTTTATCAGTAAATAACAGAGTAAGATACATTTTCAACACACACACGGACACCATCAACTTCAAAACTATAACATGTTTAGGAGAGTAATTACACCATCTTGGTTCATTGTTTTCAAAGGTGACTGTTATTCTGATATTTGGAAGGTTGTCCGGGGTTGTTTTAGTTGCTCCACACGCAAATGCAGACGTAAAAAGGCTTTCTCCATGTTTGGGCTGAACAAGAGTGAAACGAGGAACACCTTTGGTCTGGATGGCACGCTGTCCTCAATCATGGCTGTAAAAATGGCTGACACTGAGCCGCAGTGTTTTACGTGGGAACCACCTGTGTCTGTCATCAAGGCATCCAAGTGTTTCTACAAACACATACAGCACTAAATATACTGAATCTCAAACACTGCACTGAAATGCACTCAAAAACTGAATACTGCTGTTTAAAGGGTCCATTCGGGTCCAACAAGAGTTTTATTTTTGTTTTACTATTTGAATTAGAATTAATATTGTTTAGTATTTGGCAAAATCCGTCCTTTATTAAATTAACCCATTATCATGATTTTATTGGTTATTTGATTTCATCTTATTTCCTATTTGGTTTATAAACTCAGCAAAAAAAGAAACGTCCTCTGACTTTCAACTGTTTTTACTTTCAGTAAACTTAATGTGTGTAAATATAAACTAAAAGAGTCAACAACATAAGACATAAACTAAAAATGTTTCACAGACATGTGACTAACAGAAATAGAATAATGTGTCCTTGAATGAAGGGAGGCTCAAAATCAAAAGTACCAGTCAGTATCTGGTGTGGCCACCAGCTGCTTGAAGTACTGCAGTGCATCTCCTCCTCATGAACTGGACCAGATTGGTCAGTTCTTGCTGTGAGATGTTACCCCACTCTTCCACCAAGGCACTTGCAAGTTCCTGGACATTTCTGGGGGGAATGGTCCTAGCCCTCACCCTGCGATCCAACAGGTCCCAGACGTGCTCAATGGGATTGAGATCCGGGCTCTTCGCTGGCCATGGCAGAACACTGACATTGCTGTCATGCAGAAACTCGCGCACAGAACGAGCAGTATGGCTGGTGGCATTGTCCTGCTGGAGGATCATGTCCGGATGAGCATGCATAAAGGGTACCACATGAGGGAGGAGGATGTCTTCCCTGTACCGCAAGGTATTGAGATTGCCTGCAATGACAACAAGCTCAGTCCGATGGTGATGTGATATACCGCCCCAGACCATGACGGACCCCCCACCTCCAAATCGATCCCGCTCCAGGGTACAGGCCTCGGTGTAACGCTCATTCCTTCGATGATAAACACGAATCCGTCCATCACCCCTGGTGAGACAAAACCGTGACTCATCAGTGAAGAGCACTTTTTGCCACTCATGTCTGGTCCAGCAAAGGTGGGTTTGTGCCCATAGGTGGCGTTGTTGCTGGTGATGTCTGGTAAGGCCCTGCCTTACAACAGGCCTACAAGCCCTCAGTCCAGCCTCTCTCAGCCTATTGCGGACAGTCTGAGCACTGATGGAGGGATTGTGTGTTCCTGGTGTGACTCAGGCAGTTGTTGTGGCCATCCTGTACCTGTCACGCAGGTGTGATATCCGGATGTACCGATCTTGTGCAGGTGTTGTTACACGTGGTCTTCCACTGCGAGGATGATCAGCTGTCCTTCCTGTCTCCCTGTAGCGCTGTCTTAGGCGTCTCACAGTGCGGACATTAGCCACATCAGCAGTCCTCATGCCTCCCCGCAGCATGCCTAATGCACGTTCATGCAGATGAGCAGGGACCCTGGGCATCTTTCTTTGGCTGTTTTTCACAGTCGGTAGACAAGTCTCTTTAGTGTCCTGCGTCTTTAGAACTGTGACCTTAAATGCCTACTTTCTGTAAGCTGTTAAGGTCTTAACGACCATTCCACAGGTGCATGTTAATTAATTGATTATGGTTAATTGAACATGCATGGAAAACATTGTTTACACCCTTTGCAATGAAGATCTGTAAAGTTATTTGGATTTTTACATTATTGTTGAAATACACAGTCCTGAAAAAGGGACGTTTCCTTTTTGCTGAGTTTACATATATAAACTAAAATCAGCCTTTAATAAATCAGGATATGTACACTATATGTATCTGTGTCTCTTTTCCTGATGATACACAACTCATAATCCTTCTGATCACCATAAGCCAAGATAAATATTTCTCAGCAAAGTAGTAATGACTGGTACAAATGTCTTTAATATATTTAGATTTGATCTTTTCCATAAATATCCTCATTCCAAATGTTAAGGTGTGTAATTTAGGTGCCATAAATCTTTTTACTTTCTACTAAATAGAATACTTTATTGGTCCCACAGTAGGGACATTCCTTTGTTAAGGCAGCATACACATAAGAATAAAATGGAAAGTGAATGACAGAAGGTAGGCTATAGAGCAACATCTAATTATAATGAAATACAAGAAGTGAATTTAAAAAATGCCACACAGATCTATTCGGGCCACCCCAATGAAAATCTCCTGGCTCCGCCCCTGTTAATCAGCTCCTCCCCCAAACACAAGAGAAAACTGTAGAGATTAAAGTAGAAGCTCTTTAAGCTTACATGAGAAACTATAGGTTAAAATCAATAAAGTGTCTGTCTCCCTCACACATCCTTTGATCGGAGCCTTTGAGGTCACAGACAGTGACTTGCAAAAGTATTCGGCCCCCTTGAACTTTTCCACATTTTGTCACATTACAGCCACAAACATGAATCAATTTTATTGGAATTCCAAGTGAAAGACCAAAACAAAGTGGTGTACACGTGAGAAGTGGAACGAAAATCATACATGATTCTAAACATTTTTTACAAATAAATAACTGAAAAGTGGGGTGTGCGTAATTATTCAGCCCCCTTTGGTCTGAGTGCAGTCAGTTGCCCATAGACATTGCCTGATGAGTGCTAATGACTAAATAGAGGCACCTGTGTGTAATCTAATGTCAGTACAAATACAGCTGCCCTGTGACGGCCTCAGAGGTTGTCTAAGAGAATGTTGGGAGCAACAACACCATGAAGTCCAAAGAACACACCAGACAGGTCAGGGATAAAGTTATTGAGAAATTTAAAGCAGGCTTAGGCTACATAAAGATTTCCCAAGCCTTGAACATCCCACGGAGCGCTGTTCAAGCGATCATTCAGAAATGGAAGGAGTATGGCACAACTGTAAACCTACCAAGACAAGGCCGTCCACCTAAACTCACAGGCCGAACAAGGAGAGCGCTGATCAGAAATGCAGCCAAGAGGCCCATGGTGACTCTGGATGAGCTGCAGAGATCTACAGCTCAGGTGGGGGAATCTGTCCATAGGACAACTATTAGTGGTGCACTGCACAAAGTTGGCCTTAATGGAAGAGTGGCAAGAAGAAAGCCATTGTTAAAAGAAAACCATAAGAAGTCCTGTTTGCAGTTTGCCAAAAGGCATGTGGGGGACACAGCACACATGTGGAAGAAGGTGCTCTGGTCAGATGAGACCAAAATGCAAAACTAACACTGCACATCACACTGAACACACCATCCCCACTGTCAAATATGGTGGTGGCAGCATGATGCTCTGGGGGTGCTTCTCTTCAGCAGGGACAGGGAAGCTGGTCAGAGTTGATGGGAAGATGGATGGAGCCAAATACAGGGCAATCTTGGAAGAAAACCTCTTGGAGTCTGCAAAAGACTTGAGACTGGGGCGGAGGTTCACCTTCCAGCAGGACAACGACCCTAAACATAAAGCCAGGGCAACAATGGAATGGTTTAAAACAAAACATATCCATGTGTTAGAATGGCCCAGTCAAAGTCCAGATCTAAATCCTATCGAGAATCTTTGGCAAGATCTGAAAACTGCTGTTCACAAACACTGTCCATCTAATCTGACTGAGCTGGAGCTGTTTTGCAAAGAATGGGCAAGAATTTCAGTCTCTAGATGTGCAAAGCTGGTAGAGACATACCCTAAAAGACTGGCAGCTGGAAGTGCAGCAAAAGGTGGTTCTACAAAGTATTGACTCAGGGGGCTGAATAATTACGCACACCCCACTTTTCAGTTATTTATTTGTAAAAAATGTTTGGAATCATGTATGATTTTCGTTCCACTTCTCACGTGTACACCACTTTGTTTTGGTCTTTCACCTGGAATTCCAATAAAACTGATTCATGCTTGTGGCTGTAATGTGACAAAATGTGGAAAAGTTCAAGGGGGCCGAATACTTTTGCAAGCCACTGTAACAGCTACAGTGGTTGCAACTGTTCATGTCTTTAACCATTGAACCATAGATTGCTCAAGCCTCTTGGTGTTTTAATCCATCATCATGATGTAGAGAGTGAGCCACAATAGAGAGGTCAGAGGTCAGGGCTGTGAACCCATGCCTGGAGCAGCTCCACATTCAGTGATGATGTTCCTGTCTGTGTGGGACACTTACATCAAGGAGCGTGTGTAGATGCTGGTCCTGGAAAACACAGTGGAGGAAGTCTAGATCTTTTTCACTGCAGTCTGTTAGAGCGTGGATCTCCTCCAGACTGTCCAACACCTGGGACACAGCACCTGCAAGGTCAAGTCAAGGTCACAGAGTCAGAGTCAATGAGTAAGCTTCTCTTCTTCAGAGTTCAGACCTTTTTCACATTTTGCCATATTACAACCACAAAACCTCAAGGTTTTTATTTGCCCTTTTGTGACGGAGTAACACAAAGTAGAAAATAATCATGAAGTGAGATTTGTGAATTCCCAAAGCCTGATTTCAGAAGATTATTTTCACAAATAAACCCCAGTATGAATACAAACTGGTGGACAAAGATGCTGTGGTCAGATGAGACCAAAGCTGTTTTTTTTTTTATTCTACCTGCAAACCTTATGTGCTTCTGGACATTACCCTAAACACAAACTGTGATACATGGTGTTGACAGCATCATGCTGTGGGGGATACTTCTCTTCAGCAGGGACAGGGGAGATGGAGTTAAATCTTGTAAGAAAGCGTGTTGGAGGCTGCCGCAGAATGGAGACTTGGGACTGGGGTGGAGGCTCAGCTTCCAGCAGGACCACAGGTTGTGGGACAAACACTCACTTATCTTGGCTATTCTTCAGGTGTGGAGGCAGAAAAACAGTGAAGACAGGAGGCTAAATGCGAGGTTCAGTCCAGGTGTGTTTATCCACTCAGATAAAAAAGACAGAACCAAGATGTGGGACCAGGTCGCATACTGCTGAGGTTTCTGTTTAAATAACCAAAAATGTATTCTCCTCAACTTTCTTCTGCTCCTATTTCACTATTAGCCTTTTATTGTTATCCATACCTAATATCTGACATCATGGTTATCCTTACTCCTTTATATGACATCAATGGTAACAATATCTTCATATCATCTCTCACAATCTCATATTTCCTGTCTTTGTTTCCAGTCATCCAAGTCTGCTCCTTTTCTTTCCTTCACACACAGATCTACATGAATACATTCATGTTTCAAATAAATAATGACACATGCTTAATGCAGCAGGAAACAGACTGTAGTGCAGTGCATTCTGGGTAAATAAAACTGAAACAAGCACACAACAACAACTCGGCCTTGCTCTCTGCTCAGGCTGAGTCTATTGCTTCAACGTTTGTCTGGAACATTTAGCAAAAACAGAGCAATCCTAAAACTACTCAAATCTGGCACCACTCAATGTTAGTTTACATTTAATGGAACAGGAAGTGTCCCTGTGTTGAGCGCTTCTTGGTGCAGCGCCCCCACAGGTGAGGAGGTAAACATGTAGGTCAAAAGATTCAGTTTGTTTGACAGAGAGGAGTGTGAAAGAGAAGCGTAGCAGCTAGAAAAAGCAACAATGTGGAACCGAGACTAGTGGACTATGAGGTGTGAACGCTCCCTTAATAATCAAACAAAAAGCCCTTTTGATCTCAGTCCTACTAAATAAAAACGTATTTAGCACAGCATATGTTACATGATGTTTTAAAACAAGAACCACCATTTTATTTTTATTTTAGGTTTTGAAATAAAGGAAAACATAAAACTTGGGCAAAAAGTGGATGTATAGATTTTCTTCAGACGGATGTTGATATTTGTGGGAAATGATGTAAAAAAGTCACATAGACTTTAACCTAATGACAAGAGAAATAGATCTAAAACATATTACTGGTATTATTAGTCTCATTCTATTGTAGTAATTCAATTCAATTATTCCATAAAAAAGCAGAAAAACCGCTGTTATATCTCTTATTATATCTATATTTGAAAAGCTAGTTATCAAGGTATTAGGAGTCATCTTGGAAGGTCCAAAAAGTCACTTAAGGCTCCAGAGTCGCAGGCTGCAGACCTCTGATTAAGAGCAACAATCGACGGGTTTAGATCAAAGTATGTTCATGTGTTAGTGTGGCCTAGACAAAGTCCAGACGAGAATCTGCTGCTGCAAGATTCCCATCCAATCAGACTGAGCATGTGCTGAGAATGGGGAAAATGTCAGTTTACCCGTGGTGCTTTAATTGCAACAAATGTCGATTCTATAGAGTATTGACTCTGTAGGGCTGAATTAAATGCAGGCCACACTTTTCAGATCTTTATTTGTAAATCATTCTGAAAGCCATGTATGATTTCTCTTTTGCTTGCACTACTTTGTTTTGGTCCATCACCTAAAATGCAAACGAAATCGACTGTAGTTTCTGGTTGTAATGTGACAAAATGTGAAACATTCAAGAGAACGTATGCTTGCAAGACACGGTGTGCAAACGCCTAAAACACTGATACATCGACTGAATTATTACTGCTCCTATGGACATGTGACGCTAGAAAACAACAAACAACAAGGACACGTTTCCCAACCCAGATACCTACGTTCTGCTGCTAGCAGTCCTAGCACATGGGAGGCATTAACAGAGAGACACAAAGAAACACAGTCACACTTTGAAAATAGACAAAAGTTCTACCAAAGGTATCAAAACAAGCCTATGACATGTACACTCCAGAGAAAATAATTATGACTATGGTGCTTTTAGTAAAAGTGTACTGCTACAAAGTACTGTAGACCAAAACCAAGAAGGAAAACATGTCCTGCAGCAACGCTGAGCTTTCACAGCATCTGTTAACCTGCTTAATGAGATAATGAGCTCATTCCTCTGTGATCGCTTTCTGTGTTTCCCCTGCTGGAGATGAACTGGCAGTTTACAGAGACACCAGCAGTCAGCAAGAAAGGACAAATAGTGGAGGAGAGCTGTTCTCCATGAAAGTGTTAAAGAGGCACCTGAGGAGGTGGGATCTTCAGAGAAGTCATGGAGTTCCTCTGGTGGATCTCCATAGAAGGAGTTGAACTTGTGACTGGACACGGCGGCCAGCACAGCTCCCTGAAACGACACGAGGGCATTAACACCATAAGGCCTCATCATCGTGCCATATCTGGAAGTGGACGGATGGGAACCTTGAGCTTCCGCCTGGCGTTGAACTTCCTCAGGTGCTCCACCGTCTCTGGCAGATGGATTTTGTAAGCGTAGCGGTCCCTCTCCTGCAGAAAAGAAAAAACAAAACCTTCACTCTTTCTCTTGGGATTACATCCTTAGTGACCATCTTTAAATCCTTTCAACTTTTATTTCCAGTCCTGTTGCATTAACTTTTCCTCCATAGAGAGAACAATCTGATCCAATACAAACTTTAGATCCTAACAAGAACTTCTGCTCTAATATTTAGTATGTTGAATGAACATAAAGTAAACCTAACTGATGAACTTTGTGTTTAGAGAACTAAGTCATGTGTGATTGAGATCATTATAATGACAAAGATTACTCAGCAGCATAGGAAAAACACAGAAAATAGCTTTATTTTATTCTCGTCATCTTCCAACATCTACCTGCTTTGCTGTATAAACAGTAATTATTTCAGAAATGTTGACTTTCTGTTGAAACCAATCTAAAGACTTACAGATGCTAACTGTGCTAATCACTGAGAAAAGTTGTAAACAAACATCACTATCTGTTTTTTGTACACAGTTTGACAAAATGATCCTGTCCTATTAAACTGTCTTGGTGTTACTTTTCCTAATCTCTGGTATGTCGCCTCTCATGAATTATTCATTACAGTGGACCTCCTCCAGTCTGCGCTTCAGACTCACAAATAAGTGCTGGATTATTCACTCTAAATTATTTCCAGAAATGCAGAAGAATTCACAGAAATGTTAAAAATAAAATGTAGCTGGGAAGCTAAATTACACTATTTATTAGTGTGTCCTGACATGCTATTGGCTGTCATTTGCAAAGCAGCCAATCAAAGAGCACCACTTATTTTAATTATTGCTGAGATATGGAAGACTGTAGATATTAGCCTCTGCAGTAGTGTTAAGACAGTTTCCACTTCAGAAATGCAAATGAAGATATGTTTGCCTATTAAAATAGGCCGTGTTTTTATAGGGGGGGTCTCAAATATTTGCAGATTTTAGAGATTCAAGGGTGGGTGTGGCCTCTAAACCTGTAAATACCAGCAGTCCACTGTACTACCAACTATAGAAAAACTATTCAACTAATGTTGCTGTCTGACACACTCAGGGTTGTCTGTAATGTTTTTCATTTTAGTTAAATGTTGTTACTGGTTGGTTTGGTAAAGTCCTCCCATATATCTCAAGAGTGTAGATTAGATTTAAGCCGCTCTACACGTGACAACAATCTGAATATAGGCATAAAAAGATCATTCTGATGTTTAATATGTTAATGTAGTAAATAGGAATACAGCTGGAAATATAGGCACAAATACAGTAGAAAACCTCTGGCTGTATGATGACATGATTTAGTCATGTGAGCTTATGAACACCAGGTAAAAAACAATTAGCAAAAAGCATCTGAATTTATTAATATCGGTATTTGCAGACAATTTAATTCAGATTTTGAGATCAGATTAGACTCTTCAGCTTCACTAGATGCAAACTTGTGAATATTTTGACCAAAGCATCTCAATAATATTAATTTTGCTTTGTTTTATCCTTCTGTTTACTATTCAACTTTTTTAGATCATTATGTTTTTAAATGGGCTATAGAAAGTTAGGCTCTGCAGTTACGGCTGCAAGCTTTTCATTTAAGACTTGGCACAGTAGGTCTCAGAAGGTCTTGACTTTGACTAGGCCCTTCTAAATCATAAATGTGCTTGGATCCAAATCATTCCATTGTAGCTCTGGCTGTATGTTTAGGGTCATCGTCCTGCTGGAAGGTGAACAAAACAAAGGAGATGATTGTAGACTTCAGAAGAAACAGGGATAAGTCAAAAACTGTTTCCATCATGGGAGAAGAAGTGGAGGTGGTTGAGGAGTATAAATACCTCAGAGTTCACCTTGACAACAGACTGGACTGGAGGCGCAACAGTGAAACCGTCTACAAGAAGGGACAGAGCAGACTGGACTTCTGGAGGAAGCTTAGGTCCTTCAAGGTTTGCAGCAAGATGCTGCAGATCTTCTACAAGTCTGTTGTGGAGAGTGTAATCTCTTCAGCCGTCATCTGTTGGGGTAGCAGCATCAGAGCCAGGGATTTAAATAGGCTAAACAACCTGATAAAGAAGGTTCTGGTTCTGTTCTTGGGACGACTGTGGAAAATCTGGAGATGATGATGCAAAGAAGGATCCTTCACAAAATCAGAAAATTATTGACAACCCTGAGCATCCTCTTCATGAGACAGTCATACAACAACAGAGCGTCTTCAGTCGGAGGCTTCTTCAGTTTTGCTGCAACACAGACTGCTACAGGAAATCCTTCCTGCCCACAGCCATTATCATCTACAACAACTCCTTAAAGAATTAATTATATGAGCTATACCAACACTCAATTTCCCTCTGGGATCAATAAAGTATTTTTGAATTGAATTAACTTTGAACCTCCACCTCAGTCTCATTTCTTTTGCAGCCTCTGACAGGATTTCTTACACAACTACCCTGCTTTTCACTCTCTCCATCTTCCTTTTCACACAGCACAACCTCTCTTTCCTTGCTGAGAAGATTTATCCCCGCAGCATGATGTTGCCACCACCATGTGTCTAATACTTCTGTCCCATACAAACGGAAAACATTCTCTCCTCAATACCTTTCATCTTGCCCCTCTTCCATTAAGGCCAGATTAGTGAAGTGCACAAGAAATAGTTGTCCGGTCAGCAGATTGAGTCCCCTGAGACGTGGAGTTGTGCAGCTCCTCTAGAGATACCATAGACCATTTGGCTGCTTCTTTAAATAATGCTTTCCTTTCCCAGCCTGTCAATGTAGGCAGACACCCTTTTTAGCTACGTTTGCATGTTTGCATGATGGACTGAACAGATCAGTGAGATTGTTACAACTTGGTGGCAGCATGTTAGAGTAGCTCTGTTATTTCTGTTAGTTCTGATTAGTTATTTCTGTTGAATTGACGTTTGAACGAACAGTGATCATACTTGTCAAGCTTTAGATTTGAAAATAAGGGACATTTTTGGGCGTGAGCCATCCTACCACTCCAACCAAGCGATAGTATTTACGAAAACTCCCATCTGCCATTTTTCTAGCACCTAGGACAATGAACTCGCATGATTCAAATTTGTATGTATTTAATAGTGGGTACAGTAGTGACCTCTAACATTTGCATGTTTCACGGTGTAATGATGAATGTTTGAGCTACACCCGCCACACTGGCAGACGTGGGAGTGTCTCAGACAGGACATTGTTAAAACATGTAGAACAACGTACAATCATGCTGCAGATCTACATCTGTTTAGAATGGCCATATGCTAGAATGTATCGTCTTATATGTATATTGTATTTCTTACTGAACATGTTGGTCCTTACTGTAGGTATTCACTCCTAAAATGTTGTCCAAATAATTCGCTTTAAAAGTAAATGCTCTCTGTTTAATACATTCTAGAGCAGCAGGGAATAATAATTATTTATATTATTCATAAATCAGTCAGAATGTTAAATGAGTCGTTGATTAGTCAATGATTTTATTCCTGGCTGATTTTCTACATCAGCTCATTATGCTCTGCATGTATGAAGATGCTACATTATCACTTCTTATCTAGACAATATTTTTAATGAATGATACATTGGTGGGGTAACTTAAATAACTTTAATTGGTTAGAATTATTTATGAATTTTATGTATTTATGTTGATGTCCATCTTTGACCCCCATGTTGTGACTCTGATGTCTGTCACTCAGTCTAGGTCCCGCCCCCTTTTGTATTACAGCCCTGCTTTTATTTTGGTGTGACACATAAGATCATTATTGCCCCCCTTTAAAAACTTCCTAGATACACCCCTGCTCAGTAGTCTTAATGATGTATTTTAGGCCTATGTAAAAATTATTATTAGGGCATTATTACATATAATCATTTTGAATATGAAGCACTGAATTAAACTCATTTCACAGTGTCTCTGATGCACATTAATAAATACAATCAATAATTGAAACTTTCAGAGGAGTCTCTGTTTCTTTCTGATTTTTTCTCCTTTCTTTTGTTTGTTCTGGTGCTGAAAATCTCCCTATAGCGGATGAATGGGGAGACGCAGACAGATGCAACATCTCCTATTTAAGTTTTTTTTATGGTAACATATTGGCAAGATTAGGAGAAGCAAGTCGGTCAAAATGGCTGACGATTTTAAGTTTTATGACTTTTATGACTTATTTCGGTCATTTCCGACATGTTTTACACTGCCACTTGTCAACCACTAAGTCATAATGCTGCACCCCATCCTGCTCCTTTGTAGGAAAGTAAATTTGCTGTCCCATTTCTTCAGATATTTACATGACGACTTAACAAGGTTTTTATTTATTTTGGCTGTTGTGTGTCGAGAAACTCCAACTTCACACCAGTGAATGGCATTTTAACTTTTCCTGCAGCTGCCTTGTGTTTACAACAGGTGAAAGAGATGAATGAAACATAAATTAAATAGGCTATGCGAGGAGAAATTCTTGGGGAAATTATATTTATTTTTATGTAGCTTTGAAGGCATCTGACGTTCATAAAGTCCAATAGGCCTATTCAAGCTTCTGTCCTTTTTATGGACACATCTACTTTCAAGCAAGACAAATTTAATTATAATCTTAATATATTACTTGGAGGAAGGGCGCACTGATCCGCGCCATTTTTGCATGCATGCATGGAGCAGGTGACGCATCATGTTTAAAACACCTTTCATTAAAGTGCTACCAGTTAATCAGTCACCTGTTGATACTCTACTCCCTTTTGAATGTATACACAAGGCTTGAATCATGCCATGAAGGTTTCATGTTGGCTCCAACTCTTCCATGAAGACCACTTCTGGCTAGACTTCTCCAGACAGTAGAAGGGCGTACCTGGGTCCCTCTGGTTTCTGTCAGTTCTGAGCTCATCTTCTGATTTGGAAGGATAATAAGCCTGATGTGTCTTTTATCTGCTGCACTAAGTTTCCTTGGCCGACCACTGCGTCTACGATGCTCAGTGTTCTTCTTCTTCCAAAGAGATTGAACAGCACATGTTGAAACCCCAGTCTGCTTTGAACTCTTTGTCTGGGAGAGATCTTTCTGATGCAGTATAACTACCTTGTGTCTTGTTGTTGTGATCAATCTCTCCATGACATGAAACTATCTTCCACACCATCAACCATGGCAGCAGAGTTTGGTTGTTCCTCACCCAGTTTTAAGCCTCCTACACAGCTGGTTCTCAAGTGTACCTATAAGAATTGATGCTGGTTTGAAGGCAGAAGGTAGCAACACCAAATATTGATTTGATTTAGATTTTCCTTTTCTTTGCTTACTTTGCATTTTGTCAATTGATAATAATAAACAATATTTTTTATATATCTGAAAGTATTCATTGTTTACAGCATTTTTTCACACCTGCCTAAAACATTTGCACAGTGCTGTACATTCTCTAGGCTTACAGTATCTACTGTTTTCGAAGAGAGGAGCCAAACTGAAGCGCCAACGCAATAATATAGTGATTAGGAACTTAATTTTAAATATCCCAAAATGTATGTCATATACATTTTGGGATATTATAGCTCAGATAAATCAAGAATTTTAGTCACTTCTCCTAGCACCAACAGAAGGACTCTGTGACTTCTCTGGGTTATTGGTAATACTGGATTTTACATTAAAGCAACAGATTAAAAGGGGATGGATACAAATGCATGCCACACCTTTCAGAAATTTAAAAAGGCATAAATCTTTTTACTATGGGGTCAGATCAGTCTCATTAAGAATAAACTCATGCAGGGTTTTTCCCAAATGCACACGCTCTGGTTCACAAATATAATTTCGAAGAAACACTTGTAATAGAATTTCACAAATGCACACGATCTGTTTCACAAATATAACTTTGAGGGAAGCTTCAAATATAAACTCACAGATCATACAAATCGCTAAATGTGCATTTACGGACCACTTCTCATTTGCGAATGTCTCTGTATTTGTGAGAACATTTTGTGTGAATTTTGAGACTGTTGTAACGTTGCAGGTCAACAAACGTCACCATTAGCTAATGAATCTGTCAATTAAATTTACGATTCTGATTGACAGATTCGTCAGCTAACCAATGTCTTCGTTTTCAGCCAATCGTATGGCTCCTTACATTTTCTCTTCACTAGCAGAGCTGTTATGTGCGCATGCGCCGTGAAGTTCAACCGCGACACATGGCGAAATGTGGTACTTACTGTGTGAGACTGATGCATGTCGCTACCATAGACTGTATATAACGGTCGCTACTTATCGCCATGTGTCGCGGTTAAACTTCACTGCACATGCCCACATAACAGCTCTGCCAGTGCAGCGTCAGAGATAGAGTTACAACAGACTATGAACTAGCCGACACGCGGTCACGTGGGTCATGGAGCTCTCAATAGTTCCAAACATCCCAGCGCTGTCGGTCAGTCTGAGCAGCTTCTGGCGGGACGGAATCCAATATCGAATATTTCTTATTTTTCAAAGCATTTCTAGAGGAACAGACATTCGTCACTGTTCTACATTTTAGAGGGAGACGAGAGTGCTAACACATTGTAGAATACATGTAGATCACCGATCATATTTATTGATAAATTAATGCACTACACTGCTCAATATAAGCATCTTTAATAACTTTGTGCCACAAGAAACCCTAAATTGGAGTAATAATATCCAATTTATAGCCTGTTTTCTGAATGCTAGCATGGTAATGCCATACCTTGTCCTCCTATACACTTAAAACATGCCAGTGGTTCAGACCTCTGCTCCAGCTTACCTTTAGATCTCCATCTCTCAATAAAGCATGGGATATTACTGTTCCCAGGATTTACTCCTAAAACACCCTATATGTCTAGCAGATGACATTCAGTCTGTGTTCTCTCTGCCTGCTGTTGGATAGAAAATTTGCTGAATGTAAGGCTGATCTAAGTTATGAATTTTCTTGGTAGAAGATATTCTATAATTATTTATTTTCTTATGAACTCATGCATCTATAACCCAGATTGTGGTTCTAGCCTGACTACAGTAAAATAGTAATTCACTGATAATGTTAAAACCAGTATATGTAAAAAAATAAGTGTGTTAATTGAGGAAAAAACAAAATGCAAACTTTTTATTAAATATTACAAAAAATGTAAAACAAGCTTTAATGAAGTATTTTTACTATGATTCTCACAGTCATTACATCTATACAAATACACTGCATGGATCAAATTTGGGCAATGTGGAAATGTGCTGAAGTCCTAATGAAGGTTCATCCTTGGTAACATTAACAGCAGCTCCCTTTGATATCAACCACTGGTGACCTTCCTGAAAACAATAAAGAAACAGTTCATTAGTAAAATGTTTTACTTTGAAGGACTTAGTGGGTGAAAATTTCAAATTACAAATCAAGATGTTTAGGGTGGAACAAGAGAAAAGTTTAAAGTTTAATTATACATATAATTATATTTGGTTTTGTGCAACATTTCATATGTATAAAATGTATATTTAAATAATACCTTTATAGGTTTATTGCTTTACCATGACTGGCTGTGCTGCATTTGGATGCAGCAATCGGTCCAAGAAAGGGATCAGAATGTACGGCTTCCCTAAAGACGCAAAAAGAAGAAGGAAATGGTCGACTCAAGTCAGCAGGAAAAACGTCACCATCGCCAGAGGTCATAATAACAGAAAGCTGTGTGCAATAAGTTTAATCTGCACTGTCAAATATTTTCAATCAGGGCTCTACACGCCACCCTGTGATGGCACTTAGGCATAAGATGGAAGAGTACAACAAAGCCATAACATATCCTCCAAGACATGATAACACTCTTCTGTGGACTTAAGATTGGTCAAACAGGAAACCAGTGCAAAAAGGAATTGTGATGGCAACATCTACAATTTTATCAATCCAAAACACATGCCTGACCATGGACGTATTCTGTACCATCTTACAGGAAACGAACAAAATCATCAAATATTCCAACATCTGTGATGGATGCTCTAGTTCAATAAAGCAAAAATGATAACAGTCTGGAAGGAGAGCACCGCACCGTATTGACACTGAAGGAATTCAAACCAGGAGTGCTGTGTCGACCATCACATGACCTCTTCAGTCTGGTCCAAAAAGTTGAGGAGCTTTTCCTAACAAGATCTGGTGCATCTCTCATGGAGCTCCCAAATACCCTGGCCACTTAAGAGAGAAAAGCAAGTCTGTTAGAAAGCTCCCTGTATGTCATGATGTGCAACAAAACCCCAAAAACCAGCAGATTCATCAGGCTGAGACTACAAATGGCAGCAAAACAGATCTTCCATAAGAAAGAAAAAAAGTGCTGGTTAATACTGGGCATCTACAAGACAAACAAAAAACAGCATCTGATAGCACAACAAGCAAGCCCCCACCAAACACCTTGATCGTTGCCATGGAGGAACTTGGTCTCTTTTTTGCAAACAACCCCCCACCCACATCAGCTTCAATACCTATATATATATATATATACATATATATATATATATATATATATATATATATATATATATATATATATATATATATATATATATATATATATATATATATATATATATATATATATATATGGGAAGTTCCACCAAACCTGATCACCGTTCAGCAACTCATCTGAAAACAGGAAGATGGACATAAAAGCAACGCAGTGTTACCTGTAATAGTTTAATAACACTTTTTTAGTTATTCTTCAACAGTTGTTTATTTAGGCTGACATTCTAAATACTTCTTCAATTCTTGTGTTAAAAAAAAGATTGTAATCTCTACTTAATCAAATGATTACAAACGATAATTTCATAAAACAAGTGCAAATGAACAGTTCTGCAGTAAATATAAACTTTTCAAAGGTTATGGTGTTCAAGTACTTTTCTTTAAATGTCTTGATTCAGCTCTTATTATTTTGGAGGACACAAGAAAACAACATGTCTTCTTACTTTGGTGATCCTGTGTGCCATATGCTTCAGCAGTTTATTGCAGTCAGTTTTTATGTGGTTTAACTGAAAAATAAAGAAATAATTTCTCATCTTCACAATCACATTTTTCTTTACTGATAGTATCTCCATTTATGCTTCCATCTCTGATGCATCAAAGTCAGTTAAAGACTGTTGATACAGCGACCAGGAACTCAGATATATTTTAGACAAAAAAAAATCACCATTAAAATTAGAGATATAAAAGTGTATATCCTATTTCAAACTGTGATGAATATTTTTAAAAAGCTGAATTTGACATACTGAAATAAACCTGTCAATAGGTCGTCAAGCTTTTCCAGACCTCTGCTACTCACAATTAGCTAGCTGCAGTTAAACTACAACTAGCTCATTAACACAGTTAATTAACCAAAACTGGCTAGATTAAATATGATCCTTGACTTATTTTTGGTACAGAGCAGTCTGCTAACGCTTTTCAATCCTAAAAAATGTTGTGATTCCATTAACTTACCGGAACAATAGTTCCAAAACGCAGAGGATGAACTGCGGTCAATGACGCTGCGCTGTTTGGAAATATCTGCAGCTGCAGACCCACGTGACTTCCGTATTCCATTCTTTCCATAGAGGTCTATGGGAGTGTCAGAACTCTCTTGTAAGCAGCCATACGATTGGCTGAAAACGAAGACATTGGTTAGCTAACGAATCTGTCAATCAGAATCGTAAATTTAATTGACAGATTCATTAGCCAATGGTGACGTTTGTTGACCTGCAACGTTACAACAGTCTCAAAATTCACCACACAAAATTTTCTCACAAATACAGAGAGATTCGCAAATGAGAAGTGGTTCGTAAATGAACATTTAGCGATTCGTATGATCTGTGAGTTTATATTTGAAGCTTCCCTCAAAATTGTATTTGTGAAACAGATTGTGTGCATTTGTGAAGTTCTATTACAAGTGTTTCTTCGAAATTATATTTGTGAACCAGAGCGTGTGCATTTGTAAATGAGCATGTGAATTTGTGAAAAACCCTGCATGAGTTTATTCTTAATGAGACTGATCTGACCCCATATTTTACTCCCATATTACAGAGCCACCTACTAAAATCCCAATAAAATACATCAATGTAATGCAATGGTAATAAATAAATATATATATATATATATATATATATATATATATATTAGGGTTGTGAGCGATTAACCGATGCGACCGGATATTCTCTCAAACAAGTGAGAGATACAGCTGCATCGGAAGCAGCCCCCTAAATCTACAGGAATAAGATATGAATTCATAGATGAATCGGTTGTAGAGTCATGGATCGGGTATCGCGAGACTTTGAGTCAGTTTGCAGCATCACACATAGGCCAGGCGCCAGCATCTCTAAAACAATGCGAGAGCTTAAGCAGTCCGCGAAACTCCGTAGCTGTTAGCGTAAATGAAAATCAAATAACACGGAAAAGGGAGAATGGGAAAAACGACCGAGACAGATTTTCAACGCATCGGGGAAACAAAAATCCAAAGTGTGGACCGTGTTTGGGTTTTATAATTCAATTTCAATTCAATTCAGTTCAGTTTATTTATATAGCTCCAATTCACAACAGATGTCATCTCAAGGCACTTAACAAGAAGTCATTTCAATACATTTATACAAACATTCCAATCAGTTAAAAAGTTTCCTATTTTAAGGAATCCCAGCAGATGCGTCAGTCATTGGCGTGAGGTTGGGCCCCGTTGATGCAGACTTTCCAACCACAGCAATCCTTCAGCAATCCCTCATAAGAAGGAAGGGAAGCTCGACAGAAGCCATTCTATTTGTAAACTGTGTAGAGCCTCCCTGACCTACACTGGGAGCACTACAAATCTGGACCAGCATGCAAAAAGAAAACACGGTCAAGAGTACGGTGAGTTCAGCGAGCAGAAGCGTGCAGGAAGCAGTGGCACACAGCCAAGGACAGAGAACGCCATTTCTCAAAACTCAGCACGCACTAGGGAAATCACGGCATCAATAACACGTTTTATTGCCAAAGGATTATGTCCTTACAATATAGTCGAGTGGGAAGGATTTCAGGATTTGATTCACACATTAGAGCCCAGATATAAGATACCGTCCCGAAATCATTTAACCAACACGTGTATGCCAGCGTTGTATGCCCAAGTTAAGAGCCAAGTTGAAGAAAAACTGGCAAAAGCAGAACGAGTGGCAATAACAATCGACGCTTGGACGTCATGTGCGACGGAGTCATATGTGACGATCACGGCCCACCACATCGCTCCGGAGTGGGAGTTACATGTTTACGTCTTACAGACCCAGGCATTCAAAGGATCCCACACTGGGAAGAATGTAGGTGCTCTACTGAAACAGGCATGTGCTGACTGGAACCTTCTAGATAAAGAGCCAGCCCTAGTAACTGACAATGCCTCAAACATGGTTTTAGCTGGTGTGGAAGCAGAGATGACCCCTCACCACTATAAATCTGGCCACCCAGAAAGCCTTCAAAGTGGACACAGTAGCAAGGTTGCTGGGAAAGGTGAAGAGAATGGTTGACTTTTTTCACCGCAGTGTCAGGGCAGCAGAAATTCTACAAGAAAAACAAAAACAACTGGCCTTGCCTACCCACAAACTCATCCAAGACGTCTCCACCCAGTGGAACATTACCCAGAATATGCTTGAACGGATACTGGAACCACAGCCTGCCATTTCTGCTGCACTCATGTCCAGGGATCTCAGAAGAGGAGAAGAGGTTAACACGCTTAAGGACAAAGACTTCTGCGATATTGAAGACATTGTGAAGCTGATGGCACCAGTCAAACATGTGACCACCAGCATGTGTGAAGACAAGCGGCCCACACTCTCAATGATTTCCCCTGTCAGAGCAAAGCTTAAAAAGACATTTGAAGCATCAGATGAAGACTCTGTAGTGATCTGAGAGATGAAAAAACATTCAGAGAAGACTTGGAGAAGCACTACACTGGCCTGGAGGATCTGTTCCACACTGCAGCAGCTCTGGACCCCCGCTTCAAGTCTCTGCCCTTCCTGACGGACCATGATGCTGAGCGGACGTTCACAGGCATAACAGCAGAAGCTACATCCCTGCATAACAAGGTACACCCGCCAACACTACATCATTAAAAAAATTATGTAAAAATGCACTGTGATGTGTATTTTGTTTTGAGTACATGAGATTTGTTCAACACAAAATAGACATTACAGTGCATTATAATACTCTGTCATATGCTATTATTAGATTTATTCTGACTAGTGTTAATGTTTGTTTACTTTTGTACACAAACTGTCTTTTATTTCTAGGCAGCGGCAACAGGGGATCCAGTCCAGGGAGGGCCACTGCAGACCAATCCATGTCAGACTGAACCTGCCCTTGGAGATCTGGACATCAGCATTGATGTACCCCAGACCCAACATGAGCCAGAAGGTTTGTATATTTTATAACATGTTATCAAGAAAGAGTTGACATTGGTTTAAACTCATGCTGCAGATCTAAAATATTACTATATTACTACAACACATAAAATATGGGAATTGGCATGCAAAGAAAGACATTACAGTGCATTATAATGATGACATAATGATGACAATACAACTTTTACATATGTGTGCAAGAGTAATTCAGTCTGAACATCTGATGAAGATAGATGCATGGTGTGGTCAAGTCAGCTACAAAGAAAAGCCCCACTGAGGCATGGCAAACAAAGTCAGTAACATATGGTAATGTTTTTCTTTTTCAGATGATGTCCCTCCAGTCAAAAAGAAGAAAATGTCAGCATTGGACCAGCTGTTGGGAAAAGACTTTGAATTGAGGATGGCAGCTACATCTGTAAGAGACAAGGCAAGTGAAGAAGTCAAAAGGTACAGAGAACGTGCTCCATTGCCTCTGGAAGAAAATCCACTACAGTGGTGGAAAGAGCACCAGGACTTGCCAATGCTGTCATCTCTTGCTAAAAGATACCTCTGCATCCCAGCCACTAGTGTGGCCTCTGAACGGGTGTTCAGTACTGCAGGAGATATTGTTTCCACAAAGCGCAGCCTACTCAAACATGAGCATGTGGATCAACTAGTTTTTCTGAAGAAAAATCTGCCCTCCAAAAAAAAGCAGAACAGTGATGATGAATAAAATGACAGGGAAAATGCACAGGAAGTCAACTATTTTTCTGTGTCTGATTGGATAGGATTACCTTTACCTGGTCAAAAAGCAGCAGTTTGATTTTAGTAGTACATATTTATTTTCTCTAATTTTGTGCATGAAGCACTTGTCACTGTTGAGCATTGTTGAGTTAAGAATATGGTTGCTGCTTTACCCTTCCACTGTGGCTCTCCAGGCTTCAGGTTACATTTTGAAATGACCCCCAGGGGTAATCATTATAAGGTTAGTGTTACATGGTATGTTTATAGGTGTTTAACTTGTTTACATTAAATTGTTGCACCTTTGTTACCTACCTCTAGTGTTCAATACACTGCTCAGGCTGAAATGTTGCACTTTGTTATAACTATTCTGGGGTACTTTTACCTCTGGAATTCCCATCCAATGATCCAGCCACTTTTTTCCATGTCTAAAAATAAGTATATTGACACGTAGTTTTGTTTTTTCTGTTTTTCCGTTGTTTTTTTACAGAAGTACTATAAAGCCACAATGCTTTGAGATATGTGTGTTTTTTTTTTTTTTAGATATTTAGAAATAAATGTGGTACTGTCACATTAACAGAATTGGCTTCTTTACTTTATAAAATATCTACAACAAATATTAACAATAGAATCAAATCGTTAAGTCCTTACCCTGTATGAAATAGATTAAATTCGAACCGAATCATTTCAAATCGGTCTGTGATAAAATGATATCGTTTTTGAATTGAATCGTAACTTGTGTACCTAGATACATATCGAATCGTTTATCACAGAGAGTTGTGCATCCCTAATATATATATATATATATATATATATATATATATATATATATATATATATATATATATATATATATATATATATATATATATATATATATATATATATATATATAAATATAAACAGCCATTCCATAGTAATTGTCTGCCTGATTCTCTATTCATGTTGGCATGTAGCTGAATGTGTCATGTTAGCGTGAGAGGAAACAAATGAAGAGAGATAAGGAACTTCATTTTAATTAACCATGGAACAAACACACTTACAAAATCTCAGGATAACTTGGGAACAAGGAGACCAGGAAAAACAGGAAACCGACAGGGAAGATAGACAAGGGAAGATTGACAGAGGAGACCAAGAACTAATTAGTGAAAGCAGATGCAG
The DNA here is from genome assembly GCA_963556495.2 of Valencia hispanica. Taxonomy (NCBI): domain Eukaryota; kingdom Metazoa; phylum Chordata; class Actinopteri; order Cyprinodontiformes; family Valenciidae; genus Valencia; species Valencia hispanica. The sequence continues at coordinate 57,375,289 of OY747707.1, read as the reverse complement.
GTGAGGACAATTAGTTGAACTGGGTAAGGAGCAGAGTGGCAGCGAGACAACAGGAAAGGCAAGGGAAACAGAAAACTCTTAAGCTAGAAACTAACTAAAGATAATATTATGTCTAAGGAGGAATCTAAGGGAAACTTAAGGAAACACTGGAGAACTGAACGAAGAAATAAATTAGGAAACCATCATAAGAGAAATAAACTAAGGAAACATAAATAAGAAGGACACAAACAAAAGGTGAAAACATCTAAGAGCATGAGGAGAATGAAAACAAGGAAGTGCCATAAAATAAATACCAAAGAATACATTAAAATGATAATTAAACTGAATAAGGAAAAGAACGAAAATTAAACATAAAACCTAAGAACTATAACTGAATAGGTATACCTAATAAACTCGCTGGTGAGTGTATACACAAGAGAAGAGGAAGGTGACCCACAACTACGATGTAATAATATTACTGTTAGAGTTCTGTTTAATGTGTTATTCAGGTGCTTTACAATCGGTGGCAAATATTCAATATCTCTGTTTCAATATTCATATTGTTCTCATATTTTTAAAACAGAAGATGACTTGTCAGAACATTTGCTAATCCAGAGTTGAAACTTTCCCAACAATCCTAAAATCAAAACTGGAACCAGAGTTTGCTTTGAAAGGCTTATGACTGACCGATGTGTCAGACAGCTCCCAGGCGAGTTGAACTGTCAAGAAATCATTTCTACGTCTCCCTCCATCACTGCCCACAGAAGAAGACGTGATGAAAGCATCTGCAGATTCAAGACAAGCAACAACACCACTGAGCCGACGCTTTCTGTCACTGGTTTTGTTTTTCCGTGCGAGGATGGTGAATTCATTCCAGCTTCAGGCTTTGAGACTCAACCACTCTGGTGTTGTCTCAGTCAAGAAGTTTGAATAAGTCAAAACTTTAGACGCCTAAGAATGAAGCAGTACCATTTTCCAAGGCAGGAAGGACATTTATAGATTTCTTTTAGTGGTGTCAGAGGTTTGTATGAGATCGAAACCCAACACTAAGCAGCTGGGCCTTTTTATTATTTCAGAACAAAGTGTTACCTTGAGCCAGGGGTGGTTCAGAGCCTCGTAGACAGTGATCCTCTCTGCTGGGTCCAACATCAGCATACGCCTCACCAGATCCTTGGCGCTCTCTGAGATGTGGTTCCACTGACGGGGATTCATCTGTATAAAAACACTCAATAACTTTTTCCAGTGTGCTCCACTCTTAACAGCATGCTGCTAAAAACAATGCATTTTATACTGATGTGTAACGTAAGGCCTCCTGTATAGAGAATGTTTGCTGCATTCATTGTGTAGGGTGGACAAAAAAGTTTTCATGTGTGTTCAGGTAGAAATAGTGCTGAATGGTGCACAGATACAGAGAGCACAGAGTTATAGAAAAGGAAATAAACTGTGTTTTACAGGTGCTGTACTGTAAGCTTCAAAGATGGTTCAACTACCGGGCCAATTTCCTTTTTTTTTGATCAGCTGAGACCTTTGCAAGAGTCAGCCAAGCTGAATTCTGCACTTTGTTACAAACTCAGGAAGTTCTAACACGTGAAAACAAGAGATGCTGCACGCCAAGCATCTAGTCCTTAAACTAAACCTACTACATCAGGTAAGGACATTTGGTTGATGTTTCCTTGGTGTAACAATTTGTCTTGGCATTAAAGGTTAGACAGTTGGAAAGCCAGTTAATTTCACTTTGGGTTCCAACCATGAAAAGCTTGTAGACCTCCCTGCCAATACCAGTGTAATGATCTGAGATGGCATCTCCTTTACGGCTAAAACAGGGCCTGCAATCTGAATGCAGAGAGGTAGAGAGATGATATTCTACAACCAGTCGCAATTCCACGACTTGGGACATATAATGGTGAATTTTACATACTTCTTCTGACTTTGAACTGATTATAATTAACTTTCACAGAGTAAACACTGAGAAATGATCGGTTTATGGGAAAAACCCCAGTCTCTAATCCTGAGCGAGACCTTGGTTGTCTTAAAGTCAAAATCATTCAAAGCAATGTACGGTGGACCCTCGCCTATTTGTGGTTTAGTTTTCTCAGATTTTTCTGTCGAATGTGATTCCAAATTATTTGGTGAAAATTCGCTTATTTGTGGATTTCTTTGTACAGCAGATCAGAAATACTCAACAGAAAATGCAGCTTGGGAAACTGGAATACCTAGGCAGCCAATCCAGGAGCAGCATTTAGTTTCCTTGGCACTGATTGTTGTATCCCAAGGAGCGGAGCCAAGAAAGACCATGGGTGTTATATACCTTAATATGCATTAAAACATACAATGAAAACCATCTTAGCAATACCAAAGAAGCTACAGTAAGCCCATTGGTGTTAGCACTACCATGGTAGTGCTAAGATGGTTTCCACCGTGTGTATTAATGCATATTAAGGTATATTTGGTGTTTGGACGATTTAAGTTAGCAGTTATAAACGTTTTTGGAGGGGGTCTCAAGTATTCACGGATTATATCAATTTTTAGTAGGTGGTTTTAGTATTGTTTCTGAAGATCATCATAACTTGAAAATATCGTACAAACGGTAAGCCCATTACTACTGACAGATAGGAACAAACCTACCAGTAGGTGGCAGTAATAGAAAATGTTCACAGAATTCAGATGGGTTATACTTCTGTTTCACTCCTCCATAAAATGAAAGAGATGTCATTTAAAATACTTAAAGTATGTATGATTTACACAGTGTTAACTGTGCTATTTTATATTCTTGGTGACAGTTTGAAGTGGTGTCTAAAAATGTTATTATTTCTGTCTTCTCTATGGACAACAATATAATTATAAAACTCATTATTGTGACTACACCAAAAAGAATGTATATCAAATAAATTTTATACAAAAAAGTCAGTTTGTTAAATGCAGTTCCATTACATTTATGTGTAATATATGTGTGAATGTTTTGGTTTATCTTCATTATTTATTATGACCTTCTTGGCGGATGTTAGGGTTAGGGTTAGGACTGAGCTGTCTTGGCGGAGGTCTGCACTCTGATTTTCAAGTGTTTTAGTCTCAACATCAGAGTATCATTCTTTAGTTTTCTTGACTGCTTCCTTCATAATTATTTAGGTGATAGTTTGCCTTATGCTTCATGTTGTTGTGCATTCATTTCTTTATAAGATTGTATAGTTACAAATAAAGTTAAAAAAAGTCGCCTTGTCTCTTTTTCTTTTGTCTCTCTGCAGCACATTTACTGTTGGGTTTATCAGTTCACACCACCTGACTGCGTCCAGATCAGCCTAAAAGGATTCAGGCATTTTTGTGTGGCTGTGAGGTCGGGTTGATCGCCCCCACACACCCCTATCTCACTTTAACACAGGCCAGTGCAGCCTTACAGTACCCTGACTGGGAATCCTGGAGTATGTTTCTGTTTTTTCATGTTATTGGTAATGCTAGCTGCCAGACTGGTAAAGCCAAGAGTGTGTTGACTTATGGTGGGTGGTTGACCGTGGCTGTTCTGACCCCTGACCTTGTATTTGCCCTTGCATATGGCTTCAAACAGTCGCTCCTTGGTGCCATAAAAGGGCAGACAACCTGACAGGAGGATGAAGAGGATGACTCCGCAGCCCCACACGTCCACAGGTTTACCGTACGGCTCCCTCTTCACCACCTCTGGGGCCATGAAGTGAGGGGTCCCCACACGCCCTACGGTTGTAGAGATGGACAGGGGTAAGGCTGTCAGCACAGGAACAGGAAAAAGAGACTGATACATGTGAACAATTATAGCTTCAACATTTCCTTTCAAAATTCAGAATTTTACTCAACAACGAAAAGAGGAAGAGTTTAAAGAGTGTTCCACTTTCTAAATGATGCTGTCATGATATATTTACCCACTTGAGGCCACATACAAACAACTGGCGGCAAATAACTGAAAACTAATGTTGGGTGGCTAGAAAGAGGAAACCAACCTTCCTAGCTAAGGTTGTTTCCTTCTTTTCACTCAAGTCACAGGAAGGAAATATCATTTCTAACTTTCAAGTCATTTTAATATTTATTTCTGAGTTCTAAAGGGGCAGCTTGAACTCCTTTTGTGACCACAATTCATTTCAATTCAGTTCACACACACTTTCAAAGGATGTTGCAGAAGCCTACCTCGCAGGAGCCACAAACTACACAACAAAGATTGTTTTTATGATTTTATGACAAAAACATATAAATCAGCCAAGGAATCTTCTAATATTTTCACTTCAGTTGGTTTTGTTGTAATGCAGACTCAATTCAATTCAATTCAGTTTATTTATATAGCGCCGATTCACAACAGATGTCATCTCAAGGCACTTAACAAGAAGTCATTTGAATACATTTATACAAACATTCCAATCAGTTAAAAAGTTTCCTATTTATAGAATCCCAGCAGATTGTGTCAGTCATTGGCGTGAGGTTGGGCCCCGTTGATGCAGACTTTCCTACCACAGCAATCCTTCAGCAATCCCTCATACTGAGCAAGCATGTAGCGACGGTGGAGAGGAAAAACTCCCCTTTAACAGGAAGAAACCTCCAACAGAACCAGGCTCAGTAGGAGCGGCCATCTGCCACGACCGTCTGGGGGTTTGAGAAGACAGAGCAGAGACACAGAAGGAACAGAAGATCTGATATAAGAGAACTTTCTATGTTACAGAAAGTAAAAAGTTAATAACAGGACACAGTGGATGTTCAGTTACTGGGAGCATCATCCCAGTCGATGCCCCCCGTCCAACAGGACATTGCAGCCAAGCAGGATACCAGACCAGGTGGAGCTTCTATGGAGAGAAAAACACTGAGAGAAAACAAAGTTAACAGTCGAAATAACAGAATGTACTGTAATACAACTGGAGAGTAGTAGGAGAGAAAAGGAAGTAGCATAGTGAAGAAAATTGGTAAGTCTGTCCTCCAGCAGTCTAAGCCTATAGCAGCATAACTACAGAGATAGCTCAGGATGACCTTAGCCACTCTAACTATAAGCTTTATCAAAAAGGAAAGTTTTAAGCCTGGCCTTAAAAGTAAACAGAGTGTCTGCCTCACAGACTAAAGCTGGGAGCTGGTTCCACAGGAGAGGAGCCTGATAACTAAAAGTTCTGCCTCCCATTCTACTTTTAGAAATCCTAGGAACTATAAGTAAACCTGCAGTCTGAGAGCAAAGTGCTCTGTTAGGAACATATGGAACAATTAGATCTCTGATGGATGATGGAGCTGATTATTATGGGCTTTATGTGTAAGAAGAAGGATCTTAGATTCTATTCTGGATTTAACAGGGAGCCAATGAAGGGAAGCTCTCAGGATCTGAGAGTTTTTCAGGTGGCTTTTGGCCCGCTGTTGGCGGGCAGCCATGTGCATTTTACTAAGATGTGGCTTCAGTCTGGCTGATCTACCATACAGGCCTGATTGGTGGATTGCTGCAGAGCTAGGTTGTTCTTCTGGAAGGTTGTCAGTATGGGGCGTTGTGTGTAGAGTTTTGAGGAAAAAAATGAATTTGATCCATTTTTGTATAAGGCTGTAACATAACAAAACGTTGAAAAAGGGATGTGCTGTGAATACTTTCCAGATGTGAATTATATGACTTGCAGCAAACTGCAAACTTCTGGTGTTCTTTCAACAATGTCTTTCTTCTTGCCACTCTCTAATATTGGTCAGATATATGGAGTGTATTCCTTCCTCCTCCTGCTCTTGGTGAGGACAGTCTCATATCTGCTCCCTCTACCTCTATATGTCTATATGTCTCTGTCTGACCTGCTGCTCTTGTCTTGTCACGTCTATCTGGAGAACCTCTCTGCATTTTCCCCCAGAAGTTTTAACCATCTTCACCATGGATTTAGTGAGCTGGTCTCTGAGTGCGATGGATCAAATATTCTCTAATCGAAGAACGGGTCCCTGGGAGCCCTCTTGTCCTGGCGGTACACTTCCAGGCGGTTACATTATGGATTCCTGGGGAAAGTGGAAGACTATGTGTGTCCGTCGAGGACATGGAAGATGTCTTTATAATTGGATTAATGGTAGCCAGGATTTTGCTGTTTGGAGCGGGTGGATTCCTGGTTTATCGCAAAATTCAGGTGTCAGCAGGAATTGGGAAGCTGCCTGACCAAAGGAAAGGGATGTGTCAGGCTTTCAGTACTCAGACTCAAGCGTTAAATGAACTAAGCCGCAGGTTGGCTGCAATGTTGTAACTTTCGTATGGGGGGATTTTACTCCCATTATTCAAGAGCACACATTTACAGTTTGAGTGCAGGATTATGTCTCTTTGCTCTCAAAACTTCTGCTCTCTTTCAAATATTTGGTGTTCTCCCTCAAATCTTTGTTTTCGCGCACAGATTTTATGCTTCTTGCTCAAAGATTTTCTCTTCCCGCGCACGGATCAAAACTGCGCTCACGAACCTCTCTTCTCTGTTTGCGGATTCTGCATGCTCTCTATCTGGATTGAGGAGTATAGTTGCCTAGCAACCATTCCAGCCAATAGAATGACTTTATGACTGCTTTAGGGTACGTTTGTTTTCTCAGGTGGATTAGCCTGTGCGGCTACAGGTTGCTGCATCTGCTCTTACTGCGCTGCCAGAGAGAATCCACAACGTTCTGCCGACAAGCTCTTTGCTTCTGCTCTACATTTTTGCTTTTGCATTTAATAGAAAGTCTTAGTTGGAGGAGCTTATCAGCGCTCCGATCTCATTGGTTATGAGAGTTTGGAGTGAGTGGCTCGAGCTGTTTGCCAGACGCCATTTAGAAGAAGAAGAAGAAGAGCGTTTACCCAGATTTTGTTTATTCACACTCAGTTTTACTGTGACTAAGAAGGACGGGACCGAGAAAAATATCAATCTTGAGCGTAAGATTGCAAAGGTGAACAATGGTATTCATTAGATATATATATATATTATATGCTTTGACAAGTTTTACATTACATTTGAAATATATTTAAAGCCTTAAATGTCGACTGTACTTTAGAAATGGCCACATATGTGTATTGTTAGCTTAGCATGGAGTCGTTAGCTCAAGGGGGTCCGGATTCTTGTGTTAACAAGCATTGACTTGTATCTACAAGTGCTTCATATCACTATTATAAGTTTTCTCAAAATGTAAGCTAAAGATGTAAAAAGTACTGATAGAAGGTACTGGAGAAAGAAAATAATCCAGTATGATAACCTTTTTGAACAATAGAGCAGTTTAATTACTACTACTTTTATAACTGCGGTTTAGGTAAGCTTTGCTACTTTATGGTTGTAAGAATTGTCTTCATTTCACTACTGGTTAAAATGGATTTATGAAGCACTTGTGGATACAAGTCAATGCTTGTTAACGAGAATGCGCACCCCGTTGAGCTAACGGCTCCATGCTAAGCTAACAATGCACATAACAATGCCCACCCTCCCCTCTCCTTACATGGGACTGAGTGAAAGTTCACTATTACTGACGCACACACGCATCCACGTTCACTACTACCACAGACACGCACACATTCTTGGTTCTCAACGTGCTCGCCCTTCATGCTCTATGGTGCAGGAGATCCTCCACCCCACCTCCTTTCCCCACAGATACCGTATGTCTCTCTTGTGACTGTTTGAAAAATGTGCTTACTATGTACTGGGTTGGTTTTTTTTGGACAAGCACCTCCACCCCCTCCCCTCATGAGGAGAGGAATGAGGGGCTGTTTACACGACAACGTTGCCGTTAGTGTTTGAATACGCGGGTGAAAACGCACTGCGTTTACACGACAGGGCGCGCGATGGAAAACGATGTAGTACATATGCCCGGCCTTTAGATGGCAGTGTGCCCCGTGTGTGCAGTGTTCCAAGGTTCCCCCCTCACAACCCGGAAAAGAAACATTTCATGATAACTAACAATGGCGGTCTTCTTGTAGTTCTCCGCTTAAATAAAGGAGTATTGATTATTTAACACACGTACTGTATGCATTTCCGTTGGCGATCGCATAGAAGCCTGATGATCTCTAAGTTTTGCTTACAGAGACCAAATAACTTCAGAAGCTGCATCAGTAGTAACAGCACACCTGGATCGGATCCGCCATTGTTGTTTTTCTGTAGAAAGGCGGAGTGTGCAAGTCCAACATGTCCGTAGGTGGCTGGCAGTGACGTCATCGTTTTTAAACTTCTCCGGCTTGTGTTTCCATGACAACGAATCACCCAGCGTTTTCAGAACCCCCATTTTCTCGTTGTCATGTAAACGAGAGGCCGAATCACAGAACCTCCGTTTTGCTGAAAAACGTCGTGTAAACAGCCCCTTAGATGCTTATCTCTTTTTCTCCCCTCATTCACCTCGTGCACCCTGACCTGATCTTACCCTTTTCATTGAACACAGCTTATGCTGGCAGCTACCACAGTCAGTATGCTCTCTGTCACTGTGTTGTGTTACTGTTTCTCTTGGACGGTTTGTACCGAAAAACCGGAATTTTCTCTCGGGGATTAATAAAGTATTTCTAATCTAATCTAATAATCGTATAACTTTCCTGTCTACAGATTCTTTCAGCTTGGTTGTGGATCTCTGCATCTCCTCCACAGTTACCATGAGGTTCTTGGCTGCTTATCTGATAAATACCCCATGTACCTGTTCTCACTGGAACATTATCATAATTGTTTTACCACTGAACATTTTTCAGGCATCCAAAAATGAAACTAAGTCAGGGATGAGGATGAGGATGGTGAAAATAGAGGAAACATTACTGGATGTTAAATGGTAAATATGGGACATTTGCTGCAAACATCATATGTTCCCATTTCCTTCGTTTCATGTATCTAGAAGATAAAACACATATAAAACCAGTAGTTTTCTAACAACAAGGTGACTTCCAAAGAGCCATTAAGTAAGAATGTGGCACCTCACCCCACAGTGGTAGAGAAGAAAATGAAGAAGTGTCAGGTACAAAATTATCCACAACAGATAAATGGGAAGTGAAATGTTTACGACACAGGTTGAAAAAATAGTAGCAGCAAAGAGCTGATCCTGGACCCGAGAGTTACACCACCCTTCAGCTGATCAGGTTGAAGTTGTTTAACTTAGAGCTCTATTTTATACACAGTATAGGCGTACACTGTGCTGCTTACTTTGTTTCATATTTATACGTGTACACATTTATTCATATGCCTTTTTGTTGCTGCTGTAACAAAAGGGATTTGATCTTATCTATCTGTGTCTCTTTTTTAAACTTTATCTTAAGTTCCTTTCAATTCAATTCAATTCAATTCAAAAATACTTTATTGATCCCAGAGGGAAATTAAGTGTTGTTGTAGCTCATATGATTAATTCTTTAAGGAGTTGTTGTAGATGATGATGGCTGTGGGCAGGAAGGATTTCCTTTAGCAGTCTGTATTGCAGCGAAACTGAAGAAGCCTCTGACTGAAGACGCTCTGTTGTTGTATGACTGTCTCATGAAGAGGATCCTCAGGGTTGTCAATAATTTTTTGGATTTTATGAAGAATCCTTCTTTGCATTATCATCTCCAGATGTTCCACAGTTGTCCCAAGAACAGAACCAGAACCTTCTTTATCAGGTTGTTTAGCCTTTTTAAGTCCCTGGCTCTGATGCTGCTACCCCAACAGATGACGGCTGAAGAGATTACACTCTTCACAACAGACTTGTAGAAGATCTGCACCATCTTGCTGCAAACCTTGAAGGACCTAAGCTTCCTCAAGAAGTACAGTCTGCTCTGTCCCTGTTCATAGATGCAGCTGATAGTAATATGAGCCAGCACAGATCCATAAGGCCACTACTTAATTGATTTATTTGCACTTTCTAGGAAAAAACAGAAAAAAGAGGCTGAAGTTAGTAATGTTTCATATGAAGTAGAATGAACCCAGCAACAATTAATCATTATGAGCCATATTTAAATTGCAAATGTTGGTCATCAGTATGTAAAGTTAGTAGAGTAGTAGAGGACTGAGACAAGATAAAGAATAATGATAGAGTTATAAGTATACTATATTTTGTAATAATACAAAATAATAAAATGTGGAACTTGTATGATTGGCTTAATTTTCTAATTCCAATGATCCCAGACACATATTCTGTTAAATAAAGACATTAGGTAAAACACTATCTCCGCCTGAGAACCTGTACCAGCAGTACCAGCACTTGATGGGAGTTTGACAGTCCAATATATCTGGAGTTGGTGCAAACAGGTTTCACAAGGGTCTAAAGTTGGAAGCTATAGATATGCAAATTCCCCTTCCCCCATGTTATGTCACACTGTGGTGACTCCAGTACCTGTCACAGAGTTCTGGCACATCTGGAGTTAAACACGATGAACCTTCCTTGGTGTGGAATGTTCTGAATGATGAGTAGACCTCATGTTTGCTGTCAGTGTGTGGACATGTACAAATCTCAATGGAGCTATGACAATAATCAAAATAATACTTTAACCAGAACGGGAGCGTTTATCCTAGTTTACAAGGTCATTTGGAAAATCGAAATATTGAATGAAGTGCGTTTGACTCGGCAACAGAAGGTGGCGATATGCGCCCTTTCACATTGGCATTCTTCAGGTTGGCCTAGACCGTCACACATAGTAAACAGATGCTGGCAGCAGTGAAGCAGACGGAGTAAAAGCAGAATATGAAGAATGAGCGAAGAAATGGACGACAACAATGCTGCAGGAAAGAACATTTCCTACGTACTGAACTGTTTGTGTTACACTTGTTGTTGCTGTGTCGTTCCGGTGTTCTTATTCCCGATTCCGCGGTCTCATCACTGCCAGTAGTGCCCAGTCTGCCAATAGCTTGACCAAACTGTGTTGGCGTCTACAAGCAGAGGAATTTGGCTTTTTAACCACATTATCTGGGTGCGTTAGCTTGATTAGGAGTAAGCCAGTTCAGTTCAACTTTAGCTAGAGTAAGGTGTTTACATGCATTTCAGAAGTCCAAATTCAGTCAGACTAAGGCAATAATTTGGTTTTCTCTAACAGCATGTGAACTCACTGAGTGTCTCTTACGAGGCTAGTTTCTAACGGTGCGTTCACACCGAACTCGTTTAAAGCGTCGTGGGCGTCAGGTTTACATGTAAGGTCAATTCATTAGCGAGCTGATGAGCGTCAGGCTGTCTGGGTCACGTCAGAAGCAGATTTGTGTCACGAAAACTAATTTCTGCCTCATTTGCGCATCTGATTTGCGCGAATGAGACGCGTCATTTTATGTGGTGCATTTTGTGCATTCGCGTGTGACGCACATTTTTGCGTCCCGGCTGAAGTTGAGAAATCTGAACTCCGGCGTCAATTCGCGCCGCGTCAATCATTCAGGAGCATGATGATGTGATGTCACGTGATACTGTGACCCAGTTTACAGGGTCAAGTCTAGCGAAATTCATTCATTCAACACGGAGGAAATCCTGATAATATACAGAGACAGGAATAAAAAGGATCTCGCTTGGAGGAATATAAGTGAGGAGATAGGTCTCCCTGGTAAGTTCATTTCACTTTTGAAAGTTTCCATGTTACTGACCCTGCAAACCTGCACAGGGTACTCTGCAGTAAATAGAGAATGGAGGCTCTCTTCCAGCGCTAGATCGACAGCTGCCATCTTGCAAAAACACAGTCTGGCACTAGCTCCTCCCACAAGTTCCATATTTTTTGGCTTGACGCGTGGCAAAATTGTATAATTTTGACGCACATCCAAAGCGAAATGGACGCGCGTCGAGCTACGAATGTTCAAGCGTCCAACTTTGGCATCCGGCACGTTTTTGACGCTTTGGTGTGAACCTAGGGCGTAGAATTGGGTAGGGACGGTAGGGACACGTCCCTACCCAATATTCAGCCGCTACTGTGTTGTCACTATCAATACAACCGCTACCTGTAGTGTTTAGTCAATGATTATGGCACACAAAGGGTTAAATGTCGCCGGTCTCTGCTTAGAAATCCTGCCTCTAACCCAAATATCGCTTCCTGATTGGCTGCCAGGTTCTCGCTAATTTACATGTGATTGGCTGTCCCCGCTGTCATTCTATCTTCTAATCCCAGAGTGGTAAAGCTTGTCGAACATATATACAGTCAATGGTCGAACATCTCTGACTTTTAACGTCTCAAGCTACAACTGCTAGTTGGGCCGGATGAGAGGCAAGTTGTCAACTCGTTTGGCATTTGTTCTGCCCGTGTCATGTGGCTAGATGTATTTTACTGGTGTCATTTACATTTTATGTTTGTGTCTGTTTGTTTGTTTGCGTGCGTGCGTGCGTGCGTGCGTGCGTGCGTGCGTGCGTGCGTGCATGTGTATGTGCGTGTGTGTGTGTGTGTGTGTGTGTGTGTGTGTACATGTATAGCTATACTTGTGAGGACCAACCTTTGACAGTCCACCACCCTTGTGTGGACATTTGTAGTTGTGAGGACATTTTGCCTGGTCCCCACAATGTTTAACTAGCTATTAAACTCTACTAGTTAGGTTTAGAGGTATGGTGTGAATTAGGTTTATGTTAAGGTTAGGGTTAGGCATGTATCACTAATGGTTAGGTTTAGGGAAAGTGTCTGGGTTAGGCATAGTAAAATCAATGGAAGTCAATACAATGTCAACACAAGGATAGCAAGACGTGCGTGTGTGTGTGTGTGGTTGTGTGTGCTGTAGGATTTGAAGGATGTCAAAGAAAAGAAAACTGAATATAAGAGACTTCTTTAGGAGTCAAAGCGTAAATTACTTAAAATTAGAATTAAATTAAAATATTAAAATAGAATATGCCAAAGAGATACACTTTTTAAAAGTTATTTTCTATTCTTATTCTGATTTATTCTTTTTTCCATGTATTTGTGTAGAAAAGAGCAACTGTTTAAAAACATAAATAAAATGTATGGTGTAAATACAATAAAACCTCATATTCTAAATGATCATGTGATTTTATGTATCCATTTTATGGGGGGAATAAATTACACATAATAATAATGTGAAAGTAAAGGCCTTTTTTGCTCAAGCAATAACTTTACCATCAAACTCTGATCATTCTATCCCTAATCTGTTCGTCATGCATCAACATATTTTTGTAAGATGAGAAGGAGAGACCAGAGGAGGTAGAGGCAGGAGCAGATGAAGGGAGAGAGGCTGGAGGAGGTAGAGAAGGAGAGCCTGGAGTAGATGAAATGATAGAGGCTGGAGGAGGTAGAGGAGAAGGAGAAGCTGAAAAAGAGGCTGGAAATTCACAGGTGAGGTTAAATAACGCTGGATGCGTTAGTCATGAGATTCAGCACTGTGACAGATCAAATCAAAGGTATTTATAAAGCGCTTTTCATGCAAACAGCAACACAAAGTGCTTTACATGATAAAAAAAGTTTAAACATTAAAACTAGCCTTCACACACAATATTACATAGCGGTTAAAATTTGTTATTATGATGATGATCTGAATAACAATGATTCACCCATGTGGCTTTATTACCAGAGCCTTATATCTAAGAGGCCTCATCATGTATTACTAGTGTGTAGGTGTTTACAGTAGTAGCTATACAGTTGTCAAATTTATATTGTGGCTCCACCTGGAGAGAGCAGCAGGGAGAGTGGCAGTAATCAGGTGGATATTCTGGAAAGGCCCAACCAACCTGACCCAAATAACATTCCAGCTCAACAGCTATCAAACAGGACCCTCCATTTCCAAGCGAGTTGGTACAAGCAGTATCCATGGCTGCACTATAGCTCCTCCATCAAGTGTGTACTATGTTAAAACATACACCATAAAGAACAGTGACCTGTCCAAAAAGGCAAACCCTGCCTTTTCATCAAAGGGATTCAATAATTGGAAGAATGCACTTGCCAGTTTTCAGCGGCATCAAAATAGCAAATCCCACCATCATGCCCTGACAGTTAGTGCTCAAGAGAGAAGCCCGACAGATTCACAACCTTGGAGCACTTTTGTGTCCCCATCATGTCTGACCAATTGCAATTCTCCTTCTCATCATCTTATATCTGACGTCATCACATATCCTGTTTCTTATAAGAGGGAGCTAGAATGAAATAGGTGGCATTTGCCAACAAGAATCACTGCCATGGACCGTGCTATAGGCTACAGTTTCCTCATTCTCTACATGAACGTGGAGGTAAATTATTTTGTACCTTCAATGAATATTATTAATAACACAAACGGAAGTTATCAAGTGACAAACTTTTTCTACTGCAAAACATCATTTTGCAGATAACAATTCATATCATTCCTTGACCACTTGATGTAGACACGCAGACACTTTAAACTTTACGCACAGAGTAGAGTTAATTAAAACAATAATAACAATAAAAATAAAGATTCCCATGAGAGCATATGTGCATTGACATAGACACCATACTCGAAGCATTTCGCTATCTGTAACTAATTAAGTAAAATTTTATTTATAGAGCACCTTTCAAGATATAAATCACAAGGTGCTTTAAAATAAAAGACAAACAAGATACATGACATAGTAAATGAACATAACAATTAAGAGAAAGCAATTTTAAAAAGATAGGTCTTTAGCTAATAATTCTGGAGGCAAACAGCGCATCTGTGAACAGTGCAGCTGACCATAGATGTGCTCCAAAGAGCCCAGTGTTGTGCCAGTTATAGTGCAAAAGCAGAAGGCTGCAGGATGTAGGGTACCGCCTGCTCAAGCGACAGCTCGTAGGTCAGGAAACGATTCAGAGAGTCTTTCCTACTTATGATCTCAATTGGAGAATTGTTCCCTCATTTCAAAACTTTGGCTGAAGTGGCGCTCGTCAGTCTCCAGTTCAGCAGAAGAGAGCGGATTCAGCCTCCAGAACAAAAAGTTGTGAGACTTTGTGTTCAGGCCATAGCAGATAAACTGTTTGTAATGACATTTGTTTTTTAATTATAGTTACTGGGGCCACAGTCAGTGATTTATATATATACCAAATGAATCCCTGCAGTGCTACCAACTGTGCCACTGTGCAGCCCATCTGGATTTTAGATAATCCAGGATGTCAGGGAGGGGGGCTACCACCTTACCCATGAATTTGTTCTTGATCCTTTACCTACAGATTTTTAAAACATTTTGACTTATATGGATTTTGGTCAACATGTCACACAGCCGACTCACAACAGAGGACACACCCTGGACTTGGTCATCACGCCTGGCCTGTCCACCAGTGTGTCCTCTGTTGTTGACTTGGCTGTCTCTGACCACACTACTGTGTGTTTTTTAACATCAGCAGTTTTATCCAGTGGGAGACCTCTGTGAGAACTGTCAGGAAGCGCCATCTGACCCCTGAAGTAGCTGCAGGTTTTCTTGAGATTTTTGAAAAGAATCCTCCAATTGTTTTTCATGCTCCCTGTGATTTTAACAGTAGGCTTCAGTCCGCTCTTGACCTGCTTGCTCCACTTAACGTTCAAAGTTTACATTCTAAAGCTGCGCTGCCGTGGAGAAATGAAAACCTCCGAAAAATAAAGAGAAATTGTAGGGTGCCAGAGAGAAAATGGAGGGAAAATACAACCACAATAAAACATCAAATATACACAGAACTTCTCAAATTATACAATAATGCAGTAAGAAATTGAAGGAACGCTTACTTCTCCAAAATCATCTCAGAACATAAAAATAATTCCAAAATCCTTTTTTCCACCACTGACAAACTTTTTAACTGTGCTACTAGTGCATATCAGAAACCCCCTCAAACGCTCTTTATGAGGAGTTCATAGACCACTTCAGAGGGAAGGTAGACACCATCAGATGTAATATTTTATCTTCTCAAAGTAACATGGTTTTAGACAAATCTAGACGTGTGTCTCTACCAGGGAAAACACTGGACAGTTTTGTCCTGGTAGAAGCTGGGACTCTTGATAAAGTTTTCTCCTCAGTGAGGCCCACCACATGTGTTTTGGACCCGATTCCTACTTCATTTTTAAGCCATTTTATGAAGAGATGAGATTTTAATCTTGGTAAATTGCTCCCTTCACACGGGGGTCTTTCCTGTCGCCTTTAAACAGGCGGTAGCGAGGCTCCTGCTGAAGAAGATCTATTTAGATTTGAATGATTTTAATAATTACTGACCGATATCAAACTTACCATTTTTAAGCAAAATTTTAGAAAAGATTGTTTTAAATCAAATTAATGATTTTACTAATGAACACAATGTCCTGGAGAAATGTCAGTCTGGTTTGATGACACACGGCCAATGGATGCACTTTTTAACTGCATTTTAGACATTAAATCCTGGATGACAGAAAACTTTCTCCATCTCAACCAGGTCATCGGTCCTGAGGCTCAGAGAGAAACTTTTACCAAAACTACAATCACCGTCTTTTAGTCCTTCTTTACAAGTGAAGAACCTGGGCGTGATTTTTGACTCTGAGCTGACTTTTATCCCACACATTAAAAATATTACTAAAATATATTTTTATCATCTAAAGAACATTGCCAGAGTCCGCCCCATTCTCTCTCGGGCCAACACGGAGACACTGATGCTTTTATCACCAGTAGCATTGATTACTGTAATGCCCTGCTTTCTGGTCTTCCCAAAAAGAGTATATCAGGTTTACAACTCTTACAAAATTCAGCAGCACGTGTCCTGATGAAGACCAAGAGATCACACCCGTCTTAAATTCATTGAATTGGCTCACCGTACGTTTTAGGATAAATGTTTAAGGTTCTTTTAATGGTTTTTAAGTGTCTTAATGGTCTTGGGCCTTCTTTTCTTTCAGAACTGCTTTTACCATATAAACCTTGGCGGTCTCTGCTCTCCTCTGGCAGCCGTCTCCTTGTCACCCCTAACGTCAGGACACACACTCATGGTGAGGCGTCTTTCCAGTTTTATGGCCCTCACCTCTGGAACAGGCTGCTGGAGAACCTCAGGGCCACGGAGAACGTTCATGTTTTTAAGAGCAGGCTCAAGACTCACCTTTTAGCCCAGCTTTAACTGATTATTATTTATTATTGTCTGTTTAATTGCTTTACACGTTTTATATGATTATATTTGATCAGTGTTTTACTATTTAATCTTATAGAATTTATTCACTGCTTATTTTTATATTTTAATTCGTCATCTTAATCCCCATTCCAGTGTTTCCTCTGTGGGAGCCCTCTGCCTCGGGAGCGGTGGTCGGCTGTGGCTGCCTGGGTGCTCTCCAGGTGGAGCTTGGGTGGAGGTGGGGTCTCGGCCTTGCCTCCACTGGGCGCCCTGTGTTGGTACCTCGGCTGCTGTTGGTGTGCCGCTGCCGGTGCAGATGGGTCCTCTTATAGTGTTTCCTTGCATGGTTCATCTGCACTCGGCCCAATGTCCTTTTTTTTACTGTTGCTTTTAACAGTGTGTGTGCATGGGAGATGGGTTGGGGGGGGGTATAACTGTGATCCTGCTTTTAAATCTGTGGGGGAGGGATGGGAATGTGGTTTATGTGGGGTAATTTTATCTGTAAATCTCTTTGTGATGCAATTTCTTGCATGAAAAGTGCTTTATAAATAAAGATTGATTGATTGATTGATTGATTGATTGATTGATTGATTGATTGATTGATTGATTGATTGATTGATTGATTGATTGATTGATTGATTGATTGATTGGTTGATTGGTTGATTGATTGATTGATTTATCTGAAGGCTCAGATTGAAGAGCCTTTGCTGAGGAACGGCTAGTTGTCCTGCACAGTCCGTCAGAAGCCTTGGACATAGAACACTATCAGATGCTGTACACATCAAATCCAAAAAACAGGCTAAAAAGAATATTACTTTCAACAAAAAATAGTTAAGAAAAATATTTGAAAGGTTTGTAAACTACAAAAACATCACAAACACCCAGGAGCTACTCTGACTTGCTGGCACATAGCAACCAATCCTTATTTTTTGCTGTTTTCTCTACTTTTATTACTTATTCATGTATTATATCTTTTTGCATATGGATGGATTTAATGGAATTTTTGGAAACAATTTTCATCTGATTTGGCGAAAAATAAAAGGAAATCACAAATAAAACATTGCAACTTTTATTGTAACTTTTCACAAAAGCTGCTGCAACATTATGCATTTTATGCCACAACAATCACAAAAAAGTCCCTCAAAATCCCAGAGGGACTGATTGTCCTGTGGACCTCCGACTGAAGGTGGCCCAGGATTGGTGCCCCCGGTTTGTATGGGCTGCTTTTACAATGGAAACAGACAAAACTGTACCGAACCGTGCCGTGGTGCACCGCTGAGTAAAAACGAGGCTCATAAAACCCACGAAAACAGAAAATTAGAATACTGTGAATTAATCACCATTTAGTTCTCAGTTTTTGCAGAAAAAAAGAAAGAAATGAGGATCAGATCAAATCAATCAAAATATCGTACTTTCAAAACAATATGTCAATCTTCAATAATTGGTAGGGAATCTTTGCCTTAATCACTGCCTTGATACGCCATGGCATTGAGGCAATCAGCCCCTCATTTTCCTCTTGATAATGCCTCATAGATTCTCAATTGGGTTTAGGTCAGTGTGTGATGGCAGCATGGGCATCAAACCTAGTTTTGGTGCTTCTGGTGTTATGAGCAGGGGGGCCAGGTCCTGCTAGAAGATGAAATCTGCATCTCCATACAGGTCCTCAGCAGAAGGAATCATGAAGTCCTTTAAAACATTCTGGTAGACTGATGCGGTGACCTTGGATTTAGGAAAGCAGAGTGTACCAACACCTGGACCGGTCATTGCACCCCAAATCATGACTGACTGTATATATGTCACATTGGACCTCAACCAGCTTGGGTTCTGTTCCTCACCCATCTTCCTCCAAACCCTTGGACCTTGATTCCTAAATGAAAGGAACACTTTACTTTCATCAGAAAAGAGGACCTTGGACCACTGGCCAACAGTCCAGTCCTCCTTCTCCTTGGTCCAGTTGAGACACTTTCTATGTTGGCTCAGGCTCAGAAGTGGTTTGACCCGAGGAACCCGACAGTTGAAGCCCATCTCCCGGATGCGTCTGAATGTGGAGGTTTTTGAAGCTGTGACCCCCGCCTCATTCCACTCTTTCTGGATCTCTGCCAGATTCATGAATCTTCTCTGTTTGATAATCAGCTGAAGTCCATGGTCAGCTCTTCTGCTGGTGCATCTTCTCCTTCCTTTTTTTGTTTTTTTTTGTAACTCTTTTGCTATAGTACTCCACTTGATATATGTGTGAAAAATCTTTATTATGAATTGCTCTGGGTTTTTATTTCCTGATGTTATGGACACGGAGATGGAAAATTAAGGGGAAGAAAGAAGGAAGATGAAGAAGAGAGGTAGGAAACAAAAAGTCAAGAGAGAGAGTGAGTTGAAAATACAAGAGAGGAAGGGGAACAAAGAAAACACAGGAAGACATTGAAGTCTGCCTCCATACCCACAGGACGGCAGAGAAAGGGGGAAAAACAAAACAAAACACGAAAAGGAACATAGACAAAACAAACCAAACATTGTGAACTAAGAATTACACAACCACATCACACAAAAATAGATATAAAAATACAACAACAATGTCACAGAAAAACTCATGGTACCGATTAATCAAGCTTTAGTAATGATAACCTCAGCCCAAGAATATATCCTTAAACACCAGAGACCCCACATCTATGTGTGTGTGTTAGCATGCTGGTGCATATAAGGTTTCTCCATAAGAGTGTTCGATAGTTGGTGTGAGCAGGCATCAATCCGTCTCCCAGGAATCGATGCAGACATGAAGGAGATCAGAGCAAAGACGTCCAAAGGACCCCCAGAGCCCAAGGCGGACCCGGCGGGGCCGACCGCATCCCCCAAGAGTGGAGGAAAGGAGAACCCCAGGGGAACGTCCAGCGGCTACTATGCAGGGGCCCGGGGGGCAGCAGTGACGAGCCCACGGGCCCTGCCGGCAACCGGCCGCGCCAGGGCGGGCCGGTCAATGGACCGGGAGAACCGGGGCCCAGGGGCACCCCCCCCTCCAGCAGGGACCCGACAAAGGACCAGCCGACGAGGGGCCCCTGGTGCTGCAGGGGCCGTGGCCGGCCACCGGCTGCCACCACCCAAGGCCAATCCCCACCGCCAACATCCCAGCGCCCCACCCCTGCCCTACGTCGGGGCGCCCCACCGATAGCCGCAGGGGACGGACAGCATCCCCAGGCCGGGCTCAGCCAGCATCTTGTCACCAAGTTGTACCAGCTCCCGGGTCCTGATCTCGCGCAACGCAGAGCGCCGAGACCAGGCGTCCAACGAGGGCCAGGGCCGGTCCAACCCACCAATGTACCGACCACGCACGGTGCTCACAGAACAGGTGATCAAACGAGCAGAGACGCCGGATCCGCATCCCGCCGAGCCACCGAGCAGGCACCACCCAACAATCCCAAACCTGGCACCTCTAAAAGAGGTGCCCCAACCAACCAAAGGAAGATATCGGCCCAGCGCATCGGCCGACCGACACACCGGCCCCCCCAGGCCCGGCCAGGCAAGCACCAGGTCCGAACCGGATTGACCACCGATGCACCGGCAGGCAGGGGCCCCCGTCACCGGCGGGGAGTGACGGAGGGGAAATAGGCCCCCCATTAAGTGTAAGGCCTGAGGTGCACCAGGCGAGGGGGCAGACCAAGATCCAACCTGACAGGTAGACAAAGACATACAGACACAGTCATACGTTCCCTCCCTCTTAAACACATACATTCTCACTGACCCACCAAGACACCCCAAAAAATGACGCTGTACCCTCACTCACACACCCCATACACACTTTATGCTCACAGGTCCAGGTACCGATGCCCCAGTAGAGCCACCAGCCCCCGGACCCGGGAGATGGACCCCCTACCTTCTAGGACGGAGACAAGCAGACCGCCAAGGGCCCCACAGTGGCAAAGCAGCCCGACAGCCCAGGACCCCGACCAGAGCGACTGTTCCTCCTCCGGACCCCAACCCCTGATGGCCCGTAGCGAACAGGGGTGTGAAAAGACCCCTAGCCTCCATCCTCCCGCTCGAGTATGGTGTTGATGCGTGTTGTTATAATGTGCATTTAAAACAGAGGGGTGGGATGTGGGGAAGGCAGCCACACATCCCCCAACCCCCACCCCGAGCCCTCAGTGTCTGGTGCATCTTCTCCTGCCACATTTCTCCCTTCCACTAGACTTTCCATTGATATGCTTGGACACAGCACTCTGTGAACAGCCAGCCTCCTTAGCTATGAACTTTTGTGGCTTACCCATCCTATGGAGGGGATCAATGATGGTCTTCTGGCCAGTTGTCAAGTCTGCAGTCTTCCCCATACTGAAGCTAACTAAGACAACAGAACCAAAGTGAAGCCATATTTTGATTGATTTGATGTGATCCTAATTTCTTGTTTTTTTCTGCAAAAACTAAGTAAATGGTGATTTCTTCACAGTATTCTAATTTTCTGAATTCCTGTTTTCGTGGATTTTATGAGCTGGAAGCCCAAGTTATGTACAAATAAACAACCAAATCTTTTAAATCTTTTAGGTTGTGGCCCCTGAATCTATAATCTATGGAAGTTTAATGTTTTGAATGTAATTATGGAAATAAATAAACTTTTCCATGATATTCAAATTTTTTGGAAAGGGTCTGTACATTAGACTGGATTCATTCCCATAGCTGAGGTGAGTTAATTTAGCACAAAGTAGTGATAAGCTACTATCTGCATGTGTAAACATGTTCTTTCTGTCTGCTTTCATTTCTGAAAAACTAGACCTAAAAGATTTCAGGGGAAAACGCTGATAAGTATCTGTTGTCAGGAATTTCCAAGTAGAGCTTATTATGGATAAGGTTCTTAAGAAGTATCAGGCTATGGACGATTTCCTGTCAATGCTTTTAGCAGGTCACAGTAAATATATCTGCCTTACATTTAGAATTTTTTTACATACAGGATTCTCAGATAAAATTAGCAGAACAGCTTCAGGGTCATAACAGTTTGTATCATCAAACCTATGGTTGGGGAACTCGTGTTGTGTTTTTTTTTTTTTTTTTACCTCCTGCCACCAATCCGGACTCTCCGAGCTGGATTGCCACTCCGAACCCCCCCAGTTTGACCGGAGCAGAGTTCTCTTTGGACGCCAGCAGCACACAATGAGGCTGAGAATAAGAGCAGAGGAACAGAGTCTCATGAATGCATAGTGGCATCTTTCTAATTAGAGAGTGAAGTTCCTTAAAAATAACACGCCTAAACAAGTTTTATGAGCAAAGACACACCCAAACCATCAGCCGCTGTGACCAAACACACACATGGAAGATAATCACAGAGGTGCACCGTAGTAAACTCACACAGATTAAGTTGGGATATGTATCTGAGCGCACATCAACAAACCACATAAAACAATTAGAGGAAAATGCATGAAGTGAAAATGATGTAATGTGATGGAAGTGGTTTACTGTGCTGCAACATAAGAGGCCTGGAAAATGGACCAGTATTAGCATTCTATGGAAAAACACCATAGAGGTTTCTGTTCCCGAATTCTGCTTCTCAGGTTTCAGAGAAACAGTGTGTTACACTCCCAAACAACCCCAGTAATGTCAGAATTAGATGTAAATTGGTTCAGATACTGAACTGATTCATCCATGCATTTGCATGTGTGGAGACCTTTAAAGGGTAAGATGTTTGATGGGTTTGATAGGGTTCTGCAATGACGGCTATAGAACATAATCTTTTCTTGATCTGGTCTGTCATGGGTGAGTGGAACCCATATGAATCTTGTGGTTCTAATATATACCTACTAGGTATCAAAATAAAATATCCTTTGATATAATCAATACTAAAAAATGATTTATAAAAAGAGACTCATTTGCATGATAATCCACACACAATGATCCATTTCAAATTGACCAAATCGTTGACCTTCTCCCAGCAGCAGCGCTGCAATAGACACTCAGCTCGTCCCTGATGAGCAGCTGCTGGAAGTTTGAAACTCCGCTAACATGGTGAGTACAGTCAGAAACAAACATATACGAGCGACCCTTTTTAGCCCACATGGCTAACACTACAGCATGAAATAGTGAAGAAAGGGAACAAGCCACTGCGTATCACCAGCAAAGACACAAAATGTTTCAGCAGTAAATTGACAGACAAAAGGAAGCACATAAAAGCAGTTAGAAATACACAGAATCAAAGCTATATACTTTCATAAAGGATGCTAACATTTATACTAAGTGTTATCTTGTCCACTGTTTTACCGAACAGGAAAGATACATTTTAAAATTATTGTCTTTTCTAAATGGGGGTTGAATTATCTCCTGATTATTGGTTTTGCTCTAATCAAGGAAGTTAACATAACTCTGGCCCCTGGCTGTAACACTATGACTTATTTACCTACCACTCCCTGGTCTGCATGTGTACCATGTCCAAGTGACATCATTCTTTCTGGTAGCCAAACTTTTGTTGTCAGGAAGAGGATGCAAAAAAGTTTCCCAATAGAACTATACTGAACATACAGTGTACCCCCGGTGATCATGGTGGTTAGGGACCACAGCTGAAGATTTATATATTTTATATATGCAAATAGGTACATTTTGCGTGAATAGTTTAGAGCTAAGTTCTACAGAAACATCTGAATACTGAACAGTGAAAAGGCGGAAGTCCACTGTAAATGATCAATTTGACTGAAACACTTTTCACCACCCATCCTATTTAGCTTACAGACATGTTTGGGGGGAATTAAGTGTCATAGTTTGCCAGCTCCAACCTGGCTTTGCTTCCCTCCAACACCTAGACTACAATAGTGGTCTAGGTGTGATTTTTCTCCCAGCTGTCTCTACTTACAGTAGCAATACATCACAGGTGTAATCACGTCTCACAGATAAAACAGTGCCTTCTGGACTGCCTGCATGCCTTTGCCTTGGTTGTGTGTGGTAGGTTAGAGAAAAGGGGGAGTAGCCATGTTTAAAGTGTTTATTCTTGCTCAATACCCTACAGCCTGCTGCACTTCAAGCTTCCTCTGTGCGCTGTCAAGAGCTACTCTTCAGAACGGCAGAGATCATGAACGGAGTTGCAGCAGGAGAAAGAAGAGGACTCATCAGAGAACTGTTTTCATTTCATTCTTCTTATATTTATGTAGCTGAATTTGCAGAAACAAAAGGAGAAGATCTTTAACTTTTTTTAATTCTTGATTTTTTTCTACAAACCCAACTCAGACAAAGTAAAATCTGGATTTATTTAAGATAAATGTGCAGAGGAGAATCAACCTTATGTGCATAATAAAAATATAAGGTAAGTGTTAAACTTTTTTTCTTTCTGCAGTGAAAAAATAAAGCAGGCTGCGAACTGCAAATGTCAATTCAGCTTCCTTCTGCTTTTACCATTAGTTCTGTCACGGACGTTTTGATAGGAAGGCCTCACAGCAATCTGCCAATGCATACGCTGATGACATCCAACCAGCAGAAGGTTTTGCTACATTAGAAAACAAAAATGACAGATACCATAACTGATATGGCACTAACTGAAACGCAGCAGATATCAGACAGGAAGTTCAGCGTGCTCAGAGCTGCTAGATGATGAGAAAAGAATTAATGATGAAGGAGATAAGAGGAGAGCTAAAAGAAGCTGCTTGAGAGAAGGAAATACTGAACATTTCACCTGATTCATCTCCTTTGCTTGTAGGATTGGTGTCACTATTACACCATTATGGCCTCCACCTCCGGCCCAATGAACGACTCTCAGGTTGCACAAACAAACAAGACATGTGTGAATGATGAAATCCTCCAGATACCGCTGACGGTGCTCTACTCCATCATCTTCATCTTGGGTCTCACCGGGAATCTGTTGACCCTGTGGGTTTTCTTCTTCGTCCACTCTAAGAAGAACTCCCTGCGGGTCTTACTCGTTAACCTGGCATTTGCAGACCTGATGATGGTCATCTGCCTGCCATTCCGGATCCAGTACCACCTCCAGCAGAACCAATGGAAGCTGTGGCCCTGGATGTGTAGAGTAGTGGGCTACCTCTTCTACATGAACATGTATATCAGCATCACTCTGCTGGGGCTGATCAGCATCGATCGCTACCTCAAGATCTACGGCAGCGCCGGGACTCGCCGTAAGCTGCAGTCCCCAAGGTGGAGCATTGTTGTCTGCTCCATCATTTGGATGGTGGCCCTGGCTCTCATGTGGCCATTTGTCACTGCAGAAAGTGACTCAAAAAGAAAGTAAGTCTTAGCTATACGATTTTATACTTTTTGCTCATGATTTGCTTAGAAAATCACAAGTTGTTTGGTTTTCGTTTTCAGGTGTTTCCACTACAGGGAGATTGAGACAGCTGAGCGGTGGAAAGCCTACATCAACATCTTTATGCTGGTTGTCTTCTGGCTGGTTTTCATCTCTCTGATGTTGTCCTATGGAAAGATCGCCCAGAAGCTCCTCCGGAGATCTCAGCAGAGACCAGATCTGCCCACTGCACCCTATTATAGTCGAGTCGCCCGGAAGTCCTTCTTTGTCCTGTTTCTGTTCATCATCTGTTTCGTTCCCTATCACATTGTCCGGGGATTCTATATAAAAAGCCAGATGATGGAGATGACCTGTGACATGCAGGACTGGGCTGACAAATTCAACGAGATATCATTGGCAGTTTCTGCTCTCAACAGCTGCCTGGACCCCATCATGTTCTTCCTGCTGTCCGCCTCGGTGAGGAGGGAGGCGCGGCGCTTCATAACAAGTATGCTTCGTCTCCAAGATGTCAGTGAAGCCAGTGGGGCTAGGTCCACCACTGAACTGGACAGCAAGGACGATAGGAGACAGTCAAATGTCCACATTCTCAGCAATCTGAATGGGAAAGAAGCAGCTTCATCGAGCTCCGACTGAGCTGAGCTAAGCTGCTGAAGAAGCAGCACCAGAGATTTCACTGGAAGGTCCACTTTTCTTCAGAAGAAGAACTTTGAAAAGTTCAGTGTTGAGACTGATGGACAAGAAAACCAATGACCATTGACCATTTATGTATTTATAACTTTAATATATCTATTTGTATATATGGTTATACTATTATACATTGACAAATAAAAGAGCATGATGTAACAGTACTGTAGAATTACTTAACCTGCTTGACTTTCATATTCTGTCAGATTACAACTGCAAACCTAAATGTGTTGAACTGGAATGTGTCAGACCAACATAAAGTATTACAGAACTGTAAAGTGAATCCATCCACTGTCTATTCCTGCTTATCTTTACAGGGTCACAGCAGGGCTGCTGTTTTCTTCTTGTTAAATAAAAACCTGAAAAATGTGGTGTACATTTACATTTGACCCCCTACGCCCTGATTCTCCTAGATCCACCTCTGCCAATTGACTTCAGAAGTAACCTATTTAGTCATTTAGTTAACATTAGGGATGTGTATTGGTAACAATCTGGTTATACGATATGTGTCACGATACAGGGGAGACGATACGATATATTGAGATACTATGAGTAAGACTATGTATTGTGATTTTTAAAACTTCATTTAACTGTATAAAAACTGTCCCATCATTCTAAATACTCCAACCTGTTTCATACTCTAACATCCAGTTTTATTACTAGATCTAGTTGATCCACTGGAACCAAGAAGGTGAAAACAGCCACAAACTACCAGTTATACTTTTAAATTTACTACAAAAATTACTGTCATCATTAATGGTTCCATTCAAAATCAAAAATCGATACATTGCTTTTGAATATCTATACAATATCATGACATAAAATATCCTGATATATCGGCGTATTGATATTTTCTTACACCCAACATGTGCATGATTTCGTCTCAGTTGTATAACTGAGGTTAAATCACAGCTTGTACCAACGAGTCTATGGTAACTGTGGAGGAGCTGCAAGGATCCACATCTCAGGTGGAAGAATCTGTCAACAGGACAAGTATCAGTGGTGAACTCCACAAATCTGGTTTAGAGGAAGAGTGGAGAGAAGAAAGCGATTGCTAAGTTTAATTGAGTATTATTGATTATTTTGGGGGGGTTAGGATTAGGATTAATATAATAATAATTAAAAAGGGTTGTGTCCCCTCTTATTATAAAATGACTGAAGTGACCTCTGTTCTAAAGAAACCCAGTCTTGACGGTGGTTTGCTTTGCAACTTTCGCCCCATCTCCAAGCTGCCTTTTCACAGCAAACTCTTAAAAAAGTGGTTGAAACCCAGCTCAGATCTTATTTGTATGAGTCATTCTGGCTTTCTAAAGCACCACTCCACTGAAACTGCTGTAGTAAAGGTCCTCAGTGACCTGTTAATGGCGGCTGATGAAGGAAAATGTTCTGTGTTGGTTTTGTTGGATCTCAGCGCTGCCTTTAACACTGCTGATCATGGCATATAGTTGGCTAAATAAATGACAAACTCAAGGATGAATTGGCTACCCGTGATGAACCACACTCTCTGGATGACTTAATCTCGCTGGCGATCAAGATAGACGCTCGAATACGGGAGAGATCTAAGACCCGGATTCCGATGCACTCTCAGCATCTCTCCAGTGCTATTTCAGATCCGTCCTGATCCAGTTCCAGACCCGTATTCTGCTCCAACCAGCGCCGACCCAGAACCGATGCAGGTCGGAAACACTCGGCTCACTCCGGCAGAACGTCATCGCCGAATGCGGAACCGGGCTTGTCTGTATTGTGGAGATGCGGTCATTTCATTGCTGCTTGCCCGGTTCGGCCAAAAGAGGGAGCTCGTCAGTAAGGCTGGGAGTCCTGACGGGTCAGTTTGGACAAGCTCCCAGGTTAGTTATTTCTGCTACGTTGATTGTTCTTAATAAACCTTCCTCAGTGCAAGTCCTAATCGATTCAGGTTCAGAGCAGAATCTTATTTCCCCTGATTTAGTTCAAAGACTTTCTATTCCTGTTGTTCCGCTTCAACATGATTACAGTGTCTCAGCCCTGGATGGTCATCGTCTTACAGCCATAACTCATAAGACTGAACCCATTTCTCTCATTATTTCCGGAAATCATCATCAGGAAATCAGCTTGTTTGTTTTCCGTGTCAGTGAACCCGTTGTCGTTCTTGGCTACCCCTGGCTGGAGGAGCACAACCCCATTATTAACTGGCTCGGTCGGCGTATTGATTCCTGGAGCCCTTCCTGTCACTCTAGTTGTCTCCGTTCTGCTGTTCCTCGCTGTGACGCTTCTGCTTCCCCCAAGCCTCCACCTGATCTCACCTTAATTCCCCCCGAGTACCATGACCTTCTACCGGTCTTCAGTAAGAATAGAGCACTCTCACTTCCACCTCATCGGCCCTACGACTGCGCTATTGACCTTATCCCTGGTCTTCCGCTCCCAGCAGGCAGATTGTTCAATCTCTCTAAGAAGGAGAGGGAGGCCATGGAGAAATATGTCAATGAGTCCCTTCAGGCGGGACTTATTCGTCCATCCACGTCTCCAGTAGGGGCCGGATTTTTTTTTCGTTGAGAAGAAGGACAAATCACTCCGCCCTTGTATTGATTACCGGGCTCTCAATGATATCACGGTCAAGAACAAGTATACTCTTCCACTCATTTCTTCCGCATTTGAACCCGTTCGAGACGCCACTATTTTTTCTAAACTGGATCTGCGAAATGCCTATCATCTGGTTCGCATCCGCAAGGGGGACGAGTGGAAGACGGCATTCAAGACTCACATCGGACATTTCGAGTATCAGGTCATGCCTTTCGGACTCTCTAATGCCCCTGCAGTTTTTTTTCAAGCCCTTATCAATGATCTTCTCCGTGATATCCTTAACATCTTTGTTTTCGCTTATTTAGACGACATTCTCATCTACTCTAAGACTCTGCAGGAACACAGATCCAACATCCGTCAAGTACTCACCCGGCTCCTGGAGAACAGTCTCTTCGTCAAGGCTGAAAAATGTGAATTTCATAAACCTTCCGTCACTTTTCTGGGTTTTATTTTTGAAGCAGGACGCATGAGAGCTGATCCAGGGAAGGTTAGCGCTGTTGAGGAATGGCCCACCCCGGAGACGCGTAAACAGCTGCAGCGGTTCCTGGGATTCGTCAACTTTTATCGTCGCTTCATTCGGGGTTTCAGTATTGTGGCAGCCCCCCTCACCGCTCTGACATCTACCAAGCACACCTTTTGTTGGAACTCAGAAGCCAATCTCGCCTTTGCTGAGCTCAAGCGGCGTTTTGTTCAGGCTCCCATCCTCATCCAACCTGATCCCAACGTCCAGTTCGTCCTTGAGGTGGACGCGTCTAATACCAGTGTGGGGGCTGTTCTCTCCCAACATCTCCCGGTTGACGGTAAACTACACCCCTGTGCTTTTTTTTCTAAGAGGTTTACACCAACCGAAGGGCGTTATGATGTGGGGGATCGCGAACTACTCGCCATGAAGTTGGCATTGGAGGAGTAGAGACATTGGGTGGAGGCCACCGAGATCCCAGTCCTAGTTCTCACTGATCACAAAAACCTAGCCTACCTCCAGAAGGCGAAGCGGCTGAACCCCAGACAATATCGCTGGTCATTATTTTTCTCCCGGTTTAACCTCTCTATCACTTACAGGCCTGGGTCTAAAAACATCAAACCTGACGCTTTATCACGCCAATTCTCTCCTGATTCAGACCCTGAGCGGAGATCTGAGGCTGGGTGTTTTCTGTGTTCGCTTATGAGTCAACCTAAAATCATGACAATTTGAAGCTACATTTCAAAACCCAGGAAAGAGTAATCTCAAACAAAAACAGTCTTATTACATCCACAACAGTCCTTTAATGTCCGCCTTTTAAATAGTTGGTCCACAACAGGTCGCATGTCTGACATCCAACATCATCCAATCAACATAATTCCCTCCCTTGTGTGGATTTCTCACAAAGTTTCATCAAAACTACCATCAGCATGCAAGTTAACCTAACAATAACACAGCACACTTCTTTGTTGAGTTTATAAACCGCCTGCAAACAAATCATTGGTGCATTACTGCCACCTCAGAGCGTTGTAATTTGGGCGGACCCAATACCTGAATGGGTGGACCCGGCCCATGGTGCCGGGCCTGGGAGGGCCTGATAACCAGGGCTCTCATTTACCAACCGTACTTACACACAGTTCTGTGCGCATTTTGTAGGAACAATTTGACACATTGTGTGGTATTTACCATCTTGTAGTTGTGCGTAGAAATGTTCCTAAATAGAAGAACAGTTCTGACCATGCATACACACAGCACCTAGTGGTAGAACGGGGAAACTGAACATATTTATCTCATCAGTTTATCACCTCCACCAAGGAGCTCATGTTGGCGTCTGTCTGTCTTTTAGCTAAATAACTCACAAAGTTATGGACAGATTTGGATTAAACTTTCAGGAAATGTTAGAAATTTACCAAGAAATAAATGATTATATTTTGGGGATGATCATTCGTAGAGATCCTGTGAATCACAATCTGGGGGGGTGTGAGGAGCTTCATTGAGGTCTGCCTCTCCATCAGCTTTTTTTACTCATCACATCAAGCGCTTCAGTTTAAAAGATGTTTTTCCACTTCTAAATCAAAGGTTAGCAAACTGTAGTGAGGAAACTGGATGGTCCTGCTTATCGGTGCAGCAGGTTGTCTCTGTCTCCATGGTTACTGATGCCAGCCAAAGCAGCGTCTCCAATAACACTGGCCACACACGGGTCACATGTGGTGATCTGTTCACCCCCAGTAGAAGATCTGCTCCAGCTGTGTGATGAATGACGTTTTTATTGGATTCACTTTGATATCCAACCATTTTGTTCCTTTATTTCAAACAGGAACCTTTCCACTGTCCTGACTGCATTTACTGCCTCTGTCACTTTCTCCCAGGAACTGTTCTTTTTTTATCTTAACTGATTTACTTTGTTCTAGAAGTTAAGTATTTCCATAGAGGTGAATAACAGCAACTGAAATTGACTATTTGCCACATTTTATTTATGAATTTATATTAACTATGACTATGACAGTCTGTTCATCATGACTTTTGTTTCACCTTGATCTCGGTGTCACAGAAATCCCTGTTTTTGCTCTCTTGGCTGTTAGGCCCCGTTAACACGAAGGAAACTTGACATTTAAATCCCATATTAAACAGGTTTCTAGGATTTCCTTCTCTCACCTCCGGAATATTGCTAAAATTAGAAACATCCTGTCCAGGAGTGATGCTGAGAAACTAGTCCATGCATTTGTTACCTCAAGGCTGGACTACTGTAATTCTTTACTATCAGGTAGTCCACAAAATGCCATTAAAAGCCTTCAGTTGATCCAAAATGCTGCAGCAAGAGTTCTGATGAATATTAAAAAGAGAGATCACATTTCTCCTGTTTTAGCTTCCCTTCATTGGCTCCCTGTTAAATCCAGAATAGAATCTAAGATCCTCCTTCTTCCATATAAAGCCCTTAATAATCAGCTCCATCATACATCAGAGATCTGATTGTTCCAAATGTTCCTAACAGAGCCCTTTGCTCTCAGACTGCAGGTTTACTTGTAGTTCCTAGGATTTCTAAAAGTAGAATGGGAGGCAGATCTTTTAGTTATCAGGCTCCTCTCCTGTGGAACCAGCTCCCAGCTTTAGTCCGTGAGGCAGACACTCTGTTTACTTTTAAGGCCAGGCTTAAAACTTTCTTTTTTGATAAAGCTTATAGTTAGAGTGGCTAAGGTCATCCTGAGCTATCTCTGTAGTTATGCTGCTAAAGGCTTAGACTGCTGGAGGACAGACTTACCAATTTTCTTCACTCTGCTACTTCCTTTTCTCCTACGACTCTCCAGTTGTATTACAGTACATTCTGTTATTTTGACTGTTAACTTTGTTTTCTCTCAGTGTTTTTCTCTCCATAGAAGATATACCTGGTCTGGTATCCTGCTTGGCTGCAATGCCCTGTTGGACGGGGGGCATCGACTGGGATGATGCTCCCAGTAACTGAACATCCACTGTGTCCTGTTATCAACTTTTTACTTTCTGTAACATAGAAAGTTCTCTTATATCAGATCTTCTGTTCTTTCTGTCTTTCTGCTCTGTCTTCTCAAACCCCCAGACGGTCGTGGCAGATGGCCGCTCCTACTGAGCCTGGTTCTGTTGGAGGTTTCTTCCTGTTAAAGGGGAGTTTTTCCTCTCCACCGTTGCTACATGCTTGCTCAGTATGAGGGATTGCTGAAGGATTGCTGTGGTTGGAAAGTCTGCATCAACGGGGCCCAACCTCACGCCAATGACTGACGCAATCTGCTGGGATTCCTTAAATAGGAAACTTTTTAACTGATTGGAATGTTTGTTTAAATGTATTGAAATGACTTCTTGTTAAGAGCCTTGAGATGACATCTGTTGTGAATTGGCGCTATATAAATAAACTGAACTGAATTGAAAGACGCAGATATTTCCCTGCGGTTTGGCCTCTCATTTACATGAAAACCCCGTTTTTATCACAGAAAACGATTGTTTCTAAAAACTCAGGCCAAAGTGGAGATTTGCGTTTTCTCTGTTTTAAGCGCTCGTGTGTGGACAGAAATAACCAGAGCTTTTGGTTCTGCAATGTCATTTTCCTCGACAAAAATGCTCCGACAACATTTGTGCGACCTGTTTACACTCAGAAACAGCATTTATGCCCTTAAAGATGTGTTGGCATCATCATTGTCCAAGCGCTTTTTGCTTGATTGTTTTTACAAGCTTAATTACTGCTCTATGTAGAAGTTAGAACATAGAATATAACACATAACAATAAACTATAACTCTGCACTGCTGTACATACTCACTGTAAAATATCCCGGTTTGGTGTATATATTATCCTTTATTATTTATTTGTATTTATTTCTTTATTTCACTTATTTAAGTTCTGTACTGGAGAGAAAAGTTGCCGGAGTCAAATTCCTTGTATGTGTCATACTTGGCTATTAAAGCTGATTCTGATTCTGATTCTGAGAAAGTTACTCTGAGTAGATGGGATTTGGGGGAACTACTGCCCCCTACAGGTTTGGCATGTTTATGAATGTGCTTAACAACACACTTATGCGGTTAGGTGTGGACGGAGATTTTTTTTTTTAAACGAGGTGGTGAGGATATTCGTTTTTTTTTTAACCCAGCTACGTGTGCACATAGCCTTAGTTTCAGGAAAAACACAAGGATTTAATGCATGAGTCAGAGGAAGTGGTGTGACCAAATATAGTTAATTGAGGGCGTATCTGTATGCAAATGACTGAACAGGTAGCACCTAGGTACGCACATGTGGGATTTATCAACAGATGATTGTGGAGGAACATGCATACGACTGGCCACTGCATGTTTGATTAATCTGGATTTTAACTGTTTGTACGAACATTCTAAATTTCATTGGTAGGATCGAATATATATATATATATATATATATATATATATTTATATGATTTCTATGTTTGATAATGAGGGACCTGGTGTCTAACAGTTCTGACAAAAAGAGGATCATGTTTCATAAAAACTGAATGAACATTTTGGGTTTTTTAGATTAAACCTGCTCTTCACCAGATTATAAAGTGTATCTTTCTCATCAGTACAGGCTTTAACAAATAATTCATTAAAATGACAATTATTCTTGCTATCTATGTTGGTCTTAATAAAGGCCAGCACCTTAACCAACCCCTTTTGCTTTTAAGTTGGACCACCATCGCCCCCTTCAGGACAACTGTACAATGTTACAGAAATTCTCTCTTAACTGCCAGCTTTGAATCAGCATTCATCCAAACATGATACATAAAACACAGTATTATATTAACTAAATGTTCCTCAGATTAATTAGGCATTGATTGGTGCAGATGCAGGATATGCAGCTGGACCATATATTTACATACACTCTACAACAGTGTGACATTAAATCAGACTATTTCCTGTTTCACATCAGTTAAGATTGACAAAATTATTTCTTTTTGCTTGTTTCCAGAATAATGAGCCAGAAGGTATTACTTTTCTTGAGTTCAGAAATGTACATACATTTCCTTAATATTTGGTGGAATAGCCCTTTAAACCCTGTGACTTGGGTCAAACATTTTGGGCAGCCTTCCAGAAACTTCTCACCGTAGTTTTCTGGAACGTTGACCCATTCCTTCCTCCTCACCGGACCAGTATCATGGAGTCAGGTTTGTAGGCCTCACACACACCGTCTCAGCTCTGCCTGGGACTGACATCAGAACTCTGCTTTGTTATTTATCTCTCTAAAACATTGCTTCTGTTGTCCTTCAGGCCATGCTGGTGCAGGACTTACACCAGCTCCAACCAGCAGCTTCACTCTTCCTCTTCCAATGCTGTGAATCTAACCAAGACATGACTTTATCAACTGGGCTTTTATTAATGCTTTAAACATGTAGTAATCTTAGTGTGTGAAAAATACCTCATATATTCACTAAATAAATAAGAGACTAATCAAAACTGTTATATATTTAAAATTCACTAGAGGGAGACAACAGAAAATTTAAATCAGGATGATGACCAAAGGAAGTGGTAATGAAAAAAAAATATTAAGTAATAAAAGTAGAAAGCTAGGACCAGTTAAAATGTGAAATATGAATAAAAAATGAATGATTATTTGATTAGAGAAAAATACGTTTTAGAATTACAATACTGTAGTAACTGAAAGGAGACATATTATGCAGATGTCACTTTTTCCATCCTTTTGTGATGCCATTGGAGTTCCTGCTGTCTCTATAAACACTCCAAGAATCAATAATAAAAAACATCCATGCATTTTTGTGTGTGCAGATTTTTGCTGTCACAAATCTTGTGCTTCTACTGTCTTATTGTGATGTCACTATAAGAGGAACTTGCATATAACCGCCCGTCACCTGTCTAACTCCACCCACCAATTCCATGCCATTCTCATGTGTAGCAAACCTACAGCCTAGTAACAAGATGGGTGGGTGTGGTCTACAACCGCTAATTTGCATAAAAGTAACGGAGGCCGTTTCTCAATATGCGTACTTGTCTGGACTTGTGTACTCGTGTACTTGAGAAACGTCATCGATAATAATAATAACGATATTATAATATAACTTATTTAAGAGGTTGTATAATATGTCCCCTTTAAAGGGAAGTAAAAGAGATTCAGTGACCTCCGCTCAGAGATGAACGGATGAAACAGATTAAATTAAATGATTTAAGCTCCTCTTTCTGATACAACTCAGCTATCAAGATGCTGATTATTTAAATGAGAAAAAACAGATACTGTTTTCTTTAGGTTCCAAAAAAAGGAGAACATAAAAGTCAAGTCTGCTTGTTCCAAATGTAGATGGACATGGGTGGGTTTCCACCATCCAAGTACACCTCACTTTAATGACTCTTTGGAAATAGTTCCAGTTGCAACACTATGAGAACTTCTGGTGATTTTACAGGAACTTCATGGTATCCGCATGTCTCCACTGACAGGACTTCTTTCCAGACCACTGCAGGAACCAACTGGGTACCAGTCTGGGGGTAGATACCCAGAAATGGTCTGGTAGAGTTACTGGGCGGGAGCTGTGGTTAATTCATGCTGATTGGTTGTAACTCAGAGGGAAATGATATCAGTATATGTCGCCAAACAACCGGCTTTGGAAAATAAGAAGAGTTGCTGGTGAAGCAGTTTATAACAACAGCAAACAGAAACAAACATCCCTGTTTCTTCCATGTCGATCTCTTGTTATTCTCTGCTGCTGTAGCGCCATTTAGCTCTGAGCAGTGATGCCACTGAAGTCCTTAAGGGCCAATTTTGTATGGAGATACGACGGCTGAGAGGAAAGGGCCGGCTGATTTACCCCAATAGATGAAAGTCTGATAAAATTACATTTAAAGCTGCTGTCTGGAGTATTTTAGGGAGAGAAAGATGTTTTTGAATCCCACTATCAAAGCCCCTCACAAAACTTCTGTATTGTATATTTGCAGGTTTAAAACAATGGTATCTCCATTTGGTCCACTTGTGTGCTTTGTACAAAACTAGTACTGTTACACCACTAATGCAAAGGTTTAAAATGTGAAGTCTGACGAGTAAAACAGAAGAGTTAAATGAAGGTGAAACCTCCCTGACCTTAAAAAACCCTCACTTCTTTACCGTTTACAATAAAAACCCCGATTACAGATAAAGAGGAAGAGGAAGGAGCTGCAGAGAGCTCAGTGTCGAGCGGCCAGCGCCTGAGCAACAGCACTTCTGTCTACAGCTGTGAATGTTTGCTTCAAGTGGGGGATACCATCCAAACTGAGACCACAGGTATGTAGAACCCACATTTTGTATAATAGCAACCCAAATGGATACATTTTTGGATCACATAATTCATAATGTAGAGAAGATGCATAAATATTGATTTTGTTGGTTACATTAAGAAACAAGCTGCAAAAATATATTGTGCTGCTAAATTATTTTAAAAAGAACACCCTCCAAACACGCTATACCTGTTCTGCTTTTTAAAGCTATCCTGATATGAACTTGATAACTGAGGACTGCAGAGTGTGACATACAGCTCTCTGGGTTTTCTACATTTTTGAACATAGCACCATCTGACTTTCCAGTTAATATGTTTTATCTCTCATAGTGAAATATTGACGTTTAAATAGTTAAAAATGGCCTTATAACCCTCCCCAGGTTGACCAACAGCTGCTTCTGTAAGGTCATTGCAGCTCATTGGTGCTGTATTACCCTTACATGTATAATGAGCCACTCGAGCTACCAGCTTCAACAGTCCAAAAGATAATTAAGTTAAATAATGCCCTTGGCCGACTCCACCTGGCTGCTACTTTCCCTCCTAAATCCCACTAAAGTGGCAAAGAGGCACTTAGTTTTGTCATTGACCGTACTGAGAGTAGAGCTGGGCGATATGGCCTCAAGTCCATATTGCAATATAATCGGAAGCATGTGCAGAAAGAATGTTTATTGTGATATATTCTGTTCTTCTTTTTATATATGTTAAAATGACTGTTTTTTAACATTCTCAAATAACAGCAGAACAAAAACTTCAAAAACGTATCGAATGTCATTTAAAGAACACTCATTGTGCAAAATGCATGTAGAAATATTCCAATCATTTTACGAAAACCGCAACACAAAAATTCTCACAACATAAAGATAAAGATATTTAGAATAAAATAAAGCCTCAATGTCATGAAAACACAAAGTTGTTCAAAGTTGTTTAAACTCAAGTGCAAAATGTAAAAAGAAAAATAACATTTCTTTCTGCTTTCCTGCTTGCTTATTTGTACATATAATATCGCCCAAAAATAAAGCCGCACATATTGGAATTAAAAACGCCTAAAGTTTATCAGGTTTCTTTTCCGTTAAATAGAAAACAACAAGTTTTAAATGTGCAATATCTATGCAATATCTACACTGAACATCAGTATTTAATCTTCTTGTGTACCCAGTACAAAGTATGTAGGCACAGCTTGATGACTTCATCAAAATGCGCAACTGCAGTAGGCCGGTACACTCAAAACCTCCTCCTTTGGCTAAATTTATATCATTTCTACCTTACATCGTTTATATTGCCCATTACTAACTGAGAGTTATAGAAATACCTCCCCCTTCTGGCTTTGGGTGTTTCTCTCACACAATGTTGGACAAGAACCTACCAAAGGGCGAAAACAGCTAAAGTAGCTAAACACACTTTCTTTTTCATTTACACACACCATGCACTGCATAAATAGAGAACATGTGGTTTAAAGTGCTGGTCTTGGTGTTGCTCATGCTTGAAGAACAGACTAGAGGGAAGTGATAGAGGATTAGTTGGATTTTTCACCTCAAATTGAGTTTGTTTTTTATAACAAATTGTGGAGGCATCCTGAATACTCCTGTTGATGTCTTTTATCCAGGTAACATACTTACATACTTCTCTGTTCATTATAATGTCTTTATTTCTAAGCTGCCAATATTTCTACTGTTCTACTCTGGTTAATAGCAGATCCTTCCTGACATGTTCATGTTTGAACCAGAAAAACGAGGCAGTTGGTCCATCCTTTGTTACGTCAGCTCAACTTAATGGTAGCTTCTTCCTGACTTCCCTTAAGGTAAAAGGTTTTCTGAGAAACCAGAAGGAAGTGAGTAGTGACACCCAGCTCAGACTGCTGCCTCCATCCAGGTGGAAGCCAGACATTAAGGGCTCTCTGTAGCTCCAGGAGCCAAGACTCCTTTTGAAAATCCTTTTTCTAAATGTAGGAAATTATTATGACTAAATTTAGTCTGGAAAAAAAACTGCTAAAGTCCAAGACTGAAGAACTAGCTCACTTTAAGGGAAATATGAAGAAAAGCAAATGACAAGAGAAATTTGCATAGCAATGTAAACTCAGTAAAAAAAGAAACGTCCTCTGACTTTCAACTGTTTTTACTTTCAGTACACTTAATTTGTGTAAATATTTGTATGAACACTAAAAGAGTCAACACCATAAGACATAAACTAAAATTGTTTCACAGACATGTGACTAACAGAAATAGAATCATGTGTCCTTGAATGAATGGAGGCTCAAAATCAAAAGTAGCAGTCAGTATCTGGTGTGGCCACCAGCTGCTTGAAGTACTGCAGTGCATCTCCTCCTCATGGACTGGACCAGAGTTGTCAGTTCTTGCACGTTCACGCAGATGAGCAGGGACCCTGGGCATCTTTCTTCGGGTGTTTTTCACAGTCGGTAGACAAGTCTCTTTAGTGTCCTGCGTTTTTAGAACTGTGACCTTAAATGCCTACTTTCTGTAATCTGTTTAGGTCTTAACGACCATTTCACAGGTGCATGTTAATTAATTGATTATGGTTAATTGAACATGCATGGAAAGCATTGTTTAAACCCTTTACAATGAAGATCTGTAAAGTTATTTGGATTTTTACAACATTATTGTTGAAATACACAGTCCTGAAAAAGGGACGTTTCTTTTTTTGCTGAGTTTATGACCACAAACCTACAGTGTGGAAATGTGTGCTTCACACCCAAAGACTATTAGTCTCCATCAGCCATGGTTACTTTTCTAGCTTAGGCTCAAGAAAGCCACATCCTGTTTTTTACTTTAAGTGCCTTTCTCAGATGTCAAAGTGATCATTGATCACAAAGGAACCACCGCTACATGACCAGGTTATTGATTCACTAATGCTCACTAACAAATCTCTCAGCATTGACAGGACAACTAGCTAACACACTTTATTCATTACTGCAGTGGCTTGCAATTAATTTTATTTAGTAGGATCTGAGTAAAGGGGGCTGAACACAAAAAACATTTCACTTTATGAATCCAATATTTTAAAACCATCTTTCCTTTTGCTGGCTGCTTCTCTCATTCATATCAAATTTGGAATAAATATATTAAAGTTTGTGGATGTAGGATGAAAAAATTTAATTGGGGTATGAAGACTTTTGTAAAGTCCTGTTTTAATAGCCTTTTTAAATAGCTGATTTCCCACGTTTTCTTTCAGATTAAATGGAGGACCCATTGCGTCAACCTTCACTCAGTAATGGCTCCTACCTATGTCCTTCAGCTGCAACACTCTACTTCCTCCCCTCCATCTACATGCTCCTCTTCCTCACCGCTCTACCGGGGAACGTGCTGTCTTTGTGGGTCTTCCTGCGCTGCATCCCTTCCATCTCCCCCACCCACATTTACCTTACCCACCTGAGCATCTCTAACCTGCTGATGGCCGTCATGGTGCCCTTCCTTGCAGCATACTTCGCCTGGGGCACGCGCTGGACCCTAGGCGACATTCCCTGTCAGATAGTCCTGCATGGCATCACCCCTGTGCTCCACATCAATATCTACATCAGCCTCCTGATCCTCACATGGGTAGCCCTCAGCCGCTTCGCAGTGCTCATTCGGAACACCCACGCCTCCAGGCCGAGCGCCTGCATCACACTGCTGCCCCACAGCTTCTTCTCCAGCCTCACGCGGGTCTCCTTCGCAAACAGCGTGTGCGCCATACTGTGGGTG
Organism: Valencia hispanica; assembly: GCA_963556495.2. Taxonomy (NCBI): domain Eukaryota; kingdom Metazoa; phylum Chordata; class Actinopteri; order Cyprinodontiformes; family Valenciidae; genus Valencia; species Valencia hispanica. The sequence goes on along the minus strand of OY747707.1, from coordinate 57,335,643 downwards.
GTGTCGGTGGGGGGTATTGTGCCAGTGACTGTTTACTACTCCATGAATGAGGCTACGAAGAGTACAGAAGAGGCAAAGCAAGGTGGCTGTCAGAAGGTGTGCTACAGCCCGGTGGTGGAACTAGGAGGCAGCGTGTCTTCCAGCCTCAACATTTTCGTTATAATTTTGTTCTTCATTCTCTACCTGCTGGTGCTGCTCTCCTATGTGACTGTCCTGAAGCATATCAAACGCTCTCGTCGCAATGCAAACATCACCAGCTCACAGAGCCTGCTGGCACGGGTTTCCCGAAACATCGTGGTCATCCAGGTGACTATGGGTTCTTTCAGAACTAATAGTTATTTAATCCTTATGTTCTGAATTTGGAATTCGTCAAACCTCCACGTCTTGAGACAATCACAGTGCAGAGCATAGATCTTAAGAAACATTAATCCAATTTTTATTCAAAAGACCTGAACTATCCTATAATTACTGAGGTTGTTTCGATCAAGGATCTTAAGACTTTCTGAAGGTCTTGCAGAAGAATTTTCCTGAACAAAGTCTCAGAACTAATGACCCACTCAAGCAACACTGGCGCTCAAAATGTATTCATATAATTCATTCTCCAGATGTTTATATAGCTCTGCTATTCTACAAACAGTGGCAGAAGGTGAATTCTGCTCGAGTAGCTTTTTGAATGTTGGCAACTGATAACTTTGAGATTAACATCCACTGTAACACCAGAAAGAAAAACTAGAGCAATTCAACTTATAGTATTTATCTGCCTAAACAACTTCTACATTGAACATTTTTTTAATTTAATAAAATTTTATTCAATTCAGGTTATTTATATAGCACAGATTCAGAACAGATGTCATCTCAAGGCACTTTAAAAGAAAAGACATTTCAATACAATCATACAAACATTCCAATCAGTTAAAAGTTTTCTATCTAAGGAATCCCAGCAGATTGCATCGAGTCATTGGCTGGCAGTTGCGTCCCGTTGATGCAGACTCCAACCACAGCAATCCCTCATAATGAGCAAGCATGTAGCAACAGTGGAGAGGAAAAACTCCCCTTTAACAGGAAGAATCCTCCAGCAGAACCAGAACCAGAACCAGGCTCAGTACAAGCAGCCATCTGCCACGACCGTCTGGGGGTTTGAGAAGACAGAGCAGAGACAGAAAGAACAGAAGATCTGATATAAGAGAACTTTCTATGTTACAGAAAGTAAAAAGTTGATAACAGGACACAGTGGATGTTCAGTTACTGGGAGCACCATCCCAGTCGATGCCCCCCGTCCAACAGGGCATTGTAGCTAAGCAGGATAGCAGACCAGGTATATCTTCTATGGAGAGAAAAACACTGAGAAAAACAAAGTTAACAGTCAAAATAACAGCAAATAATACAACTGGAGAGTAGTAGGAGAGAAAGGTAGCAGAGTGAAGAAAAGTGGTCAGTCTGTCCTCCAGCAGTCTAAGCCTATAGCAGCATAACTACAGAGATAGCTCAGCACATTTAAACTGCTTCTTTTCTGGTAGCAGCTAGTATAGCTTAAATGCTGATGTTAGCATCCATGGAAACAGAAACAGCAGGTGTTTGAGTTGTGTTGGGTACCTCAATGTTTAGCCAAGGGATTTATTGTCTGCAGAGCTCTATATCATCCATTTACCTGCTGGTGTTGGCATTTAGCCTGTTTTGGTAGCCAGCCATATTTTTAAAGTAAATGATTTAGAGCTTTTAGAGGCAGTTTCTGCTTTATTTCCGTTTCAATCACAACCTTACTGACATATCCTTGTAAAGGATAGCTGCATGTCAAAACTTGTTGCACTGCTCCAGCTAATCAGATGAAGCTTAACGTGGCTGTTGTGGGGTCATGCACCCAAAGTGAAACAGGAATAATCAAATGACCATTCCACAAAAACAAATTTTTATTCAGCTTCTTTGTCTGAATCAAAAACAAATACTGAACATAATTTTTTAACCAATGTAAGGTGATTCTTAAACAGACGTTAGCTGCAAACCTGGCAACTTGGTCTATGCACGAATTTTCTTCTTGGAAGACGTAACGTTCAAAAACTGATACAGAAACCCACTCCACTATTCCTTATTCCCGATTTTGAAATGAGCCAATAGAGTATGTATACAGTGAGGAACATAAGTATTTGAAAACCCTGTGGCTTTGCCAGTTCTCCCACTTAGAAATTATGGAAGGGTCTGAAATTCACATTGTAGGAGCATTTCCACTGTGAGAGACTGCTTTTTTTTATTTATTCAGGGAATCATATTGTCTGATTTTTAAAGAATTTATTTGTATTTTATTGCTGCACATGAGTATTTATACACCTGAGAAAATCAGTGTTAACATTTGGTAAAGAAGCCTTTGTTTGCTATTACAGAGGTCAATGTTTTCCTGTAGTTCTTGACCAGGTTTGCACACACTGCAACAGGGATTTTGGCCCACTCCTCCACACAGATCTTCTCTAGATCTGTCAGGTTTCGGGGCTGTTGCTGAGCAACACAGAGTTTCAGCTACCTCATAAGATTTTCTATTGGATCTAGGTCTGTAGACTGGCTAGGCCACTCCAGAATCTTGATATGCTTCTTACGGAGCCACTCCTTGGTTATCCTGGCTGTGTGCTTTGGGTCATTGTGATGTTGGAAGACCCAGCTACGACCCATCTTCAATGCTCTGACTGAGACAAGGAGGTTGCTGCTCAAAATCTCACAATCCATGGCCCCATTCATCCACTCCTTAATACAGTGCAGCCATCCTGTCCCCTTCGTAGAAAAGCAACCCAAAGCATGATGTTTCCGCCCCCATGCTTCACAGTAGGGATGGTGTTCTTGGGATGTAACTCATCCTTCTTTTTCCTCCAAACACGGCGAGTAAAGTTTCGACCCATCCATGGACTGGGAAAGTTGGGGCCCAGGGGCGCCCCACCCCACTGCACGGACCCAACCAGGGATCGGCCGACGAGGGGCCCCCGCCGCCGCTGCCTACCCAGGTCAGTTCCCACAGCCAGCATCCCAGCGCCCCACCCCTGCCCCACGTCGGGGAGCCCCACTGATAGCCGCAGTGAGAGGGCAGCCCAAGCCCCAACCTGATAGGTAGTCAAAGACATACAGACACAGTCATTCGTTCCCTCCCTCTTCAGCACATACACTCTCACCGACACACCAAGACACCCAAAAAAGGACGCTGTACCTTCACTCATACACCTCATACACACTCTATGCTCCCAGGTCCAGGTACCGATGCCCCAGTAGAGGAACAGGCCCCCGGACTCAGGAGATGGACCCCTTACCTTCTAGGACGGAGACAAGCAGACCGCCAAGGGCCCCATAGTGGCAAAGCAGCCCACCAGCCTAGGTCCCCAACCAGACAACCTGTTCTGCCTCCGGACCCCAATCCCTGATGGCCCATAGCAAACAGGGGTGTGAAAAGACCCCTAGCCTCTATCCTCCCGCTCGAGTATGGCGTTGATGCGTGTTGTTATAATGTGCATTTAAAACAGAGGGGTGGGATGTGGGGAAGGCAGCCACACATCCCCCAACCCCCACCCCGAGCCCTCAATGTCTATATGCGGTTTAACAGTGGGCACCGGCACCAGAGGTGAAGCTGATTGAACAGCTCCCCCTCTGGATGCCGAAAAGTGTGCCCACCCCAAAGTCCCTACATGTGTGTCTCATGAAAATGTTATAAGTGGGAGTGTCTAATTTGTACAGTAAAATTTGGATCTAGGCCGCCACGGGATAGCACGGGTGGACAGAGGTGTTCGGGGATGGGAAGGGACGGACTGGGAGACAAAATGCCTTCCCAGAACACAAAAGACACTAGACACCCAGGTTGAGTTCAGCCCCCCCCCCCCCCGTCCAAGTGCACCCCGTAGGGGGAGAGCACCTGTTGCTAGATAGATACAGCCTCCCCGCCAGCAAAGGAGGCCCCCAGCGCCACCTGCTCATCGAATGCCCCCCCGCCCAAAAGCCCCGGCGACATAACTGCCTAGACCAGGAGCAAACCAATGCCCCAGGCAGCTGACACACCAGGCCGACATCCACCACCCCCATTCCCTGGCTGATACTCAGCCCTTGCGGAGCGACCACTGCTGTTTAATGGCTCGGCAACTGACCAAACCCACCGCACCAACCACCTGCCCTGCACGCCCACTACCCGGCCAGTCCACCGGCAAGTCCGACCGACGCTGGCCAAACGCCCGACCCCAGCGCCCCTCAGTGCACAAACACCAAGACCCAGGAGCCAAGTCCAGTGGCGAAAAAGACTGATCAGGCCCAGAAACACCGCCCAGCCGCCGCAGCCAGACACCCCAACAACCAAACAAGGCGAGACGCCATACAGAAACCGGTGATGACAATCGGCCCAGAAAAAAAAAGAGAGGCCAGTCCTCGACCCCCACAGGCGGGCACCAGCAACAGAGACCCCACACCGGCGGACCCCAAGCCAGGACCACAGCCAGGGGGCGCGGCGCCCCAAAGCCACCAGGCCCACCCCAGACCCTACCCAGGCGAAGCACGGCCACCAGGCCAGTGACCCATGTCCGCCAGTCCAACCCCCCTAAGGTAGCGCATGCAGCCGTCAGGAGTTACCATCCAAAGTCACCAAAGCCCAACCCCAGGTTGGGGCCACTTCCATTTTCTAACAATTGCTCCAACAGTTGATCTATTTTCACCAAGCTGCTTGGCAATTGCCCCGTACCCTTTCCAGCCTTGTGGAGGTCTACAATGTTGTTTTTGGTGTCTTTTGACAGTTCTTTGGTCTTACCCATGGTAGTAGTTGGAGTCTGACTGACTGTGGGGGTGGAAAGGTGTATTTAACGAGCTCAGACAGGTGCTACTAATTTACATTAATAAGTGGAGTAGAGGGCAGTTGGTAGCACTGTTGCCTTGCAGCAAGACGGTCCTGGGTTCGAATCCTGGCCTGGGGTCTTTCTGCATGTAGTTTGCATGTTCTCCCTGTGCATGCGTGAGTTCTCTCTGGGTACTCTGGCTTTCTCCCACAGTCCAAAAACATGACTGCTAGGTGAATTGGTTTCTCTAAATTGCCCTTAGGTGTGAGTGTGTGCATGCATGGTTGTTTTTCCTATACGTCTCTGTGTTGCCCTGCGATGGACTGGCAACTTGTCCAGGGTGTACCCCCCCTCTCGCCCCGTGACTGCTGGACCCTTCATAGGATGGACATGTACAGATAATGGATGGATGGATGGAAGTGGAGTAGAGGTGGACTTTTTAAAGCCAGAGTAACAGGTCTTTGAGAGTCAGAATTATTATTATTTCCTTTATCTTCTTCCTTTAAAGCATGAGCAGTCAAAATATCAACACTAGTAGTAACATATAGTAATGGGTTATCATATGTAGTGTCCTGACACTTCCTATGTTCCCTAGTTTTATCAGATTTGTGGGAACCTCAGCAGATTGCTGTTATGTGACAGTTTATTCAGAGAGTCTGTTCACTACATACAGAACAATAATGCACACCTTGTGTAATAAAATAAATGGAAAGAAAGGGTTTTGATTAGATGGTTACTGTTTTTTACAAACTCTGTGCAGGTTGTTCTTTCATTGTGTCTGCTGCCATATCACATCTTTAAACCCATCTTCATCACTCTGGCTCGTGATCAGCGTGCCCTGCTGCACTCCTCTTCTTTTCTCATCCCCACCTGTCACCCACTCAACATCTTCATCGAGGTAACTACGTTTCACCTCCATGTCTCACTTTCTGGGTTCAGAGCAGATTGCATCACCCTCTCTCTCTCTCCCTTTTCTAGATAAAGAACTGCCTATTTCTGCTTGCTGCTCTGAGGTCCTCGACTGACCCTGTGATGTATTTCATGTTGGATAGGACCTTTCGTGAACAGATCCTCAGCATTCTAAGAAACAACAAGATAGACATTAATAGAGGACAAATGGTATGGTCAACTACAGGGAGTGCCAATCAGAAGTTAGAAAACATTGGGGAAGGAAATGTGGTTTTATCTAGTGACCTGTTAAGTTGTGAAAGAAGTCAACCGATCAACTACAAGAAATAAGATCTACTGGGACTCTTATGTGTAAAAAGAACCAACATGTCAAAACTGAACATCGTCTGATGCTCCTCTACCCTGACTCTACCCCATATGTCCCAGCAATGCTAGCTTTGAAGGGAATGCATGAACAGGGCTTACTAGCAAGGATTGTGTCACATTATTTGTTAGATTGAGGTCTGGTCCACAGTAACAGGGAGATTTTGCTAGGTTTGTACATAACGTCCACACACAAACTCCAGCCCCATAAACTAAACAGTTTTCAATCAATACGTTTTTTCTCTGAAACATCCACCCCACCCATTCCCTGGCCGATACTCAGCCCTTGCGGAGCGACCACTGCTGTTCGATGGCTCGGTAAGCGACCAAACCCAGTGCCCCACCCACACGCCCTGCACGCCCACTACTCGCCCAGTCCACCGGCAAGTCCGACCGAACCCGGCACACAAAGACCAAGACCCAGGAGCCAAGTCCAGTGCGAAAAAAGACTGATCAGGCCCAGAAATGCCGCCCAGCCGCAGCAGCCCGACACCCCAACAAGCAAACAAGGTGAGACGCTATAAAGGAACCGGGGATTACAATTGCTCCAGAGAAGAGGAGAGAGGCAGCCGCAAATGCCGGCCACAGGCCGGCCCCGACCCCCACAGGCTGGCACCGGCAACAGAGACCCCACACCGGCCGACCCCCAGCCAGGACCACAGCTAGGGGGCACGGCGCCCCAGAGCCCTGAACCTCCAGGCCCACCGAAGACCCTACCCAGGCGCAGCACGGCCTCCAGGCCAGTAACCCATGTCCGCCAGTGCAACCCCCCTAAGGAACCGCATGCAGCTATCAGAAGTTACCACCCAAAGTCACCAAAGCCCAACCCCAGGTTGGGGATATGAGGGCCCCCAACGCCAAGAACCCCCACATCAGCAACAGTATCCCACATGGCAAAACCAAGTGCCCCCCACCCCTACTAGGTGATGAAGCCGATCAAAGGAGCCCAGAGAGATTGATCAGATATGAAGGTAGAGGCCGTCTCAAGACCACTGTGGTCCAACAAGAGATTTGGATACTGATTAATATTAAGAGCCTTTTTATTTTTCCAGTTCAGGATGATAGTTTTCTTACCGATGCATAAGGCAATGTGAACCATTACAACTGACTTTGTGTCCATGGTGACATAATTTAAATTTCCTAGCAAGCAAACTGAGGGTTAAGTTTAAAAAGTCTAAAACTCTTGCTGGAATTTGTAAATCATCAGTATTGAGCGTAAATTTACCTTTTATAATAGATTTAATTTGTTGATATTCTAAGAATTTGTTTTTATTAATTCCATATTGAGTAATTAATGTATTAAATGGGATAAAATCTGTTCCTTCAAATATATGTTCCAGGTATTCAGTTCCATTACACCTCCAGTCGGGAAAACTTATACATTTTATTTGCAAGATGTCGGGGTTATTCCAGATGGGTGTACGTCTGCATGGGATTATTGTGCACTGTAATTTTAAGAAACTCCCACCATGCTGTCAGAGGGAGCTGATATTTATGTTTTTAAAGCATTCATGTTGTTTTATATTTGAGCTAATAAATGGTAGGTCTGAAATTTTTATCTTACTGCATAGTGTCTGTTCTACATCTATCCAGGACTCATCTAGGTAGCTATGTTTTAACCATCTTGAGATGTATTGGAGCCTGTTGGCTAAGAAATAATGATGGAAGTTTGGTTAGATCTAGACCTCCTTTTTCTTTGGTCTTCTGCAGTGTTTTTAAGCTGATACGAGGGGGTTTATCTTTCCAAAGAAATCTAGAGACAGAGGAGTCCAGAGAGCTAAACCAATCCAGTGATGGTTTACTTGGGATCATTGAGAATAAGTAGTTGATTCTGGGCAAAACCATCATTTTTATTAAAGTAACCCTTCCCATAAGTGATATGGGTAGGGATTTCCATCTAGCAAGATCATCTTCCACTTTTTTTAAAAGTGGGATGTAGTTAAGCTTTGTTAAATCTTCCAGTCTTGGTGAGACATTGATACTTATATAAGTAATATTCCCTGACTGCAGTTGTGTATTAATTGGATTCTGGAAAGAACAATTGATTGGAAGAACTGTAGATTTTAACCAATTTTTAGAATAATCTGAAACTTTTGAGTAAGAGTTTATGAACCTGATTACCTGAGAGAAAGAGGTTTGTGAATGCTGGAGAAAAAGCAATACATCATCTGCATAAAGACTGATTTTATGTCCTATGATACTGCATTTTATGCCTTTAATAGTTTTAGTTTGCCTGATTGCTGCCGCTAGTGGTTCAATAAAAATAGCAAACAGGGAGGGAGAAAGAGGACATCCCTGCCTGGTACCTCTCTGAAGATTAAACCTTGATGATGTTTGGTTATTAGTCCTGATACATGCTGTTAGTGAACTCTATAATATTTTAAACCAGTTTATAAAATAATTTCCAAAGTCAAATTTATATAAAGTTGCAAATAAGAATTTCCAGTTAACTCTATCAAATGCTTTTTCTGCATCTAGAGATAATATATTAGTTTCAATGTTTTTACAGTAAGAAAAATCTATTAAATCTATTAATCTACGTGAATTTGTGGATGAATGTCTCCCTTTTATAAAACCATTTTGATCAGGATGTATTATAAGAGGGGTTACTTTCTCTATCCTTTTTGCGAGGGCGTTGCAGATTATTTTAAGATCAACATTAATGAGGGATATGGGACGATAGCTGGTAGGAAACAAAGGGTCTTTACCTGATTTTAGTAGAAGACTAATGTAGGCAGAATTCATATTTGGTGGAAGTCGGCCATATTCCTTGGTTTCCTGCAGCATTCTGTAGAATGTTGGTGCCAGAATATTCCAGAATTCTTTATAGAACTCTGCTGGAAATCCATCTGGGCCTGAAGCCTTTTTATTGGGCATGCTTTGGATGGCATCCTGGAGTTCAGCCACTGTTAGTGGTGAATCCAGCGCCATTGCTTGACTTTCCAATAATTTAGGAAGTGTTATTTTATCAAGAAACTGTTCAATTTCATGATCTCATGGGTTTATCTCCGGTGAGTATAAAGTTATATAAAATTCTTTAAAGGTGTTTATTCTTCCAGGATCATATACTGTATTCCCGGTCTGATCTTTAATAGCAGATATAGTTGTTTTTTTATTTATTTATTTTAAGCTGGTTAGCCAAAAATCTACTTGATTTATTACCTTGTTCAAAGTTTTCTATCCTAAGTCTTTGAATTAAGAACTGAGTCTGTTTATTAATAATTTCATTTAATTCTAGCTTTGCATTACAGATTTTGCCTTGTCTCTCCTCATCTAGGGAAGCTTCTAATGATTTAATAGTTTCTTCTAATTTCAGAATACGTTTTTTTTTTCTATTTTCTTTTTATTTGATGAGAAGGAGATTATTTTACCTCTAATCACAGTTTTACCTGCCTCCCAAAGAATGGATGGCGACGTACCAGATAGGTCACTATACTCCAAATATGAAGCCCACTCTTTTTCGAAATATTTAATAAATTCTTTATCCTTAAGTAATTATATATTAAATCTCCAATTTTTGCTTTGAGGCGTTTCTTTTGTATTTACTAGAGTTAGAGAAACAGGAGCGTGATCGCTAACAGCTATAGGGTGTATCTCAGTGTCTGAAATGTCAGTCAACAGTGAGCTGCTGACTAACAAATAATCCAGTCGGGAATATGAATGGTAGGCATTTGAGACGAAAGTGTATGTTCTGTCATTAGCGTGAATGAGGGGTCATCGACATTTGACCATATATACTGACAATACATAACTTTTGGTTATGTATAGATAGTTTTACTATAATAAATCTACCCTCTGGATCTGTAACTGTATCTATTACTGTTAAATTAACATTTTTATGCATTAATATTGCTACTCCCCTTTGTCTAGAGTTATAGCATGCAGAAAACACATTAGGAACTCAGGAGATTTAAGATCATCTGCAGCTAAGGTAGATTTATGGATTTCTTGTAATAAGACGACATCTGCCTTCAATCTTTTAAGCTGGTTAAAAATCGTTACTCTTTTCTCTCTAGTGCCAGTCCTATGAACATTCCATGTCACATTCTGCATGTGAGTTGCCTTTAAATAAAATCTGTTTTTATGCTTGAGTTAACCACACCCTGAAGTAGACACGGTTCTGTTTTAGTGGAGAGGCCAAGATGAGTGAGGAGGAGCGGTGAGTTACAGACAGTGTTACCAATTTAGCAACTTTTTCGACGCTCCAGCGATTCTTTTTCAAAAAAAGTGTCTAGAGAAAAATTTAGCGACTTTTTCTGGGGTTAATGGAGAGTTTTGGGTTAAGCATGTATCTTTGTTACTCTCACTGAGCAGTGGTGCAGCCGTGGGCTCGTCTTCCATCTCAGAACGTTCACAGCAGGCAATCTGCGCTGCAGCTCCGCCCACCCCCAGGTCCATCTGGACTCAGAGCAGATATTTACCCCACTGAGTCCAGAAGCAAACGAAACGCGCATGCTCCAAGCCGAAGGCAACAGGACATATGCTGAAGTAAGGATGGTAATAAATCTGAAGGTTAGAACATCATATTTCATAGAGAGTCACTTCCAGTCTTTGAGCGGGCCTACGCTAACCGGGTAGGTCGGGTCCTTGGAAGTATGCAGCAGCTACTTTAGTACAGGGAACCTTCTTCTTCATGCATGGCAACCAGCTTTAGTGAAGAGCTGCTCACAAACAACCACAAGACGTTCAAAACGTTAAGCCATTTCGGTGTGCTACAAACGTTAGGCATTATTTTATACAAAAATACTAAAGAAAATTAAATATTTCATATTAAATAAAGTAATTTTGCCAGGTATTTAGCCTATTCAAGATTAATTTAGGTACATTTTCCCGATTTGGGTAAAATATTTTCTTTTATTGGTTTTATTGATTTAATTCATTCAAATACTATGTTATTCTACATTATACAGATTATTTGGTTCTACATTAACATTCAAACATTGCCTCTGAATCATTTCTGTGTCTCATGTCTCATTCCAGTAACTATTGTTCCTTTTCCTTTTTAGACTGTAAGTAGTGTTGATCCCTCACCATGTGCTACAGGTTATAGATATGTCATATGAATGTGTCATGAAGCTTGTTCAGTAATCGGAACTCAATTCTAAATGAGGAATTATTGAGTGGGGATGTGCTAAAAGTGTGTGTGTCGCTGTTTGGAGGATGACAGGGAGTGAAGCTTCTTCAGATGTGTGTCCCCTACAGGCCCTGAGGGGGGGTGGGTGTTTTTGGCTAAAAAAACAGTTGGTGTTTTCTGACCAAAGCTTGGAGTTCCAGTTAAAGTCTCAGTAGAGTTCAGTAAACTCCACATGTTTACATTTGTGATGGTGATGTTGTGCCGCAGATAGGTAGGTTTTGGCTATGAATAATTATGAATAATTGCTTACGGCAATTATTAATAAGGTTAATAATTTTATGTAAAAATTACCAAGTTTAGGGGCACCATCCTGGTGGATTCCAGGAATACAATAGCCAAATTGTTCAGTCTCAGTTTATGTTTATGATTACCAGCCTGATAAGGCTTAGATAATTAAACAATAGATGAAGGAATAAGTTCTTACGCTGTGGACATTAATTGTACACATCATTCCAAGTAATCCCAGACAACTTCTCTTTAAGTTAAGGGGACTTTATTTAGAAAATAGAAAATCCCATCTATTCTAAAGCATGCAAAAATTACTACAGATCTTAGACAACAATAATAGGTGAACATTAAACACAATTAACATGAAATGAATCAGCCAGAACAGCTGAGGGGGGGCCCTCACTCCAGGGGGCTCAAATCACAGATAGCCTAGGAGACAAAGTCATAAATTTCAGTTCTGTGCCAAGATGGAGGGGAGCACATGTAGTGTAAGAATACAAAGGGCCATACACTAGCTTTGGCAAAAATGAACAGAGCACATGGGCTGAAGCGACCATGTGTAAGGCCTCAAAGAGAATGGAGTTAAACTTTTCAGCTAAGACCAGCTAATGCAGCCCGGATCGAGCCCGACTCTGCCGACAGTGATCAGGGAGCGAGAGAGAGAGAGAGATAGAGGAAAGGAGAGGAAGGAAAAAGATAGAAAGATGTGATCAGCTCAGGATAAAACATACAGTTTCAAACACAGCAATTACAGCTCAAACTTCTGCGTGTGGCGACGCAAAAATGAGCAAACAGGTACAGCACTTAAAAACACTTTAAACCAACAATGAACGAGATCTAACTTGTTAAAACTCTATTTTCTCAATTTATCTCCGCCCAGACACAATATTAGTATAAATGAACCGGTTCAGTCCTACTTTGCTTTGAAGGAGGTCCAGTCCACTAGGAGGAAAGCGTAGTTGTCCGTAGTTGAGCAAGAAGAGGAAGAGTTTAAAAAGAAAAACCTCTACATGATTTTAAGGACCGTGTGGCCCAATGGCAGGCTGGATGGCCTGTAGCTCGACGTCTGACGAACTGTCTGGGAACAGTTCTTATATCGTGCACCCTGGTTACGCAAACGGGGTGAGCGCTTCGAAACTTTGAAATGAGTTCTTCCCCGGTCCAGCGGGTCAGAACAAAATAAAATCTTCACCGGTGAGATGTCCTCTGTTCATCAGTAGTTCATCCAATAACTTCTGGCTGGAGAACAGTTTGAAAATGGGCGCTACTCCACTCTTATAGCCCCCTTTGGCCGTGATGTCATCGCCGATGTCACCATGGGTGGTCACGGACCAATAGGAGTGTGTTCGGGGTCACTGCTAGGATTGCTGGGAAGTGGTCTTCCAACAGTCTGTTCAGTTCATCTTATGAGAAATGCAATCACAACATCCCCCCTTAGTTCCAAAGCATTGAACCAATGTTCAGTCTTTGGAACTAGAAGTTGATTCATTTTCCATGTGAACCAGGAAACGTTGCTGTCCTTCTGCGGCAGGGAAGGTTTAACAGTTCAGTCCATTCGAAGAACAACGAAAAACAAAACAAAAAAAATATTTTGGTCCCAGCATCTCCCCTTTAGATCTGAAGGATGGAATGTCTTTACAGTCTTTAGAGCTACACTGGGTCCATTAATTCAAGGTGTGTCTGGGCAGGGCTACCTGAGTCTGGGCAGAGACTAACCTACCACTAATAACATTTTTAAATTGTAAGGCATACATGAAAAAAACAAAACAAAACAAAAAAATTACCCACATTGTCATCGTCATACTCGTGGTTTGATTCCTCATCAATGCTTGCAAGGATGGAGAAGGAAAAGGACACGACAGGAAAGAGTATGACATTTGGGGTGAAATTTTGATCAGCTAGCCCCCATCCGGCACTGGGTTCGCCTTGTGCCGTTAGCATGGGAGGAGCTACAAACAATCACATAACGTTTGTAACAAGTTAGTTCAAGCTTGTAATTGTCTGAATCGCCTGCAGGAGGTGTGCAACACTACCACAGTATCAACCATTTAATTACAGAAAGAACCACTGTGAAGGCCATGGGGTGCATTTGTACAATCTGCTTTCTTATGGACTTTGAGACAGTCAATTTAAATTCAATGGATAAAAGACTGAATTATTTATTATTACAAACCTTGAAAGAGCTGTGTTCAGGCTACATGTCAGGTGGGTTTGTGCGGGTAGCAGATTTGTAGTGGTTTTCAGGATTTCTAAATCACGTCTAGAATAAATCTGGATCCATCACTTAGTGAGATAGTGTGCAGATAAATCAGCTTCTCTAACGAAGTCTTGTGTTAAATGATACCAATGTGTCACTTAACCACTCCCAAAAGAGAAACTGCAAAACCTGAAAGGGTTATTTTAATGCACTTAGAATGTATTTACAGTTCCTACTGTAGCCTGAAAGGTGTTAATCTGTACATCTGCAGATTACTCTAAAACAAAACAAAAATTATGGATGCAATTACTTGTTAGTGCATGCTAGAGGTGAGTTTTGAAACATGCACCTGTTCTGTTAGGACTATTTACTGGTCCTCCCCCCCTTCCACTGGTGTGGAGACAGGCTCTGCCTCTAAGGAGGAGAGCTAGAGGTCGAACTTACTTTGGTTAAGCAAAAGAGCAGCAGTCATGACTGCTGTGTCATTCAGTGTAGGAGGGGCTTAATCACATCTAATGAAGCTGCATGTGACTGTCAGCAGGTTTTTGTTGTCTCCTGCTGGGTTCAGGTGCATCCAAGGGAATATGACCCCCTTCGCTGAGAGGAATCCCTGCTTAGTAGCTGGAATCCATGGAACGCAGCAGAATAAGTATCCTTGGGTGCAAGTCTCGGTCATGTGAGCCTTTGAAAGCCAGGATGTCACCTGTTGGAAGATGTCACATGAAGCTTTGGGGCTCTTCTGGTCACATGCAAGGAACTCATTGGTTTGGGTTAAGAAAACCCCCCATTGGTCTGTTAGGTCAGCCCATGGAGGAGGACCTCGCTCGTTGTGGGCGTAGACCAACGGACCTGTCTTCAGCCTAAAATCTGGAAGGCTGCAAAAAAAAGCTTCTAGCTTATGGGTCGCACCTGGTAGTGGCAGCATCAGGCCTGGTGGTGAACGGTAAATCACCACCTTCTGGATGAGGTGAAAGTTTGGATCCTGTTCCTGCATCTTCACCACGTCAAAATGTTTAGGTTCATACCTGGGGTGTGCATTTTCCTTTCCCATCCGTCGCCAGGAGAGGCCGCCGACGGGATGGACTTGTGAGAGAGGGAGCCATCGTTTCTGTAAATCCCACAGGATTCTGCGGTCAGCTGCTGGTCTGGACCGGCTGCAGAGCACCAGGTTACGTTCTTGGCTGTGGCTGGTGGTGCCTGGGTCACAGACCTTGAGCTGGAGTGGTTTCCCAGGAGACAGCATGGCTCTGGTTCCCTCCTCAGGCAAGGTTGAGCACATCAAGCTAATCTCTGATCCTGTGTCCAGGAAAGAATACAATTTGACACACCCTCCTATAAAGATCTTAAAGTCTAGGTGACATGCAAGTTTTGTGTGAAATAACTTGCATAAAAATTTTCAGACAACGTGTTTGTGGTATTTTTACTGGAAAGATCCCAAGGAGCGTTTGGGGTCTCTCAAAAGCAGTTCTCCAGCTGACCAGGTCACCCTTGGCAGCTGTGAGAACTGGAACCACGCCTAGTCATACAGATGGAGGTTCAAAGTATGGATTACCTGGAGGACCGGATGCCTCTGATAATCTGGATGGACTCATCAAACGCTGGACTGCTTCAAACAAATACCTGCAACAAGCATCCTCAACATCTACATTCGTTATAGTTTTATTCTGAACTCTACCATCAAACTTTTCTTTTTCATGGTAGTTATGGGATGTTTTCCTATCCGACCAATTATAATCTGGCTGCTTTTGTGTCAATTTATGCCAGTTGTCACCTGGCTCTGTGATGAGAACCTAAGTTGTCATTTTCTCGGCGGTTCATGTTTCTTCTGTTTCAGAGAGAAAGCAGCTAATGTTGCAGAGGCCTGATCTGTAAATACAGCATATTCTACCCTCAAGGCTTGACAGAGGGTAGAATAGCAGTCTCTGATCTCAGGGGGTAAGGTTTCCATGAAATTGTGTACACCCCTGGAGGTTGTTTTCCAAATAAGTTTTTATTTCTCACGTGGCAACGGGTAGGGCAGGTCTAGGAGGCAATGTTCTACTTCTCTTAAATAATCGTCAACATTTGAGGTAGAATCACTTGGATCAAAGCGTTCTATGTCCTGTGCCAACGATTCCAGTTGTCTTATGCGCACATCGTACTCATTGAGTTCGCCTGCCTCATCGGAATCAGGATAGTCTGGTCCACCTGAGTCCCAAGGATGGCCCTCTGGTCGTCTCTGAGGGGAAACAGATTCAAAGTACAGGGTGCTGCGAGTCAGATCAGCTGGCTGCATTCTGCTCCTCCACTTTGGACCCCCTGCAGAGCCCAGGCCCTGTGGCTTGCTGACAGTGACAGCTGTCAAATTAGCATCAACACCTACTCTAGGTTCTGTGGAGATGAGAGGTGTGGCTTTAATGTGGGGTGAAAACATACAGTATTGAGTGTGAGGAAATAACAGTCCACCCACATAACCCGGTCCTGTCTGACCACTTCTTAATAACTTTTAAATTTACTTTAACTGACCATCTTAAATCAGAAAGAAAATTTCATTATAGTAGAGCTTTATCAGACAATGCTGTAACAATTTCTAAAGAATCTGTTCCATTCTTACTTTCCTTAGTGTCTCAGGGTAACACAGTGGATGGCAGCAAATCTATCTCTAACCCTTCAGAAATTGATGATCTGGTTCACAGCGTTACGTCCTCATTGCGTTTGGCATTAGATAGTGTAGCCCCCTTAAAAAAGAAAGTGGCTAGCCATAGGAGGCTTACTCCTTGGTTTAACGCAGAGTTGCGTACTTTAAAACAGAATACTAGGAAGTTGGAGAGAAAATGGCGCTCTACACACCTAGACGATTCCTATTTAACCTGGAATAACAGTCTACTGCTGTATAAAAAGACCCTTCGACAAGCTAGAACAGCATATTTTTCATAATTAGTAGAGGCGAATAAAAACAATCCTAGGTTTCTTTTTAGTACAGTTGCCAAACTTACACAGAGTCATAGCTCTGTTGAGCCAACTATTCCCCCAGCTCTTAGCAGTGATGATTTTATGGGATTCTTCATAAATAAAATTAATTCTATTAAAAATAAAATCACTGGCATCCTCCCAAACATGATTACTTCTTCCTCAGTAAATGAGGCAGTATCGGAAAGAACTGTAGAACATCAGTTGTGCTTAGGCTGTTTTGATTCAGTCGAGCTTTCGGAATTATCAAAAATATTAGCCTCATCTAAACCTTCAACTTGTATGTTGGACCAAATCCCAACCAAATTAATTAAGGAAGTGTTCCATTTGGTTCCTGGCCCCATTTTGGATATGATGAATCTATCCTTAGTAAACGGATACGTACCACAGGAATTTAAAATAGCTGTAATTAAACCTTTACTCAAGAAACCTTCCCTTGATCAAGATGACTTAGTGAATTACAGACCTATATCTAACCTTCCTTTCTTATCCAAAGTCCTTGAGAAAATTGTTGCTAATCAAGTCTGGGAGCATCTAAACAGTAACGAGCTGTTTGAAGAGTTTCAGTCAGGTTTTAGAGCTCATCATAGTACTGAAACAGCACTGGTGAAGGTTACTAATGATATTCTCATGGCCTCAGATAATGGACTTGTGTCTGTTCTGGTTTTGTTAGATCTCAGTGCTGCTTTTGACACAGTCGATCATAATATTCTCTTAGAAAGGCTTGAACATGTTGCAGGGATCAAAGGAACAGCACTAGAGTGGTTTAAATCATATTTGTCTAATAGATTCCAGTTTGTTCATCTAAATGATAAATCTTCTTCACTCTCAAGGGTTACTTGTGGAGTTCCACAGGGTTCTGTGCTTGGACCAATTCTGTTCACCATATATATGCTCCCAATTGGTAGAATCATTAGACAGCATGGGATACATTTCCACAGCTATCCCGATGATACACAACTATATTTATCCATAAATCCTGATGAACCCAGTCAGTTGGGTAGATTACAGGCATGTCTGGAAGACATAAAAACATGCATGACCCTAAACGTTTTGATTTTAAATTCTGACAAAACAGAAGTTGCTGTCTTTGGACCAGAAGTTCTTAAACAGAAACTGATTAGTCAATCACTTCATCTGGATGGCATTAAATTGGCCCCCAGTAATAACGTAAAGAACCTCGGCGTTATTTTTGACAGAGACTTGACATTTAAATCCCATATTAAACAGGTTTCTAGGATTTCTTTCTTTCACCTCCAAAATATTGCTAAAATTAGAAACATCCTGTCAAGGACTGATGCTGAGAAACTAGTCCATGCATTTGTTACCTCAAGGCTGGACTACTGTAATTCTTTACTATCAGGTAGTCCACAAAATGCCATTAAAAGCCTTCAGTTGATCCAAAATGCGGCAGCAAGAGTTCTGATGAATATTAAAAAGAGAGATCACATTTCTCCTGTTTTAGCTTCCCTTCATTGGCTCCCTGTTAAATCCAGAATAGAATTTAAGATCCTTCTTCTTACATACAAAGCCCTTAATAATCAGCTCCATCATACATCAGAGATCTAATTGTTCCTTATGTTCCTAACAGAGCCCTTCGCTCTCAGACTGCAGGTTTACTTGTGGTTCCTAGTATTTCTAAAAGTAGAATGGGAGGCAGATCTTTTAGTTATCAGGCTCCTCTCCTGTGGAACCAGCTCCCAGCTTTAGTCCGTGAGGCAGACACTCTGTTTACTTTTAAGGCCAGGCTTAAAACTTTCCTTTTTGATAAAGCTTATAGTTAGAGTGGCTAAGGTCATCCTGAGCTATCTCTGTAGTTATGCTGCTGTAGGCTTAGACTGCTGGAGGACAGACTGACCACTTTTCTTCACTCTGCTACTTCCTTTTCTCCTACGACTCTCCAGTTGTATTACAGTACATTCTGTTATTTTGACTGTTAACTTTGTGTTCTCTCAGTGTTTTTCTCTCCATAGTAGATATACCTGGTCTGGTATCCTGCTTGGCTGCAATGCCCTGTTGGACGGGGGACATCGACTGGGATGATCCTCCCAGTGGCTGAACATCCACTGTGTCCTGTTATCAACTTTTTACTTTCTGTAACATAGAAAGTTCTCTTATATCAGATCTTCTGTTCCTTCTGTGTCTCTGCTCTGTCTTCTCAAACCCCCAGACGGTCGTGGCAGATGGCCGCTCCTACTGAGCCTGGTTCTGTTGGAGGTTTCTTCCTGTTAAAGGGGAGTTTTTCCTCTTCCTTCGTCGCTACATGCTTGCTCAGTATGAGGGATTGCTGAAGGATTGCTGTGGTTGGAAAGTCTGCCCAACCTCACGCCAATGACTGGCGCAATCTGCTGGGATTCCTTAAATAGGAAACTGTTTAACTGATTGGAATGTTTGTATGAATGTATTGAAATTACTTCTTGTTAAGTGCCTTGAGATGACATCTGTTGTGAATTGGCGCAATATAAATAAACTGAATTGAATTGAATTGAAGGCAGAATTCATATTTGGTGGAAGTCGGCCATTTTCCTTGGTTTCCTGCAGCATTCTGTGGAATGTTGGTGCCAGAATATTCCAGAATTCTTTATAGAACTCTTTATATTCTTTATCTGCTGGAAATCCATCTGGGCCTGGAGCCTTTTTACTGGGCATGCTTTGGAGGGCCTCCTGGAGTTCAGCAGCTGTTAGTGGTGAATCCAGGGCCATCACTTGACTTTCAGATAATTTAGGTAGTGTTACATTATCCAAAATTTTTTCAATTTGATGATCTGATGGGTTTATCTCTGGTTGGTATAAAGCCTTGTAAAATTCTTTAAAGGTGTTGTTTATTCTTCTGGGATCATATACTGTATTCCCGGTCGGATCTTTAATAGCAGATATAGTTGTTTTCTCTTTATTAATTTTAAGCTGGTTAGCCAAAAATCTACCTGATTTATTAGCCCCTGGCTGTGGTCCTGGCTGGAGGTCGGCCGGTGTGGGTGTCTCTGTTGCCGGTGCCTGTGCGTGGGGTTTGGGGTCGGCTGGTGGCCAATGTGTGCTGCAGTTTTCCCCCCTCTCTGGGCCGGCTCTCATTGCCGATGTCTGGATGGAGTACCGCATTGTTTGTGTGTTGGGGTGTTGGGCTGGTGGTTTTTCTCTCCGATTCGGCCTCTCGTTTACACTATGAAGGGAAAACGGGGGGGCCAAAACGCAGCTTTTGGAAAACGGCTTCCAGAGTGGAGAGTTCTGAAAACGCTGGGTGATTTGTTGTCATGTAAATGCAAGCCGGAGACTTTTGAAAACGATGACGTCACTGCCAGCCACCTACGCACGTGTTGCACGTGTTGCACGTGTTGCACTTGCGCACTCCGCCTTTCTACAAAAAAACAACAATGGCGGATCCAGGTATGCTGTTACTACTGATGCAGCTTCTGAAGTAATTTGGTCTCTGTAAGCAAAACTTAGTGATCACCACGCTTCTATGCGATCGCCAACGGAAACGCATACAGTACATGCGTTATATAATCAATACGCCTTTATTTAAGCAGAGGAAAACTACAAGAAGACGGTGAAATGTTTATTTTCTGGGTTGTGAGGGGGAAACCTTGGAACACTGCATACACGGGGCACACTGCCATCTAAAGGCCGGGCATATGTACTACATTGTTTTCCATCGCGCGCCCTGTCGTGTAAACGCAGTGCGTTTTCACCCGCATATTCAAACACTAATGGCAACGTTGTCGTGTAAACAGCCCCTCATTCCTCTCCTCATGAGGGGAGGGGGTGGAGGTGCTTGACCAAAAAAAACCACCCCAGTACATAGTAAGCACATTTTTCAAACAGTCACAAGAGAGACATACGGTATCTGTGGGGAAAGGAGGTGGGGTGGAGGATCTCCTGCACCATAGAGCATGAAGGGCGAGCACGTTGAGATCCAAGAATGTGTGCGTGTCTGTGGTAGTAGTGAACGTGGATGCGTGTGTGCGTCAGTAATAGTGAACTTTCACTCAGTCCCATGTAAGGAGAGGGGAGGGTGGGCATTGTTATGTGCATTGTTAGCTTAGCATGGAGCCGTTAGCTCAACGGGGTGCGCATTCTTGTTAACAAGCATTGACTTGTATCCACAAAAAGGTTATCATACTGGATTATTTTCTTTCTCCAGTACCTTCTATCAGTACTTTTTACATCTTCAGCTTACATTTTGAGAAGACTGATAATAGTGATATGAAGCACTTGTAGATACGAGTCAATGCTTGTTAACACAAGAATGCGGACCCCCTTGAGCTAACGGCTCCATGCTAAGCTAACAATACACGTACGTGGCCATTTCTAATGTAAAGTCGACATTTAAAGCTTTAAATATACTTCAAATGCGTTTTCACCGGCATATTCAAACAAAAACGGCAACGTTGTCGTGTAAACAGCCCCTAAGTCACGGCCTTCTATTTCCGATCCTTGGGTCCTGACAAAAAATAAATTAATCAGAGGCAATGGAGCAATAAAACTTTTTTTCTTATCCCGTTTGAAATCAGAATCAGAATCAGAATCAGCTTTAATGGCCAAGTATGACACATACAAGGAATTTGACTCCGGCAACTTTTCTCTCCAGTACAGAACTTAAATAAGTGAAATAAAGAAATAAATACAAATAAATAATAAAGGATAATATATACACCAAACTGGGGTTATTTTACAGTGAGTATGTACAGCAGTGCAGAGTTATAGTTTATTGTTATGTGAATGGACTCACACTCTGTGACTACACAGAGTTCATCAGAGCGACAGCCTGGGGGAAAAAACTGTTCTTGTGTCGGGTGGTTTTGGCGTACAACGCTCTGTAACGCCGGCCTGACGGGAGGAGCCTAAACAGATTGTGGCCAGGGTGTGAGGGGTCTGTGGTGATTTTTCTGGCCCGCTTCTTGACCCTGGACTGGTACAGGTCCTGAATGGAGGGAAGATCAGTACCTATGATCCTCTCTGAGGACCTGACTGTTCTCTGCAGTCTGTCCTTGTCTTTTCTGGTGGTGGATCCGAACCAGACAGAGATGGATGAGGTCAGGACAGACTGGACTATTGCTGTGTAGAAGATGGTCAGCAGTTCCTGAGGCAGTTTGAACTTTCTGAGCTGACGCAGAAAGTACAGCCTTTGCTGGGCCTTCTTTCTTATGCAGGTAATGTGGGAGGTCCACTTCAGGTCCCGTGTGATGGTGGATCCTAGGAACCTGAAAGACTCCACTGTGGGGACTGGCCTGTTGATGAATATGAGAGGAGATGTTGATGGGGGTCTCTTCCTGAAGTTCACTGTCATCTCCACAGTTTTGAGCCGGTTTAGCTCCAGGTGGTTCTGACTGCACCAGAGGACCAGCTGTTCCACTTCCCCTCTGTATGCAGACTCGTCACCGTCACGGATGAGTCCAATGATGGTGGTGTCATCTGCAAACTTCAGGAGTTTCACAGAAGGGTCCCTTGACGTGCAGTCAGTGGTGTAAAGGGAGAAGAGCAGTGGGGAGAGAACACATCCCTGGGGGGCGCCGATGCTGAGGGACCGGGAGCTGGATGTGAAGCTACCCAGTTTCACCTGCTGCCTCCTGTCAGTCAGGAAACTGGTAATCCACTGACAGGTGGAGGGAGGCACGTTGAGCTGGGACATTGAACCATGGTTTGAACATATGATGTCCGTGAATTTTAAAGACACATTTTGATGTAGAGAAAACGCTCATTTTCGACCGGCAGCAAAAGTTACTTTAGGTTTTGTGTAAAAACATTTAGTGGACTACAGCTGAAGAAGAAGAAGGAGAAAAATGGCCGTGATATTAGCTGGCTTCGCATTAAACAGGGAGAAAAACCATCATAAATGTGGGAAGTGGGAGCAATGCAGGGGGAGAAATAGTTGGTTGAGTGAGAACCAGCATGCAGGTCCACAAGATCTCGGTGAGTATTTTAAGTGCTAGCTAGTCCTAGCTAGCGTTAGCTCCGTGACGTCATATATGAGACTTCTGATTTGTTGGCATTTTAATTGTGAACTTTTACAATCAAATAAATCCCAAATCACTTGACAAACACATGATTAGTTGTAATTTAAATTGAGGCACATCATATGTGTGATTCAGGATGTAAGACAAAGTGGACCAGAAAATAACTTTTATTGCTCCATTGAATTCCATTCATTTTTTTTTTCGGCCAGGGGACCAATGGGGAAACAGGAAGGGGAGGAGACTTAGGCTCCCCATTCAAGCGGGGTTATTTCAAATAACTGCAACGGTAGAAAAGGTCTGCACCCCCTGCTGTCATGGAGGGGAATTGCTTTGCAACACTGGAGAAGTATAAAAGGAAAACATCTCCGTCAATATGTGTGAGTGTGAGTGCAAACTTGCTGAATGAGAATCATAAGCTAGGTTTAAGCTTAACAGACTGTGTGACAATGGATGAAAAAAAGTGTAACTGGTATCTGGAGAAGAATATAATTTAAGTAAAGTATTTCCAGCTAGTTGCCTCTGATATGTTTAAGTAATCAGCAGACTTCTTCTCATGTTAATTGGAGGTTGGCAAACAAATCGAGCTGCGCTCTTATTTGTGGTCATTGACATTTAGTTTGGCTGCCTTGCATTGTTGTAACACCTCCACCCAGGGGCGTAACCATCACCTCAGAAGTGAGGGGGAGACATTTTTAGATTCATAGCCAACAAAATATCTGGTATGAAGGGAGATGGCTAAAAGTTCTAAAGACTAATAAACTAAAGAAGGCTCAGGATGGCTGACCCTGGTGGGATACCTATTAAAATATAGACGAAAAATATTTTGGAGTGGGAATGAGAGTACTTCTGAAATATTTTTATAAACCCTGTTCTGATACCTAACAAAACAAAACAGAAGTAATTACTTTTGGACCTAAAGAGGAAAGATCAACAGTCAGCACACAGCTTCAGTTAATCCAGCTAGAAACTACAGATCAGGCCTGAAATCTAGGTGTAGTAATGGACTCAGACCAGAACCTCCAGGGTCACATAAAGGTCAATAACAAGGTCAGCCTTCTATCACCTGAAGAACATTTCTAGGATTAAAGGACTGATGTCACAACAGGACCTCGAAAAACTCATCCATGCGTTTATCTTTAGGCGGATTGATTACTGCAACAGTGTCTTCACAGGTCTGCCTAAAAAGTCAATCAGACGCTCCAGACGCTCCAGAACGCTGCTGCTCGTGTTCCTCACTAGAACCAGGAAACCAGAGCGCATCACCCCAGACCACTCAGGTCCTCTAATTCCAGTCTCCTCAACATCCCTAGAATCAGAACCAAACATTTAGAGTTGCCTTTAAGTAATTCTTTGTTGTATCATGTTTTGTGTATTCTTCTTGTTTTACTGCTGTTTTTGCATTATATACTTTGTAATGCTTTGATGTATCTGTGTGTGCTTCTTTATTGCTGTTTTTACTTTAAATGCTTTGTCTGTGTTTTACTATTTTTATTTTACCACTTAATCAAGTAAAACACCTTGAATTACTTTGTTGAAAGTGTGCTATACAAATAAAATTGCCTTGCTTTACTGTGAAAACAGGAGGTGAAAAATATCAAACCTGTGTGATTTTCAGCTCAACGCCTGGTGAGGCAGAAAACTCACTGAGAATTAGCAGCACACAGCGAGCTATCTGCTGAGCAAACGGCTTTGAATGACTTTTTGTTTAGCAGATTGCTCTCGTGTGTGGCAGGCTTTAGGTATTCGTAAATTCTAGCTATTTGCAGGGAGCTGTGGTCCGCTGTAAACTCTTCTAATGTAGCTGTCTTTTTGCTTAGGGTCATTGAAGGTGAACCTCCATCCCAGTCCCAAGTGTTTTCCAGCCTCTAACAGGTTTCCTTCCAGGATTGTCTTGTATCTCCAACCATCTTCCCACCAACTCTGACTACCTCTACATTAATACAGCAAATAATAATATTGATTTTTAAGCTTTAAAAGTAATTTTCTTGCCTCAAGCAGACAGCTGAAGTGGATTCTTACAGATGACTAATGTCCTCTTCTAACCTGGTCCCCTCAGCTATAATACCAATAATAAATTGTAAACACTTTTATAATGTTTAATCTAAACATGCTCAGGTTCAGAAGATGACCATAAGAGAAGCAGTTATGCTCCTGGATATCAAAGCCTTCTGTGTTTGTGTGCCACCTGGCAGGAGAGCTTCTAACCTGAGTGTACCTGTAGATAAAAGACGTACGGCTGCTGATAAGGGAGGTGCAGGTCTGTGGCAGCAGGATTTATGTTTCTCATCAAACATCCCTCTGCGTTTACAGATTCCTCTCATCTGTGATTTCCAGATTCAACATTCAGCTCTACTTTAACTACAAAACAGCGAGCTAAAACGATCAGAGAAAAAAACAGTTCACCTTCACAACGAGACGCCACAACTCAGGCAGATAAACAAACTTAATCTGATCTGTGTGTAAACATCGGCAGAAACAGATACACACAAACGCCACCGGGGGGAGGTGTTTGGCGAAGTGTATGAGAAGATAAGTACAGTGGTGTGGGCATTTGTGACCGTCAGGACTTTAAATGATTCCTTTGACTTTCATGCATGAAGGGATGCAGTTCTGGAACCCTGATCCATATACAACAAGGCTGGCTTTGTGAGTGCACTGCTGCGTGTCCGTCCCCTACCAGGCTCCTTTAAAGGACGCACATCTCAGGGGGCACATCTGATAAGTCTGAGACACACAGGAGCTCACACAGTCACAGCGATAACAGAGGTGTTCGCCATCCTGCGCCAATGTCACAGCTCTGTGTGTAACCCAGATCATCTACACAAACACTCTCACACCTTTGTCCAAACATCTGATGCTGCCCAAATCCACAAGAAAAGATCATTTAGGCTTCAAAGCACCACAAATCACAAGTAGGCAAATAAAACTAAGGAAATCTCAAAGGAAAAACAATCATCGCTATTTTTTAGGAAAACACTGGTTCTATGATCAGCTTTACTGTAGCATACTTGCTTCCAACATGCTCCAACAAGAAATATCTAACCTGTTTCTATTACCCTAAACATTCAAACTGCTTGTAGCAGCACCTTTACTGGCTACAACATGATGAAGCTGTCCTTAGGGACCACAGCACTGGAATAGATTAGGACCCAAGGCTGCAGAACAAGCCCAAATTATCACCCCTCAGCACCATGCTTGACTTCAGTCTCATGTGTCTAATGGAAGCCTTTTAGAAAACCTGTGCTTCATTCAGACGCAGTTTGGCAAACCAGCCTCTTATTTTCTCTCTTTAAGTCTAACATTGACATGACGAGTGAAGCCTGCAGCGTTTTAGCTGGAGCTCTTGGTCTTTTTGCATGTTCTCTGAGCATGTCGGATCAACCCCACAATTTAATCAGTTGTTTCTGGTCCCATTGCGGTCACTTCCAAAATCCATTCATAACTTTTTGAGTTATGTTGCTAACAGACAGACAAACAGATGGGCACGAAAAAATGACCTCCTGGCAGAGGTAATAAAAAATCTTCTGTGTACAGTCTTTCTGTGTAAATATCTCATGTTACAACACGAAAACATGTGGTTTATAATCAGGTGCGGTCAATAGTCTGAAAATGACTTTACTTTTGGGCGATTTCTCCTCAGCTACAGCTCCCCTCTCTTCTGAAGGCTCCATCTTGGGTCCAGAGCTGTTTTTAATATTTTTAGTACAGGGTTAGATTTAAATAAGTTTTTCATTGCTATGTTGATGATGTTTAAATATAACCTCCACTGTCTGACTGTCCGTCATGTCACCAATACTGGCTTCACTTCACTGGCATCTGGTGCCCTACAATACAGAGGAATTTAAAATGTTGTTGGTTTTTAAACGCCTTAATGGACCGACACCCTAATAGCTCTCAGAACTGCTTAATTTACATAGTATAAATGACATAATATAACAACATAATCATTTCATATATTTTTTAGACACTCATTATTATTTCCTAACCTAGCCTCCTACAATGTAGGTTTTTATGGATCCACTTTTTATCAATGTAAAGATTGTGTATTTAACACTTTTCTCAAACCAGTACCCTCTGGAGCAGCAAACTGTCCAAACTTCTTCTTTTATAGATGATGATGCATTAATAAAAGCCCATTTAGTTAGCCTGGGTCCTGATCTCCCTATTACTGTATTTTCCATACACTCTAGCAGCAGTTCTTCATTTAACCTTACAGACAGCGTTAGAACTCTGACTGACCAGGAGATCAGAACTAAAGCTTTCAAAAGTTACAACTCCACCAAAGAGCACATCTACTGCTCATATACTGTATAAACAACAGAATAAACACATTACACACAAACATTCAGTAAAAGGCAGTAATAATTGTGAAAATGATTTTGTCATTTACTTCTTTCACTTTATCTAATAAAGCTGCTTCCTTTAAATATGCTATTGCTTTTTATTTCCTTCCCAATTCATTTCCTTCCATTTTAC
This sequence comes from Valencia hispanica, assembly GCA_963556495.2. Taxonomy (NCBI): domain Eukaryota; kingdom Metazoa; phylum Chordata; class Actinopteri; order Cyprinodontiformes; family Valenciidae; genus Valencia; species Valencia hispanica. The sequence continues at coordinate 57,308,652 of OY747707.1, read as the reverse complement.
TGCTTAGGTTTTACTCTCACTAAAGTTACATTTCAAGATTTATTTCTTGGTGATTTCTTATTATTTAACCATGGAATTTTCTTCCTCCATGTGGTATTCCACAGAACTGTGTGATTCTGTGTTAGCAAACACAGAGGTGTTGGTGAGAATGTGTGGAGGAAGCAGCAGTTGGAGCAGTTCTTGAAGAAGAAGAAGAAGAAGAAGAAGAAGAAGAAGAAGAAGAAGAAGAAGAAGAAGAAGAAGAAGAAGAAGAAGAAGAAGAAGAAGAAGAAGAAGAAGAAGAAGAAGAAGAAGAAGAAGAAGAAGAAGAAGAAGAAGAAGAAGAAGAAGAAGAAGAAGAAGAAGAAGAAGAAGTTACCTTGACATCTCTGTGGATGATGTTGTTGTCGTGACAGTACCGCAGTGCCTCAAGGATCTGCCTCATGTAGTGGCTGAAATCAATAAACCATACAGTTATTATTAGGTCCCAGTTCACCTGGAAGAGATAAACAGTAGCGCTCTGAAAGTATTCATACCCCTTAAACATCAGACAGACAGACAGACAGAAACTTGATCACCTTGCACCATTTCCCCTAATGTTGGTCTGACACAAATCCCCCAGAACACATAGAGATCTGTAGTTGTAAAAGAACCCATGCTTACCTGGCCACTGCTTCACTGTAGACAAAGCCAGCATCTGCCCTCTTCACAATCTCGAAGCATAGGTCTGCCCCATCCATGCTAGCAGAGACAGAGAGTAGGAGATGATCAGAGAGGTGTTGGTGGGTGGGGTTTATTCTGAGACAGGTGAATGTGGGAGGGGCAGGTCAGAGGAAGAGAAGCTGGAATTATGTGTGACGTTGAACTCACAAAAAAATCACTAAACCCACTGTGATGGAGCTGGATGGATCCTGTGACGTTCTCTGTTTGCTCTCTGGAGTTCAACAAGTTTTTGAACTCGTGTCTTTCTCAGAACCCAACAATGAGTATCATCAGCAGTAAAAAGCTAAAGATGAGAGTTTCAGAGAGCTCAGTCCGTTCCAGGACCGCAGGAGAAAACAGGCATTTTCTGATGAGTCGAATAACAAAAAGTCTGCAAAAATGAAATTTAGATGAGGCCTGAAGTAAATGTAACTCAAGTTATGTGCTTTGTTCATGCTGGGTGGAGATGAGGGTATGTTCCAAACCTGGCTCCTTACAGAAGGTCTTAGGGAACATCAGCTCAGTGCCAGGAGGACAACAGGAAGACAGGAGCTGCTCTGGCTTTAGAAGCTGAGTTATACCCTCATGTTGCCCCCAAACTCTCTCCCTTCTTCCACTGTTTACCCACAAAATTAAACTACTGAAGAACTACATGTAGTAATATCAGCAGTGCAGCAGAAAGATAAAATAATACATAATAATGTCTATTATTGCACTAGAAGGAGCAGAATTGCACATTTGGATGTCATACGGAGTAATTGTGCAGTGTGATAGAACAGCCTACGGCGGTCCAGAGGGAGGACGGGTGTTGTTCTAAAGGAGTTAGCTCAAGGCTACTACAGGATGTTCACTTGGTCAACCTCCTTCTGTTTGCAGTCTCCTCCATCCTCTCCCTGTCTGCGCTGCGCTGCGCTGCGCTAATCCCTCCCTCCCTCCCTACCACATTATGGCATAAAGAAATATAGAGCCAATCACGCTAACACAGATACATATTCAGAAAAAACTTTCAAATATCTAAATAGTGCTGAAGACTTTGGTTTTCACCCCTATATTTTAGTCCTGATCCTTGTTTGGACACTGAACTCATATGAAATATGAGAGATTATGATCCCTTATTAAATCACAATCACCACAACCTCCTATTGATAGATGTTATTTACAGCAGCTACCCAACATCTCTTTTCGGAAGGGATTTTGGGAAATGACTTTCCTTGGTGGTCAAAATGGGCTGATGAAGGCTCAGTACGAAAAGACAAACGGTTCCAGGTCACACCCCTAAGGGGACGTTTCTCAGCAAAACTGAGGTTTTTCTCTCCGATTCAGCCTCTCATTTACACGACAACGGGAAAACGGGGGGTGAAATCGCAGCTTTTGGAAAATGGCTTCCAGAGTGGAGAGTTCTGAAAATGCTGGGGGATTCATTGTCATGGAAACACAAGCCGGAGACTTTTGAAAAAGATGAGGTCACTGCCAGCCACCTACGGACGTGTTGGACTTGCACACTCCGCCTTTCTACAGAAAAACAACAATGGCGGATCTACTGATGCAGCTTCTGAAGTTATTTGGTCTCTGTAAGCAAAACTTAGAGATCATCAGGCTTCTATGCGATTGCCAACGGAAACGCATACAGTACGTGCGTTAAATAATCAATACGCCTATATTTAAGCAGAGAACTACAAGAAGACCACCATTGTTAGTTATCTTGAAATGTTTCTTTTCCGGGAGACCCAGACGATGAACAAATGGCTCCTTTCTTCATGTAAAAGTTGTTTTTCTTCTGGGTCAGTTTAAGATGGTAAATCCAGTCTAACAAGTCAATGAGGCCAGTAAAGATGCACCCTTATCTGTATTTGAGGTCCAAAACATTCCCAGTATTAAACTTAATGCCTATCATTAGACTTCCAGAACCAGGCTCACATCCAGTAAGCAGTGAGTTAGAACCGCTCTGCCCAAAATGATGATCAGGATGTCTTATTAAAGCCTACTTAGTGCAGCTCACCAGTATCACTGGCCGAGAAACAGCCACACAGCATAATGCTGCCACCACCATGCTTCACATTGTAAATAGTGTTTATAGGTATAAAAGCCAGTTCTCCACTAAACACCTGCCTCATCATAGTGGTCAATATAGTCTTTGTATTTCTCTGACCTGAAAAATCAGAACTCCTAGCTCTCATACTGCACTTCTAAAAGACATCTAGATCCGTAACTCTCTGTCTCCAATCAGTTCCTTGGACTTTCTCATTGTTCTAACGAGTCCTGTGCTGACAAACAGAAACTTCATTTTCTTCTAAGTCATGATCATTAACAACAAGTTACCAAGCAGATGGTACAACCACACTAAGTGCCATAATTGTCAGCTAAGAACAAGATGGAGCCAAGGAAGGCAGCATCGGTGCTTGGCTCTCTAGAAGTTTACATGGGTTTATTCTGCTCTTTGCCACTTTTCTGTGGTCACTTATATTTACATCTAAAATGTCTTTAAAGTCCAACTAAAGTCAAGTTTCTTGTTTGTGTGCACAAATTTGACAAACAAAGCTTACTCGGATCCTAAAACCAGGACTGCCATTCCCACTGCTCACCAAACCTGGATGATGCCTCATTGTGAAAGACGTGTTCTGGAATTTCAGCTGCAAAATCCTGATAGGATGAGATTAAGAGATAAACAACAACAAAGCACTGACCTATCCTTCCTTGTGTCAGTGATCCCGACTGGTGTTGGTAGTGTAATGGTGTTATGCACCATCTGATCATCATTTAAACACCATAGCTTACCTTAGTATTGTTTTTGACCATGTCCATTGCTTTATAACCATCTATCTTCTGATGGCTGATGCACCTTGTCCCAAAGCTCATAGTGGTTTCCTGAACGTCACAATGAGTTCACTGTACCTAAACAGCCTTCACACTCACCACGTCTCAGTCCCTTTCAGAGAGATTCACATCACTGATGTTCAGCCAGCAAATCTGCAACTGTGTGATTCCATCATGTCAATACGGAGCAGAATCTCTCAGGAATGTGTCTGACACCTTGTTGACACAAAGAATTATGGGAGCTCTTTATCCCTAATAAAGTGGCATGTAAGACATGTACATCTTGCATATGGAGGTCTTTGGAGCAGTTACAAGAAGAGAAAGCTAAGGTACAGTAGAACTAGACATGACTTTGTGGATAGAAGGATAGAAGTAGATAAAAGTGATGAGTAACAGATACCTCCATCTAAATCAATAAGTAATGAGTGCATGAACTGGGAGAGAAAATAAGCTAATCTTTGAATAAACTCAGTCAGAGCCAGTCTAATCTGATTTCATCTCAGAAATCCTCAGTAAACACTCTTTGCAGCGAGATGAGGATATCAGCGCCCAGTCTCAGCTTCACAATCTAACTAAACATCCCTTTGGAGTGATTTACATGAGAGAGCCAGTAATGAAACCATGTGAGCCCAGTTAGGACCAAACTGCATCCTGAAGTGATTCCCTTTCTCTCTGCACGTAACCGTGATCAATAAGCCGCTGGGAATGAATACAGCTCACACAAACAGCTGATTGAACAGATCATCCATTCATTTGGTCTTTGCTTATATCTCATCATTTAGCTGCTTTAATTCTTCTGCCAGTTCCTGTGGAGCTGCTCTTCATGGTCTGAGGCTCTGCAGCACTTTAACGTAGCTGTTTTCTCCACACTGCTGATTAGTGAGGACTGGGACCTGGAACAGAGAAGGGCCCCACCAGGTAGTCTGCATTGGCTCACTTATCTGTTCTCCCCTCAAAGGGCTGCAGAGCTCCAAGAACATCTGCTATGTGGAGCAGCATGTGTGTGGAAAACGGGCACAAAAAAAGCTCTGAAAGCATGAAAATCCCTTTAAATGGAGCTCACTTGCATTTCCTTCAAAGTCCCCTCTCTTTGCGTGTGATAGAGCGGCGTGCGCGGGCCAAGCATTTGCCTGTTCAGCGATAACAGAATTACACGATAAAGGAATTAGTTCTGGAAGAGCGGGAATGATGAAGATAGAGCTTGGCCGGGAGGAGCTCCGGGGAAGGGGCGGCTTTTAGAAAAGCTGGAGGTAGCAGCTAGTGTGGAATCTTAATCTTATCTTTTCTTCTTTGCCATATATGTGGGGCCGCTCTGTCTCTCCTGATTTCTCTCACCGCCACCCATCCTCAGCTTTCTTATATCTGTGCTGATTACATAAAACTGCTACAGGACACACTTCTTCTCCATCTCCTCGCTGTGTGGACTCCTTTCCCAATCCCACCTCGTCGTCCTATTCTATTTAAAATAGTGTGATATCCCCCTCCTATGTAACAGATGTCGAGGTTTTTTTCCTACCACTGATCCCCTCCCTCTATGTGTGCTCTTTCGATGCGACCTGGCAGCGAGAGCTTACAATTCAAACACCATGTAGAGCATGCCGTCTGAGCTGTAGGTCTCCAGCAGCTCCACGATGTGGGGGTGCTTCAGCATGTGGCAGATGCTGGCCTCTCTCTTCAGATCTGAGAAAACAGAAAAAGACCAGATACACAGTGAGCACTTGATCTAAAAATGAAGTAAGACCACAGTTATTATTATTATTATTATTAGGCCATAAAAATTATTGTTGGTCATTTTCATGATGATTGTTTAGGATATAAACTGGTACAAATGCTACAACCTGCAGGAATTATGCAATAAGCCAGTTGATTTAATACTGATAACGATGATTATGAATGGATTGTAGTTAGAGCAATGGAAACAGTCGTGCAGATGAGATCACCCTGATGTAGAACATGGAGGACTGTCCCTGTGCCCAGGGTGTTCTTTGGTTCAAGGACCACTTGTCATCAGATGACTTGTACAAGTTGGGATGCTCCAGCATCCAGGGAAAAGATATAAAAATGTCCATTATGGTGATTAATGTGAAATTCTGAATAGTATTCAAGCTTCTTCTGTTCACCTTCAAGACCATTAACAACCTCGCTCCTCCTTACCTTTCTGACCAGTATTTCTTCTGTCCACCTCAGCACTAAGGGAAGCAGAGCTTTCAGCTGATCTGCTCCCAGGTTCTGGAGCTCTCTTACCCCAGACTGAAGAAACTTTGGTTCTCTCCTTCAGTTTAAATCTCAACTCAATCTGTTCAAGTCTGCATATTCACTGTGAACCTATTGTTCTTTTTTTCTGATTCTTTGTTCACTCGTTGTTCTATTATTGGTTTTTACTGTATTGTGACCCTGTAAGTGACCCTGGGTGTCTTGAAAGGCGCTTTCAAATAAAATGTCGTCATTCAATTCTGTTTATTTTATTGTGCAAATTTACAACACACTTTATCTCAAGGCACTATAAAAAAAGTCATTTCAATTCAATCATCCATACATTCCAATGAATCCTTCAGTTTATTATCCCAGGTTAAAAGTTTTCTACCAGCTGATTCCACGGGGGTAAGCCGTATTGCGTCATTTCCTGTTGTCACTGTTGCGCTCCCTGTAAACTGGTTGGTGTTCAGACTCTCTTGAATTGATCTTATTTTCTCTGTGCTGAGGCCTTTCTAAGTTATTTTAACACACAAGCTACTAAAACACACGTTTTGTGGTGGTGTACTTTACGTTTTGGGAACTCCTTGTGTTTCACACAGCTTTTCTTGGGGTGGTAAGGTCTCGCTAGCTCAGTTAGCTTAGCTTCATTGCGGCTATCGCTACTCTTCTTTCTCCTGTCTCTAACTCTTCTCTTCTCTCTTGCTCTCTCTGTCAGATGTTTAGTTACTTCCCTGCCTCCTTTAGTGATAATGGTAACTGTAATAAATGTAATATTTTTGTAGCTTTGGAGGCGAGGGTATCAGAATTAGAAGCACGGCTCCGTGCTGTTGAAAAACCAGCAGATAGCCGAAGCCCATTAGCCAGCGCGGAGCCAACAAGGATAGAACCCCCTAGCTGTCCTCCGGTAGAGCCCGCGCAGCCAGGACCTCAGGCTGGTTGGGTGACTGTACGTAGGAAGCATAGTTCTAGGACCCAGCCCACGGGCCACCACCAACCGGTCCGCGTTTCTAACAGATTTTCCCCGCTCAGCGACACACCCGCTGAGAAGCCGACCCTGGTAATTGGCAGCTCCATAGTCAGAAACGTGGCATTAGAGACACCATTGACCATAGTCAAATGTTTGCCAGGGGCCAGAACGGGCGACATCAAATCCTACCTGAAACTGCTGGCTAAAGATAAGCGTAAATACAGTAAGATTGTTATTCACGCTGGCGGTAATTACACCCGGTTACGCCAATCGGAGGTCACTAAAATTAGTGTTGCTTCGGTGTGTAAGTTTGCCAAAACAATGTCAGACTCGGTAATCTTTTCTGGTCCCCTGCCTGATCGGACCAGTGACGACATGTTTAGCCGCATGCTGTCATTCCATCAATGGTTGTCTGGGTGGTGTCCTGCAAACGATGTGGGCTACATTTATAACTGGAGAACATTTTTGGGAAAACCTGGTCTGATCCGGAGAGACGGCATCCATCCCACTTTGGATGGAGCAGCTCTTCTTTCTAGGAATATGGCCGAATTTATTAGTCCTCCAAAACACTGACAACCCAGGGTCAAGACCAGGAAGGAGAGTCGTAGTTTAACCCACCTCTCTGCTGCTTCTGTACTGTTACCCACCCATTACCCTTTAGAAACAGTGTCTTGCCCACGGCTAAAATTAAATGGATTAAAAGTTAAGCCAACAAAAGCAAATTATGGAAGTCTCATAAAAATAAATAGAACTTTGACTGAACAGAAAAATAAATCTATTAAATGTGGTTTATTAAACATAAGATCTCTCTCCTCAAAGACTTTGTTAGCAAATGACTTGTTTTGTGATAATCACATTGATTTCCTTTGTCTCACAGAAACCTGGTTGCAGCAGAAGGATTATGTCAGTATAAATGGGTCAACTCCTTCCAGTCATTTAAATTTTCACATTCCTAGAAATACTGGGCGAGGAGGAGGAGTTGCAACCATTTTTCGTTCTGATTAACTAATTAGTCCCAGACCAATTGATAGCTACAGTTCTTTTGAACATCTAACCCTTAATTTTCCTCATCCAAGTTGCAAAACATTAAGACCATTTTTGTTTGTGGTTTTGTATCGTCCACCAGGCCCTTACTCTCAATTCTTGGATCAGATCTCACATTTTTTATCTGATTTAGTATTAAATACTGATAGGGTTATTATAGTGGGGGACTTTAATACTCATGTGGATACTGAAAGTGATAGCCTAAATACAGCCTTTAGTGCTATTTTAGACTCAATTGGCTTTACTCAAAAAGTACAGGGATCGACCCACTCGGGCAAACACACTTTGGACCTTGTACTGACATACGGTATTGAGTGTGAGGAAATAACAGTCCACCCACATAACCCGGTCCTGTCTGACCACTTCTTAATAACTTTTGAATTTACTTTAACTGACCATCTTAAATCTGAAAGAAAATTTCATTATAGTAGAGCTTTATCAGACAATGCTGTAACAATTTTTAAAGAATCTGTACCATTCTTACTTTCCTCAGTGTCTCAGGGTAACACAGTGAATGGCAGCAATTCAATCTCTAACCCTTCAGAAATTGATGATCTGGTTCACAGCGTAACGTCCTCATTGCGTTTGGCATTAGATAGTGTAGCCCCCTTAAAAAAGAAAGTGGCTAGCCATAGGAGGCTGACTCCTTGGTTCAACGCAGAGTTGCATACTTTAAAGCAGAATACTAGGAAGTTGTACAGAAAATGGCGCTCTACACACCTAGAGGATTCCTATTTAACCTGGAATAACAGTCTATTGCTGTATAAAAAGACCCTTCGACAAGCTAGAACAGCATATTTTTCATCATTAATAGAGGCGAATAAAAACAATCTTAGGTTTCTTTTTAGTACAGTTGCCAAACTTACACAGAGTCATAGCTCTGTTGAGCCAACTATTCCCCCAGCTCTTAGCAGTGATGATTTTATGGGATTCTTCGTAAATAAAATAAATTCTATTAAAAATAAAATCATTGGCATCCTCCCAAACATGATTACTTCTTCCTCAGTAAATGAGGCAGTATCGGAAAGAACTGTAGATCCTAATTTGTGCTTTGGCTGTTTTGATTCAGTCGAGCTTTCGGAATTATCAAAAATATTATCCTCATCTAAACCTTCAACTTGTATGTTGGACCCAATTCCAACCAAATTATTTAAAGAAGTGTTCCATTTGGTTCCTGGCCCCATTTTGGATATGATGAATCTATTCTTAGTAAACAGATACGTACCACAGGAATTTAAAATAGCTGTAATTAAACCTTTACTCAAGAAACCTTCCCTTGATCAAGATGACTTAGTGAATTACAGACCTATATCTAACCTTCCTTTCTTATCGAAAGTCCTTGAGAAAATTGTTGCTAATCAAGTCTGCGAGTATTTAAACAATAACGAGCTGTTTGAAGAGTTTCAGTCAGGTTTTACAGCTCATCATAGTACTGAAACAGCACTGGTGAAGGTTACTAATGATATTCTCATGGCCTCAGATAATGGACTGGTGTCTGTTCTGGTTTTGTTAGATCTCAGTGCTGCTTTTGACACAGTCGATCATAATATTCTCCTAGAAAGGCTTGAACATGTTCCAGGGATCAAAGGAACAGCACTAGGCTGGTTTAAATCATATTTGTCTGATAGATTCCAGTTTGTTCATCTAAATGATAAATCTTCTTCACTCTCAAGGGTTACTTGTGGAGTTCCACAGGGTTCTGTGCTTGGACCAATTCTGTTCACCATATATATGCTCCCAATTGGTAGAATCATTAGACAGCATGGGATAAATTTCCACAGCTATGCAGATGATACACAACTATATTTATTCATAAATCCTGATGAACCCAGTCAGTTAGATAGATTACAGCCATGTCTGGAAGACATAAAAACATGGATGACCCTAAACTTTTTGATTTTAAATTCTGACAAAACAGAAGTTGCTGTCTTTGGATCAGAAGTTCTTAAACAGAAACTGATTAGTCAATCACTTCATCTGGATGGCATTAAATTGGCCCCCAGTAATAACGTAAAGAACCTCGGCGTTATTTTTGACCGAGACTTGACATTTAAATCCCATATTAAACAGGTTTCTAGGATTTCTTTCTTTCACCTCCGGAATATTGCTAAAATTAGAAACATCCTGTCCAGGAGTGATGCTGAGAAACTAGTCCATGCATTTGTTACCTCAAGGCTGGAATACTGTAATTCTTTACTATCAGGCAGTCCACAAAATGCCATTAAAAGCCTTCAGTTGATCCAAAATGCGGCAGCAAGAGTTCTGATGAATATTAAAAAGAGAGATCACATTTCTCCTGTTTTAGCTTTCCTTCATTGGCTCCCTGTTAAATCCAGAATAGAATTTAAGATCCTTCTTCTTACATACAAAGCCCTTTATAATCAAGCTCCATCATACATCAGAGATCTGATTGGTCCATATGTTCCTAACAGAGCCCTTTGCTCTCAGACTGCAGGTTTACTTGTAATTCCTAGGATTTCTAAAAGAAGAATGGGAGGCAGATCTTTTAGTTATCAGGCTCCTCTCCTGTGGAACCAGCTCCCAGCTTTAGTCCGTGAGGCAGACACTCTGTTTACTTTTAAGGCCAGGCTTAAAACTTTCCTTTTTGATAAAGCTTATAGTTAGAGTGGCTTAGGTCATCCTGAGCTATCTCTGTAGTTATGCTGCTATAGGCTTAGACTGCTGGAGGACAGACTTACCAATTTTCTTCACTCTGCTACTTCCTTTTCTCCTACTACTCTCCAGTTGTATTACAGTACATTCTGTTATTTCGACTGTTAACTTTGTTTTCCCTCAGTGTTTTTCTCTCCATAGAAGATATACCTGGTCTGGTATCCTGCTTGGCTGCAATGCCCTGTTGGACGGGGGGCATCGACTGGGATGATCCTCCCAGTAACTGAACATCCACTGTGTCCTGTTATTAACTTTTTACTTTCTGTAACATAGAAAGTTCTCTTATATCAGATCTTCTGTTCCTTCTGTGTTTCTGCTCTGTCTTCTCAAACCCCCAGACGGTGGTGGCAGATGGCCGCTCCTACTGAGCCTGGTTCTGTTGGAGGTTTCTTCCTGTTAAAGGGGAGTTTTTCCTCTCCATCGTTGCTACATGCTTGCTCAGTATGAGGGATTGCTGAAGGATTGCTGTGGTTGGAAAGTCTGCATCAACGGGGCCCAACCTCACGCCAATGACTGACGCAATCTGCTGGGATTCCTTAAATAGGAAACTTTTTAACTGATTGGAATGTTTGTATAAATGTATTGAAATGACTTCTTGTTAAGTGCCCTGAGATGACATCTGTTGTGAATTAGCGCTATATAAATAAACTGAATTGAATTGAATTGAAACTATTTTATTGACTAGCAGCATTTATTCCTCCTGGACCAACATGTAGCTACAGCAGACAGTCGCCTGTGTTGTGTCGTTTACTTCACAGCAATCCCTCATACTGAGCAAGCATGTATTAATATTAGCCAACATCCCTAGTTTCTAGATGTCAGGAAGACGAGCTGTTAGCTCAGAGAACATGTCAGCCTGATTTACAGGAACAGACCGGTCCAATGCAGATCTTCATCCTTTCTTCTTTAACCTATAGCGTTTTAAACTATTAGACCTTCATTGAGGGCTTTTCTGTGCATCACACACATTTAATGTAAAATGCTGCATTTAATGATTGTTTTCTTTTAAACAAATAAATATTACACATTTGAGGTCTGAAAGTAGCCCAGAAAGCAGACTTCTGCTTATTTAAAGAAACAAGTGAGAATGTGTGTCACGCTGCCCTATTCATGCCTCGTTGTCTTCACCTGTCTGTCTCATCAACCACACCTGATCCTACTCACCTCCTGCCTTTAAGACCCATCACTTCCTTTCACTCCGGGCCGGATAATTAGTAATAGTCTTTATCTCCATGGTGTGTCGTCTTCCTGCTGTCTTCCGTCCCTGTCCGATGTCCAGTATCTCCGTTCCTGCCGTCTTCACCACCATCATCATCACCTCCTCCTGTAATAAACATCCTGCACCTTCCTTCAGCGAGTGCGTTTGGGTCCATACTCCACACACCTCCTGACAGAATGATCCGGCCCTGAACATGGACCCAGCACTCGCCCAGGAGATCGCCGCCCTCCGCCAGGACGTCTGGACGAACCTGGCCAAACTCGGCCAAACTCGCTGCCTCTCCTCACCTTCCTGTGCGGGTCTCCGGAGCCGAGGAGATCCTCGGAGTGCTCCCTCACTTCCAGAGTGTCTTCTCGGCCCGGGAGCTCGCCGATCTGCGGCGCAAGGCGGAGAGGATTCGCCAGGAGGCGTTGGACCAGACTATCGGTCCGCCCTCTCCGCCTCCCCCATCTGGCCGTAGGCGACGGGCCCGCCGAGCCGGAGTTTCCGCGAGCGAGGAGCAGGGCGGCGCGGCCACACTGACCACCAACGTCGGCTCCATCTCCGCGATGCACGCACCGCCGGTTCTCTCCCCTGCCGTCTTTGTCCCTCCTCCAGCTGGCTCTTCGGGGGCTCCTCACATCAGGGAGGAGGACCTGTTCGAGTTTTTCTACGGGGACAAGACGGCCTACCTCTGCTCCAGGGGAGAACCAGCACCTCGCCGCAGGCAGCGCCGCCGCCGAGGTGGGGCCGCTTCCGGGGCAGTTCCAGCTCCAGTCCGTGAGCCCGTTCCAGCTCCAGAGCCCGTTCCAGCTCCAGAGCCCGTTCCAGCTCCAGAGCCTGCCGTTATTGTGGCTGCTGTGTTTCTGGCGGTCACAGCGGCGGCTCTCCAGCGACCGACATTTCCCCATGCGTCGCTGGAGCTCCCGGGGAGGGTCAAGGAGGACCCGTCCCCGTCGCTGGAACTCCCGGAGAGGGTCAAGGAGGACCCGTCCCCGTCGCTGGAGCCTCCAGACTCTTCGTCTCAGCCGGCGTCCGAGGCTCCAAACTCTTCGTCTCAGCCGGCGTCCGAGCCTCCAGACTCTCTTTGTCTCGGCCGACCTTTACCGGCCAGGCATCTTTGTCGCTGCCGACCAGCCAAGCTCCTCAGGCGCTACCTGACCCTCAGAAGAGGACCTAAGGGCCGTCCGCCCAAACCCCAGGTCCTCAAGGGAGGATTACCAGGCCGTCCGCCGGACCGCTGTCCAGCCAGAGGACGCCATCCGGGCCGTCTGCCCGACCTCCGTCCAGCCAGAGGACGCCATCCGGGCCGTCCGCCCGACCTCCAGGTCCTCAGAGGACGCCACCGGGGCCGTCCGCCCGACCTCCGTCCAGCCAGAGGACGCCACCGGGGCTGTCCGCCCGACCTCCGTCCAGCCAGAGGACGCCACCGGGGCCGTCCGCCCGACCTCCGTCCAGCCAGAGGACGCCACCGGGGCCGTCCGCCCGACCTCCGTCCAGCCAGAGGACGCCACCGGGGCCGTCCGCTCTACCTCCAGGTCCTCAGGGGCCGCCACCGGGGCCGTCCGCCAGACTTCAAGGGGCGTACCCAAAGAGACTCGGGCCCTCCTTCCGTGGGCCCCCTCCACCCACCCTGGCAAGGGTGCCTTTTTCTTTTTTTTCCTTTCTTTCTTACTCCTCTCTCCACGGCGTCTGGAATCCGCCTTTAAAGGGGGGGTCCTGTCACGCTGCCCTACTCATGCCTCATTGTCTTCACCTGTCTGTCTCATCAACCACACCTGATCCTACTCACCACCTTCCTTTAAGACCCATCACTTCCTTTCACTCCGGGCCGGATCATTAGTAATAGTCTTTATCTCCATGGTGTGTCATCTTCCGTCCCTGTCCGATGTCCAGTATCTCCATTCCTGCCGTCTTCACCACCATCATCACCTCCTCCTGTAATAAACATCCTGCACCTTCCTTCAGCGATTGCGTTTGGGTCTATACTCCACACACCTCCTGACACTGTAAGGTTTTCACTCAAAAACAATCCACAAGCTGATAGTTATGACCTGACTGCTGTCAACATTGTTTCAAGTTAGAAATATGAAGCTCTTATGCTTTTGGATTTATAGATACTAATTATTTTTATTCTAAGTTATGCTGGTTAAATGAACCAATTCCCTGGTTAGGTGTGTGTACAGTTTCTTTTATTTTTATTTTTTATAAACGTGTCCTGTTTGGCAGTGTGGAGCTCAGAATTGGTGTCTGAGTACCAAGTAGAAGCCCAACAGATTTACTTTCACAAGCGGAGCAGTACAGCTTTTGCTATAGTCCTCCACTTGATATATGTGAAAGAATTGTTGGGGTTTTTATTTCCTGATATGGACACGGAGACGGAAAATTAAGGAGAAGAAAGAAGGAAGATGAAGAAGAGAGGTAGGAAACAAAAAGTCAAGACAGAGGGTGAGTTAAAAATACAAGAGAGGAAGGGGAACAAAGAAAACACAGGAAGACATTGAAGTCTGCCTCCATACCCACAGGATGGCAGAGAGAGGGGAAAACAAAACACGAAAAAGGAACATCGACAAAACAAACCAAACATTGTGAACTAAGAATTACACAACCACACCACACAAAAATAGATATAAAAATACAACAACAATGTCACAGAAAAACTCATGATACCGATTAATCAAGCTCTAGTAATGATAACCTCAGCCCAAGAATATATCCTTAAACACCAGAGACCCCACATCTATGTGTGTGTGTGAGCATGCTGGTGCATATAAGGTTTCTCCATAAGAGTGTTCGATAGCTGGTGTGAGCAGGCTTCAATCAGTCTCACAGGAATCGATGCAGACATGAAGGAGATCGGAGCAAAGACGTCCAAAGGACCCCCAGGTGGAACCAGGCGGGGCCGACCGCATCCCCCAAGAGTGGAGCATAGGAGAACCCCAGGGGAACATCCAGCGGCCACTATGCAAGGGCCCGGGGGGCAGCAGTGACGAGCCCACGGGCCCCGCCAGCAACCGGCCGCGCCAGGGCGGGCCGGTCAATGGACCGGGAGAGCCGGGGCCCAGGGGCACCCCACCCCCCAGCAGGGACCCGACAAGGGACCGGCCGGCGAGGGGCCCCCGGCACCGCAGGGGCCGCAGCTGGCCGCCACGCGCCGCCTCCACCCTAGGCCTATCCCCACGGTCAACATCCCAGCGCCCCACCGATACCCGCAGGGGACGGACAGCATCCGGACACCAAGTTGTACCAGCTCCCGGGTCCTGATCCCGCGCAACGCAGGAAGCCGAGACCAGGCATCCAATGAGGGCCAGGGCCGGTCCAACCCGCCAATGAACCGGCCACGCATGGTGCGCACAGAACAGGTGATCAAACGAGCAGAGACGCCGGATCCCCATCTCGCCGAGCCACCGAGCAGGCACAACCCAACAATCCCAAACTTGGCACCTCTAAAAGAGGTGCACCAACCAACCAAAGGAAGATATCGGCCCAGCGCATCGGCCGACCGACACACCGGCCTCCCCAGGCCCGGCCAGGCACACACCAGGTCCGAACCGGATTGACCACCGATGCACCGGCAGGCAGGGGGCAGACCAAGATCCACCCTGACAGGTAGACAAAGACATCAAATATTTGCAGTTCAGTATTCAGCGATTTTTCTGTGAATACTGAACTACAACATATTCACCAAAAATTGGCCAAGTCGCAGATTTTTTGTGGGACATAGCTAAAATATTCACAAGAAAATGCAGCTTGGGAAGATGAAACACTTACACTACAGTGCTACTTGATGAACTATTGGCTGCTGTTTGCAAAGCAGCCAATCCAGAAATAGTATTTATTTTCCTTGCTGCTGATTGGCTGGACCCCCAAGAGCAGAAATAAGGAAGACTGTAGATGTGAGCTTCTGCTGTAGTGCTGAGACGGTTTCCACTGTGTGTAGTAGGGGTGGACAATAATTCAATATCAATATATACCGCGGTATACTTTTATTCAATAACGGTGATATGAGTTTTAAACACCTTTCCGGTAACTCAAAATACATTACAGTATTTTTCTTTTTTTTTAAGGATTTTTTGGGGATCCAGTGGCCTTTATATGACAGTTACTTGACAGGAAAGGGGTCAGAGAGAGCAAGGCAAGGCAAGGCAAGTTTATTTGTATAGCACAATTCATGTTACAAGACAATTCAAATTGCTTTACATAAAACATCAAAAGCATTACAGCAGGGTGCAGAAAAAGCAAAAGTACAGGAATAAAAACCATGAATAAAAATGAAATAAATAAAAAAAATACAAATCTTAAAAGAAGCCGTGCAGATTTAAAACTTAGAATAAAAACCTAATCAAAAGCAGCTGAGAACAGGTGGGTCTTTAACCTGGATTTAAATAAACTGAGTGTTTCAGCTGATCTGAGGCTTTCTGGGAGTTTGTTCCAGACATGTGGAGCATAGAAGCTGAACGCAGCTTCTCCATGTCTAGTTCTGACTGTGGGAACTGATAAAAGAGCGGATCCAGATGACCTGAGGGGTCGAGTAGGTTCATACTGGGTCAGGAGATCACTGATGTATTTTGGTCCTAAACCGTTCTGAGCTTTATAGACCAGCAGCAGAACTTTGAAGTCTATCATCTGACAGACAGGAAGCCAGTGTAAAGACCTCAGAGCTGGACTGATGTGGTCCACTTTTTTGGTTTTAGTGAGAACTCGAGCAGCAGAGTTCTGGATGAGCTGCAGTTTCCTAATTGATTTTTTAGTTAGACCTGTAAAGACGCTGTTACAATAATCAAGCCGACTAAAGATGAACGCATTGACTAGTTTATCCAGGTCCTGCTGAGACATCAGATCTTTTATCCTTGAGATATTCTTAAGGTGATAGTAGGCTGATTTTGAGCAGGGAATGAATATACTTTACAGTATATAATTACAGCGCTTCATTGACTGACGTTTCACGGCAGTAACGAGCGCAGCCGATTCAAGCCGAACAGAAAGAGCCGATGTGACGTACACCACAGACAGGTCAGGAGCCCGGCAGCAGCAGCTGGCTGTGCTCAGGACGTGGTAGACAGATAAACTAGGCTAATCTCAACGAGGCGAGTTTTATCAACAAAATGAGTGCTCCTAACGAGTTGAGCCGAGTTGAACGCATGGACAAGACTACAAGGCTTCGGGCACCGACTAAACTCCGCTATTGGTAAGTTATACGATTAAAACACACCTGAGTTTTACGTTATTTTGTGTATGGAATGAGGATTTATTACTAAAATCATTTCTGTAACAAATACAATATGCTTCACACAAAATAGGACGTTTACATCCAAAGGCACTACTTTTTATATTATTTTTAATGTTTGCAATTTATACTTGGTATATTTGTTAAATGTAATTTAATAAGTATATAATTAACCATGTGTTGTGGGCATTCTTGGCAGATTTTCTTAGGCTTTTATATAGTATATCAAATCAAATCAAACTTTATTTATAAAGCGCTTTTCATACAAGAAGTTGCATCACAAAGTGCTTTACAGATTAAAATGACCCCACGTAAAACCACCTTCCCTTCCCTCCCCCACAGATTTAAAAGCATGGTCACAGTTATACCCCCCTCCCCCCAACCCATCTCCCATGCACACACACAGTTAAAAGAAAAAGTAAAAAAGGACATTGGGCCGAGTGTAGATGAACCATGCAAGGAAACGCCATCAGAGGAGCCATCTGCCCCGCCAGCGGTAGACTAACAGCAGCAGCCGAGGCACCGACACAGGGCACCCAGTGGAGGCAAGGCCAAGACCCCCACCTCCACCCAAGCTCCACCTGGAGAGCACCCAGGGAGCCACAGCCGACCACCGCTCCCGGGGCAGAGGGCTCCCACAGAGGAAACACTGGAACGGGGATTAAGATAAATTAAAGTATAAAAATAAACAGTAAATTAATGTGCTAAGATTAAATAGTAAAACTGATAAAAATGTAATCAAATAAAACATGCAGAGCAATTGAACAAACAGTAATAAATAATAATCAGTTAAAGGCTAAGCTAAAAAGGTGAGTCTTGAGCCTACTCTTAAAAACAAGAACGTTCTCTGCAGCCCTGAGGTCCTCTGGCAGCCTGTTCCAGAGGTGAGGGCCATAAAACTTGAAAGACGCCTCGCCATGCGTGTGTGTCCTGACTTTTGGGGTGACAAGGAGAAGGCTGCCAGAGGAGCGCAGAGACTGCGAAGGTTTATATGGTAAAAGCAGTTCAGAGAGATAAGAAGGCCCAAGACCATTAAGACACTTAAAAACCATTAAAAGAACCTTAAAGTCGATCCTGAAATGTACGGGGAGCCAATGCAATGATTCTAAGACCGGTGTAATGTGCTCCTGCCTCCTGGTCTTCGTCAGGACACGTGCTGCTGAATTTTGTAGTAGTTGTAAACCTGATATACTCTTTTTGGGAAGACCAGAAAGCAGGGCATTACAGTAATCAATGCTACTGGTGATAAAAGCATCAGTGTCTCTGTGTTGGCCCGAGAGAGAATGGGGCGGACTCTGGCGATGTTCTTTAGTTGATAAAAACCTATTTTAGTAATATTTTTTATGTGAGGAATAAAACTCAGCTCAGAGTCAAAAATCACGCCCAGGTTCTTCACTTGTAAAGAGGGATTAAAAGACAGTGATTGTAGTTTTGCTAAAAGTTTCTCTCTCTGAGCCTCAGGACCGATGACTAAAACTTCAGTTTTGTCCTGGTTGAGCTGGAGAAAGTTTTCTTCCATCCAGGATTTAATGTCTAAAATGCAGTTAAAAAGTGCATCCATTGGCCGTGTGTCATCGGGAGACATGGAGATATACAGCTGTGTATCATCAGCATAACTGTGAAAGTTGACTCCATGTCTTCTGATGACGCTGCCAAGAGGGAGCATATACAGGTTAAAAAGCACTGGGCCTAAAATCGAACCCTGGGGCACACCACATGTAATCCTATGGACCCTAGAGGAGCAGGTATCTAAACTTACCATAAAAGTCCTGTCTGTGAGATATGATGTGAACCATTTGTGAACAGCACCATTGAGGCCAATCTGTTTTAAGCGGGTTAAAAGAATAGTGTGGTCTACTGTATCGAAGGCAGCGCTTAGATCCAGTAGAACCAACACTGTCACCCTCTGTACATCATAGTTTAATCTAAAATCATTTAAAATCTTTAGAAGGGCCGTCTCTGTGCTGTGGTTCACCCTAAATCCAGACTGAAATTTCTCCAGGACATTGTGCTCATTAATAAAATCATTAAGTTGAATTAAAACAATTTTTTCTAAAATTTTGCGTAAAAAAGGCAAGTTAGATACCGGTCTAAAATTGTTAAAATCCTTAAAATCTAAATTGCTCTTCTTCAACAGGGGCCTCACTACCGCCCCTTTAAAGGCGGCAGGAAAGACCCCCGTCTGAAGGGAGCAATTCATCATGGTTAAAATCTCATCTCTAAAAGATCCATAAAATTGCTTAAAAAAGGAAGTGGGAATCGGGTCCAAAACACATGTGGTGGGCTTCACTGAGGAGAAAACTTTATCAAGAGTCCCAGCTTCTACCAGGACAAAACTGTCCAGCGTTTCCTCTGGTAAAGACACACACTCAGATTTGTCTAAAACCATGTTACTCTGAGAAGATAAAATCTTACATCTGATGGTGTCTACCTTCCCTCTGAAGTGGTCTGCGAACTCCTCACAAAGAGTGTTTGAGGGGGTATTAGGAAATGCAGTAGTAGCTCTGTTAAAAAGTTTATCAATTGTGGAAAAAAGGATTTTTGAATTATTTTTATGTTCCGAGATGATTTTGGAGAAGTGTTTCATTTTTCCACGGCGTTGCAGCTTTAGATTTAAAACTTTTAACTTGTAATGGAGCAAGCCAGTCAAGAGTGGACTGAAGTCTTCTGTTAAAATCATTGACAATAAAATCACAGGGGACAGGTAAAACAATAGGAGGATTCTTTTTAAAAATTTCCAGAAAACCTGCAGACACTTCAGGGGTTAGATGGCGCTTCCTGACAGTTCTCACAGAGGTCTCCTGCTGAATAAAACTGGTTATGTTAAAAAACACACAGTAGTGGTCAGAGACAGCCAAGTCAACAACAGAGGACACACTGGTGGACAGGCCATGCGTGATGACCAAGTCCAGGGTGTGTCCTTTGTGTGTCCTTGGAGTCAGATCTGTTACAGATTGTGAACTCATCTTTAATGTCGGGTGTTTTCCCAGAGCCCCTGAAAACAGCTGTAATTAAACCCCTGCTGAACAGAGACAATCTGGACAAGACACAAATGAACAACTACAGGCCCATATCCAATCTTCCATTTTTAAGTAAGATCGTTGAAAAGGCTGTTTTTCATCAGCTAAATGACTTCTTAAGACAAAGCAACTGCTATGACGTCTTTCAGTCAGGTTTTACACAGCACCACAGCACTGAGACTGCTCTGACCAGAGTCATCAATGACATCCGTTTGAATACTGACAGTGGAAAAATGTCAGTGTTAGTTTTACTGGATCTCAGTGCTGCATTTGATACAGTTGACCACATTATTTTACTCAAACGACTGGAGAACTGGGTGGGTCTCTCTGGCACTGTACTAAACTGGTTCAAAACATACTTAGAGAACAGGAAGTACTTTGTGTCAATAAGTAACTTTACATCTGAGCAGACGGGAATTACATGTGGGGTTCCCCAGGGTTCCATCCTGGGAACTCTTCTGTTTAACATCTATATGCTCCCACTGGCACAGGCTTCCTGTCTGTCAGAGGATAGACTTCAAAGTTCTGCTGCTGGTCTATAAAGCTCTGAATGGTTTAGGACCAAAATACATCAGTGATCTCCTGACCCAGTATGAACCTACTCGACCCCTCAGGTCATCTGGATCTGCTCTTTTATCATTTCCAAGAGTCAGAACCAGACATGGAGAAGCTTCGTTCAGCTTCTATGCTCCACATGTCTGGAACAAACTCCCAGAAAGCCTGCTGATCAGCTGAAACAATCAGTTTATTTAAATCCAGGTTAAAGACCCACCTGTTCTCAGCTGCTTTTGGTTTGATTTTTATTCTGAGTTTTAAATCTGCACGGCTTCTTTTAAGAGTTTTTCATATTTTTTTTATTTTTTATTTTATTTTTTTAAATCATGGTTTTTATTCCTGTACTTTTGATTTTTCTGCACCCTGCTGTAATGCTTTTGATGTTTTGTGTAAAGCAATTTGAATTGTCTTGTAACATGAATTGTGCTATACAAATAAACTTGCCTTGCCTTGCCTTTGTTGTGAGTCGGCTGCATGACATGTTGGCTAAAATCCATATAAGTCAGGATGTTTAAAAAAATCTGTTGATAAAGGATCTAAAAGGTTATCTATATGTAGATTAAAATCACCAAATAAAATGATCCTTTCAACGGAGTTGTGCAAAATTGATAAAAACTCTGAAAATTCTTGAATAAAAAGTGCACTCTTTATAGGAGGCCTATAAATTGTGACACATAAAATCTGAGGAGTGCTAAAAACATTTGCATTATATTCAAAAGTAAAATAGTTATCAAATAAAACAGGTTTGGTGGAAAGTGTTGATTAACTGATAAAAGCAGTTCCGCCTCCCCTTTTGCTACTCCTCGTAGAATAAGTGAAGTTGCACATCAGGATGTGGCGGAGGAATCAGAGAGGGCAGGGGCAGCTGTGGCCAGTGTAGTTGACAGGGGGGGGGCGTGGACATGCCAGGCTCAATGTCAGTGTACGAGTGCCTTGTCTATTTAGATGGAGCCCATCTGGCCCAGCAAACAGGTGCTTCCTGCCCCAAAAAATGTTCAAGTTGTCTATAAAACAAATATTGTGAACGGCGGTGATGGAGGAGAGCCAAGTATATCAATATCAGAGTTATATCGTATCGACCAAAATTAAGAAATATATCGTGATATAAGTTTTGGCCATATCGTCCAGCCCTAGTGTGTATTAATGCATTTAGGACATATGTGGTGTTTGAACTGTGAAAATGTTTAAGTTAGAAGTGTTCTTCGAGGGGATGTCAAGTATTGGCGGTCTCCTGAAACCCTTGCCTTGAAATGATCGATCGTACCGAAAACTGCATGAAACTAATGCATTCATTTAATTTATGAACAAACATCATCTGTGGCCACTTTAGGACAAACAGATCTAACACAGATGGACAACAACTTCAAACCCATCAGTCTGTCGTTTCCAGCATTCGGTGTGCTGATCAGATCAATACAGTCGTTTCAGCTGAGCTGGTGATGATACCACTGTACTGACAGGAAATCATCTCATCAGCTTGTGTCAGAGCAAAACTACAGTGAACATGCCAAAACCTTTAACTAACACAGACTATTGGAGCTAATAATACATTAAGTCAGTCTATATGAAAATCTGAAATGATTGTCTATTTTTAACCACAAAACACATGATTTGTGTCACTGAAAAGCCTTTTAGCCATGACTGTACTCCTTGATGGAGACCTTTCTGACTACAGCTGTACTGGAGCTTTCTTCCTGTTAAAGAGGAGTCGCTCCATGTTGGTCCAGGAGGGGTGAATGCTGCAGGTCAATGTTTGGATGCATTCTGCTGGGATTCCTTAGATAGAAAACTGGTTGGAATGTTTGTATGACTGGATTGAATTGAAATGATTTCTTTTAGATGACATCTGTTGTGAATCAGCACTATATAAATAATCTAAATGGAATTGAGAATTATGCATTTCTTTTTCAAAGTGCACTACATATATGGCCATTTTTTCTCTGCCTTCATTGTCATATTTAAAAGGAGCTGTACAGTTGTGAATAATGTAGTTCTTTACTTGCTTTGTGCTATTCCTGTTAATCTCAATTTCCTTTATGTTTTTATTGTTGTATGTAATTAAAACAAAGAGGAAAAAACTGTAGAACCTTTTTGCTCTATATGAATGTTTTTGAACTGTATAATAGCACTGCTGCCCCCTGCAGGCCATCTTCATGAAGGCCTCCTGTACCTCATCCTGTGGAGAGCTGAGGGGTGAAGAGATGGAGTGAGATACACTCTTGTAAATTCTTTTAACCTGTTTCTCATTGGTCAGCACATGATTCATTTTTGGGAAGAGGAATATTTCAGTCACAAAACTAAAATATATTTGGAGCAAAAAGTATTCCCACATCTAAAACGTTTCTCCATTTTGTTATATTGCAGCCACAAACTGAACCACAAACAGTAGTGCAAAATCTGAAGGTGGAAAATGAGAGGTGTGGCATACATTTGTATTCAGCCCTCCTGAACCAATAGTTTGTTGGAAAAAATATTACTTTATTTTTTATTTTTTAATGTGTCCTGTTTGGCAGTGTGGAGCTCAGAATTGGTGTCTGAGTACCAAGTAGAAGCCCAACAGATTTACTTTAACAAGCGGAGCAGTACAGCTTTTGCTATAGTCCTCCATTTGATATATATGTGTGAAAAATCTTTATTATGAATTGCTGTGGGTTTTATTTCCTGATGTCATGGACACGGAGACGGAAAATTAAGGGGAAGAAAGAAAGAAGATGAAGAAGAGAGGTAGGAAACAAAAAGTCAAGAGAGAGGGTGAGTTGAAAATACAAGAGAGGAAGGGGAACAAAGAAAACACATGAAGACATCAAAGTCTGCCTCCATACCCACAGGACGGCAGAGAGAGGGGAAAAAACAAAAAGAACAAAAAAGGAACATCGACAAAACAATACAAACATTGTGAACTAAGAACTACACAACCAATTTCACAGAAAAACTCATGGTACCGATTAATCAAGATCTAGTAATGATAACCTCAGGCCAAGAATATATCTGTAAACACCAGAGACCCCACAACTATGTGTGTGTGAGCATGCTGGTGCATTTAAGGTTTCTCCATACGAGTGTTCGATAGCTGGTGTGAGAAGGCATCAATCCGTCTCCCAGGAATCGATGCAGACATGAAGGAGATCGGAGCCAAGACGTCCAAAGAACCCCCAGAGCCCCAGGCAGACCAGCGCGGGGCCAACCGGATCCCCCAAGAGAGGAGCAGAGGAGAACCCCAGGGGAACATCCAGCGGCTACGATGCAGGGGCCCGGGGGGCAGCAGTGACGAGCCCACGGGCCCCGCCGGGAGAGCCGGGGCCCAGGGGCACCCCACCCCCCAGCAGGGACTCGAACAGGACCGGCCAACGAGGGGCCACCGTGGGTCGCCCCAACCGACCAAAGGAAGACATCGGCCCAGCGCATTGGCCGACCAACACACTGGTCCACTCAGCCCCGGCCAGGCACGCACCTGGTCCGAACCGGATTGACCACCAATGCACCAGCGGGCAGGGGCATCAGTCACTGGCAGGGAGTGACGGAGGGGAAATAGGCCCCCCATTAAATGTAAGGCCTGAGGTGCTCCAGGCAAGAGGGCAATCTACGTTTACTAAGTTTGACCAGGAGGTGGCGCTAATGTGAAGCTCAATGCTATTTGAGTTTTAACTCCCAAACCTTAAATCCCTCACATAAAATGTTTATGTCACATAAAGGTATAAAAAATTCTGGATCAGGTGATTTAGGCCACACCCACTTCTGCATTGAAAAGGTATTTGTTACAGTGCAACAAGTTTGAGCCTATCAGACCCCTAGGATGGATTTTTGAATTTTTCGTGCATTGGAATGTTACAGACAAAAAAAGGTTTGTGACCTAGCTACAAAGTTAAACTGATTGTATTTCACAAACCATAAAAAAATCGAAAGCCGTTCATTAACTTTGGAAAATATCCACCACTAGGGGGCACTATAATTGAGTGCACATTACTTTGAAAAGAAAGTTGATCAGATTTTCAGAAATCTTTGAACATACCTTCATGGCATACTTCTAGGTTAAAAATGTAATATGGTATTGATTGGCGGAAGTGGGTGGGACGAAATCATAAAGATAAAATCAAAGGTTTGTCCAAATAAGCCTTTAGGATATATTATTTAGATGACGGCATATTTTAACTTTTACAAGTTCTTGAAGACTGTCACCCTACATAATCAGAAGTGTGTTTTCCCAAAATAATTTTCCCTCCAAAAATCGTTGGATAATCTAAACAAAATCTTTCAAGCATGATGCCTATAAATGCATTTCAATTTGGTATGAATCCATGCTTTTGTCTATAACACATTACATTACATGTTGAAACAGTACACTGCTGACGTATAAGTGGGCGGGGAAATGTCAATTTAAGGGGGGGTGTCTATGGCTTATGATGCATTATTAGAGCTTTACCCTGACTTGCCCGTTTCTCTGCAAATAAAAATCAGAAATGTGCAGAAGAAAGCAGGTCGGAGACGGCACAGACTTTTTGCTAAAAACAATCCATCATGTACAACATAGAGGCCTGATCATTTGAGAAAGTGTTCTGAATTTTAGAGGAAACAGGTGATTTGTAATGAATTTATGAATTTTGGATCAATCAAGTCTATGGGAAATTCCATTGAATTAGAGGAAATATATTTGTTTTAGACAACCTTTGTCCAGAAAACTAAACCTAAACGCCAAGCTTGTACCAGATGCGCAGTTGGACATCTGAGAATATTTTGAGAATTTTTGGATAAGGAATGTTTTTTGCGTGAAAATTTATTGTTAATTGAACTTATCATTAATTAATTAATTAATTGATATTGAAATTAAGGGATTTAATTACACATGTAGACATGACAAAATGGGAATATGTCCATAATTTCTTTTCAAATGATGGATTTTGGATTTATTTATTCATTTATTTAGGGCAGTATTTCTATATGGCAGATAACAAGTTTGTACTTAGAAAGACTTCTTTTAACTATGGGCAAATTTTCCATAAACAGTCAGACTTGTGTAGGGCACAACTAATATTTCTGTCTACCGCTGTGTTCCTTGCTCTTTATGATGCTGTTTATTCACTCATCTTCTCCAACAAACCTTCACACAGCTGTTTAGACATTATAAAAGCTCTCTATATTTTAGGAAGCTTTTATGGATATGGAAAACGAACAGCTCAGCATGAGGCAAACACTCCTAAAGACCCACGATGATGACTCATCTGCAGGAGGGTGTCTCATATGCAAAAATGCTAACAGGTCTCAGCTCCCCTATGTGCTTTAAGTGCCGGTTGTTTGCATGCATCCCATAATTTTAGATCCTCATATTGCAGCCAGGCAAAGAGCATCTACCACTTTAATTGGCTCGTAATGAGGAGGAGGTTTAATGGAGAGGGTTAGTGAAGCTGAAACGAACAACGTGGGCTGCTTGTTTAGGGGAGTCACCAGGGAGAGACATGACAGACACACGGCGGGATAAAACTGAGCATATAACGCTCAAATTCTCAGGAGAGCAAAAGCAGAGGGAAAACACTGTTTTACTTTAGAAGGGAGAAAAAAAGCAGATATTCAGGTATCGTTTAATAGGAGCAAATCTGGGATGACACCCATGTGCATGGGGACGAGAAAAAAAAGTAGCTAAAACAAATCAATATACTGTCACCGTCTCTGATGTGAACGGAAAATTGCTGTCATGTAAAATGGGATGAAAGGAGTGAGGTCTGGAGGCGCATTTGAGCGATTAGGTGAGGTTCCAGTAGAGCATGCGGAGCATCCGCAAGCGTATGGGAGGATAAAAAAAGACTTTAAATCAAATCTGTCCACATGGACGCTCCAAAAGAAAAGAAAAAAAACAGCTACAGCCAACTTTAATAATCTGTGACGACTGCATCACACACTACTCACTCTATACACACTTTACCTAAATCTGAAACCGATTTGAAGGTCTTTGCACTTAAAGCTGCACCCAGTAAGAAGTGTTCCTGCCTCAGATCTGAAGGATAAGACGTCAGAGGATTTGAAAGGAAAATATATATTTTACTTCTTTACTGCTCAACAGTTCTAGACAAGGCGTGAGTAACAGCCATTCAGTCATTCAGGTATGTAGTAAACGCTTAGTTTGGATTTTGTGAAGAGAGCTTCTGGGAAATTATTACCTGTAACAATTCACTTTCCTGTGGTAGACGAGCTTGGTGAGAAGTAAGTACACCCTCGGAGTGATGGAAAACTACCTGCTTGGTTCCTTCACAGGATGTGCTGTAACTAAACTAAATTAAATTCAATCAAATCAATTGGTACAGAACACTGCTACCCGATTTATGACCGGTGCTAGACGTCGAGAACATATCACACTCATCCACGCAAGACTGCATTGGCTTTCTGTTTGCTTCTACATGGATTTTAAGATTCTGTTATTTGTTGTTAAATCTCTAAACGGCCTTGTTCCCGCATATTTGTCTGAGCTGCTCTGGCCTTATGTCGGGTCAGCTGACCAGTGCTTACTAGTTCTCCCGATCTCTCACTATAAGTCCCATGGTGACCGAACCTTTTCAGTCTGCTCTCCCACAGTTTGGAAACGTTTACCTCTCCCAGTCAGACTGTCCCCATCTCTCTCTACAGTTGTGGCCAAAAGTTTTGAGAATGACACAAATATTAGTTTTCACAAAGTTTGCTGCAAAACTACTTTTAGATCTTTGTTTCAGTTGTTTCTGTGATGTACTGAAATATAATTACAAGCACTTTATACGTTTCAAAGGCTTTTATTGAGAATTACATGACATTTATGCAAAGAGTCAGTATTTGCAGTGTTGGCCCTTCTTTTTCAGGACCTCTACAATTCGACTGGGCATGCTCTCAATCAACTTCTGGGCCAAATCCTGACTGATAGCAACCCATTCTTTCATAATCACTTCTTGAACTTTGGCAGAATAAGTGGGTTTTTGTTTGTCCACCCGCCTCTTGAGGACTGAGCACAAGTTCTCAATGGGATTAAGATCTGGGGAGTTTCCAGGCCATGGACCCAAAATTTCAACGTTTTGGTCCCCGAGCCACTTAGTTATCACTTTTGCCTTATGGCACGGTTCTCCATCGTGCTTGAAAATGCATTGTTCTTCACCAAACTGTTGTTGGATTGTTGGAAGAAGTTGCTGTTGGAGGGTGTTTTGGTACCATTCTTTATTGATGGCAGTGTTTTTGGGCAAAATTGTAAGTGAGCCCACTCCCTTGGATGAGAAGCAACACATGAATGGTCTCAGGATGCTTTACTGTTGGCATGACACAGGACTGATGGTAGCGCTCACCTTTTCTTCTCTGGACAAGCCTTTTTCCAGATGCCCCAAACAATCGGAAAGACGCTTCATTGGAGAATATGACTTTGCCCCAGTCCTCAGCAGTCCATTCACCAGACTTTCTGCAGAAGATCAATCTGTTCCTGATGTTTTTTTTTTTGGAGAGAAGTGACTTCTTTGCTGCTCTTCATGACACCAGGCCATCTTCCAAAAGTCTTCGCCTCACTGTGCATATGCGCTCACACCTGCCTGCTGCCATTCCTGAGCAAGCTCTGCACTGGCGGCACTCCGATCCCGCAGCTGAATCCTCTTTAGGAGACGATCCTGGCGCTTGGTGGACTTTCTTGGACACCCTGAAGCCTTCTTAACAAGAATTGAAGTTCTTGATAATCCTATAAATTGTTGATTTAGGTGCAATTTTAGTAGCCACAATATCCTTGCCTGTGAAGCCATTTTTATGAAACGCAATGATTCAATTCAATTTAATTCAGTTTATTTATATAGCGCCAATTCACAACAGATGTCATCTCAAGGCACTTAACAAGAAGTCATTTCAATACATTTACACAAACATTCCAATCAGTTAAAAAGTTTCCTATTTTAAGGAATCCCAGCAGATTGCGTCAGTCATTGGCGTGAGGTTGGGCCCCGTTGATGCAGACTTTCCAACCACAGCAATCCTTCAGCAATCCCTCATACTGAGCAAGCATGTAGCGACGGTGGAGAGGAAAAACTCCCCTTTAACAGGAAGAAACCTCCAACAGAACCAGGCTCAGTAGGAGCGGCCATCTGCCACGACCGTCTGGGGGTTTGAGAAGACAGAGCAGAGACACAGAAAGAACAGAAGATCTGATATAAGAGAACTTTCTATGTTACAGAAAGTAAAAAGTTGATAACAGGACACAGTGGATGTACAGTTACTGGGAGGATCATCCCAGTCGATGCCCCCCGTCCAACAGGGCATTGCAGCCAAGCAGGATACCAGACCAGGTATATCTTCTATGGAGAGAGAAAAACACTGAGAGAAAAAAAAGTTAACAGTCGAAATAACAGAATGTACTGTAATACAACTGGAGAGTATTAGTAGAAAAGGAAGTAGCAGAGTGAAGAAAATTGGTAAGTCTGTCCTCCAGCAGTCAAAGCCTATAGCAGCATAACTACAGAGATAGTTCAGGATGAACTAAGCCACTCTAACTATAAGCTTTATCAAAAAGGAAAGTTTTAAGCCTGACCTTAAAAGTAAACAGAGTGTCTGCCTCCCGGACTAAAGCTGGGAGCTGGTTCCACAGGAGAGGAGCCTGATAACTAAAAGATCTGCCTCCCATTCTACTTTTAGAAATCCTAGGAACTACAAGTAAACCTGCAGTCTGAGAGCGAAGGGCTCTGTTAGGAACATAAGGAACAATTAGATCTCTGATGTATGATGGAGCTTGATTGTTAAGGGCTTTGTATGTAAGAAGAAGGATCTTAAATTCTATTCTGGATTTAACAGGGAGCCAATGAAGGAAAGCTAAAACAGGAGAAATGTGATCTCTCTTTTTAATATTCATCAGAACTCTTGCTGCCGCATTTTGGATCAACTGAAGGCTTTTAATGTCATTTTGTGGACTACCTGATAGTAAAGAATTACAGTAGTTTAGCCTTGAGGTAACAAATGCATGGACTAGTTTCTCAGCATCAGTCTTGGACAGGATGTTTCTAATTTTAGCAATATTCGGAGGTGAAAGAAAGAAATCCTACAAACCTGTTTAATATGGGATTTATATGTCAAGTCTCGGTCAAAAATAATGCCGAGGTTCTTTACGTTATTACTGGGGGCCAATTTAATGCCATCCAGATGAAGTGATTGACTAATCAGTTTCTGTTTAAGAACTTCGGGTCCAAAGACAGCAACTTCTGTTTTGTCAGAATTTAAAAGCAAAAAGTTTAGGGTCATCCATGTTTTTATGTCTTCCAGACATGTCTGTAATCTACCTAACTGACTGGGTTCATCAGGATTTATGGATAAATATAGTTGTGTATCATCTGCATAGCTGTGGAAATTTATCCCATGCTGTCTAATGATTCTACCAATTGGGAGCATATATATGGTGAACAGAATTGGTCCAAGCACAGAACCCTGTGGAACTCCACAAGTAACCCTTGGGAGGGAAGAAGATGTATCATTTAGATGAATAAACTGGAATCTATCAGACAAATATGATTTAAACCAGCCTAGTGCTGTTCCTTTGATCCCTGTAACATGTTCAAGCCTTTCTAGGAGAACATTATGATCGACTGTGTCAAAAGCAGCACTGAGATCTAACAAAACCAGAACAGACACAAGTCCATTATCTGAGGCCATGAGAATATCATTAGAAACCTTCACCAGTGCTGTTTCAGTGCTATGATGAGCTCTAAAACCTGACTGAAACTTTTCAAACAGCTCGATACTGTTTAGATGCTCACAGACTTGATTAGCAACTATTTTCTCAAGGACTTTGGATAAGAAAGGAAGGTTAGATATAGGTCTGTAATTCACTAAGTCATCTTGATCAAGGGAAGGTTTCTTGAGTAAAGGTTTAATCACGGCTATTTTAAATTCCTGTGGTACGTATCCGTTTACTAAGGATAGATTCATCATATCCAAAATGGGGCCAGGAACCAAATGGAACACTTCTTTAAATCATTTTGTTAGAATTGGGTCCAAAATACAAGTTGAAGGTTTAGATGAGGCTGATATTTTTGATAATTCCGAAAGCTCGACTGAATCAAAAGAGCCTAAGCACAACTGAGGATCTACAGTTCTTTCCGATACTGCCTCATTTACTGAGGAAGAAGTAATAATTTTTGGGAGGATGCCAATGATTTTATTTTTAATAGAATTAATTTTATTTATGAAGAATCCCATAAAATCATCACTGCTAAGAGCTGGGGGAATAGTTGGCTCAACTGAACTATGACTCAGTGTAAGTTTGGCAACTGTACTAAAAAGAAACCTAGGATTGTTTTTATTCGCCTCTATTAATGATGAAAAATATGCTGTTCTAGCATGTCGAAGGGTCTTTTTATACAGCAGTAGACTGTTATTCCAGGTTAAATAGGAATCCTCTAGGTGTGTAGAGCGCCATTTTCTCTCCAACTTCCTAGTGTTCTGCTTTAAAGTATGCAACTCTGCGTTGAACCAAGGAGTCAGCCTCCTATGGCTAGCCACTTTCTTTTTTAAGGGGGCTACACTATCTAATGCCAGACGCAATGAGGACGTAACGCTGTGAACCAGATCATCAATTTCTGAAGGGTTAGAGATAGAATTGCTGCAATCCACTGTGTTACCTTGAGACACTAAGGAAAGTAAGAATGGAACAGATTCTTTAAAAATTGCTACAGCATTGTCTGATAAAGCTCTACTATAATGAAATTTTCTTTCAGATTTAAGATGGTCAGTTAAAGTAAATTCAAAAGTTATTAAGAAGTGGTCAGACAGGACCGGGTTATGTGGGAGGACTGTTATTTCCTCACACTCAAAACTGTGTGTCAGTACAAGGTCCAAAGTGTGTTTACCCGAATGGCTCGATCCCTGTACTTTTTGAGTAAAGCCAATTGATTCTAAAATAGCACTAAAGGCTGCATTTAGGCTATCACCTTCAGTATCCACATGAATATTAAAGTCCCCCACTATAATAACCGTATCAGTATTTAATACTAAATCAGATAAAAAATTTTAGATCTGATCCAAGAATTGAGAGTAAGGGCCTGGTGGACGATACAAAACCACAAACAAAAATGGTCTTAATGTTTTGCAACTTGGATGAGGAAAATTAAGGGTTAGATGTTCAAAAGAACTGTAGCTATCAATTGGTCTGGGACTAATTAGTAAATCAGAACGAAAAATGGTTGCAACTCCTCCTCCTCCCCCAGTATTTCTAGGAATGTGAAAATGTAAATGACTGGAAGGAGTTGACTCATTTATACTGACATAATCCTACTGCTGCAACCAGGTTTCTGTGAGACAAAGCAAATCAATGTGATTATCACAAATCAAGTCATTTACAAACAAAGTCTTTGAGGAGAGAGATCTTATGTTTAATAAACCACATTTAATAGATTTAGTTTTCTGTTCAGTCAAAGTTGTATTTATTTTTATGAGATTTCCATAATTTGCTTTTGTTGGCTTAACTTTTAATCCATTTAATTTTGGCCGTGGGCAAGACACTGTTTCTAAAGGGTAATGGGTGGGTAACAGTACAGAAGCAGCAGAGAGGTGGGTTAAACTACGACTCTGCTTCCTGGTCTGGACCCTGGGTTGTCAGTGTTTTGGAGGACTAATAAATTCGGCCATATTCCTAGAAAGAAGAGCTGCTCCATCCAAAGTGGGATGGATGCCATCTCTCCGGATCAGACCAGGTTTTCCCCAAAATGTTCTCCAGTTATAAATGTAGCCCACATCGTTTGCAGGACACCACCCAGACAACCATTGATGGAATGACAGCATGCGGCTAAACATGTCGTCACTGGTCCGATCAGGCAGGGGACCAGAAAAGATTACCGAGTCTGACATTGTTTTAGCAAACTTACACACCGAAGCAACACTAATTTTAGTGACCTCCGATTGGCGTAACCGGGTGTCATTACCGCCAGCGTAAATAACAATCTTACTGTATTTACGCTTATCTTTAGCCAGCAGTTTCAGGTAGGATTTGATGTCGCCCGTTCTGGCCCCTGGCAAACATTTGACTATGGTCAATGGTGTCTCTAATGCCACGTTTCTGACTATGGAGCTGCCAATATATGCAGCCTGACATAATGATCTCCAGCCTTGTGCTCGTCAACATTCTCACGATTACTGAAATGATCTCAGCAGGTCCTTTAATGACAGCAATGAAATGCAGTGGAATTTTCATGGAAAAGAAGGACTATGCAATTCATCTGATCACTGTTCATAACATTCTGGAGTATATGCAAATTGCTATTATAAAAACTTAAGCAGCAACTTTTCCAATTTCCAATATTTATGTAATTCTCAAAACTTTTGGCCACGGCTGTATTTTTAAGTCTCGTTTAAAAACTCACTTTTATTCCTTGGCTTTTGATTCTATTTAAATCTCTTTTTAGCTTTTATTACTGTTTTATCTTATTTTTGCCTTATGTTATATATATATTCTTTCTATTTTTTATTTTTGCCTGTCTTTTGTGCAGCACTTTGGTTGCTGTTGTTAAATGTGTCCTCCTTCTTATTTATGTTTCCTTAGATTATTTCTCTTTAGATAGTTTCCTAATTTATTTCTTCCTTCTGTTCTCCAGTGTTTCCTTAAATTTCCCTTTAGAAGAGCTTAAGAGTTTTCTGTCTTCCTTGCCATTTTTTCCCTTTCCTGTTGTCTCCCTGCCGCTCTGCTCCTTACCCAGTTTCACCTGCATCTGCTTTCACTAATTAGCCCTTGATCTTCTCTGTCACTTCCTCATTCCCTCCTCAGTATATATTCAGCTCTCATTCAGTCACTACTCGCTGGTCTATCGTCATTCTTCCCTGCCTGGTTCCTGCCTTCCCTGTCGCCAGTCAAACTTTCCTGTCAAGTACCTGTTTTCCCCGTTGCTGCATTTGTTGGTTCTCCTGTGTTTTTGTAAGTTATTGTTTCTTGTTTTTGTTGTAATTAAGTCATTTAATCTTTTCATTTTCTGCATTTGGGTCCTTAAACCAAACACGACTAAATCTGCTTGAGAAATATCCAACCCCAGGGATCCTAGGATCCAGTTGTTGAATGTCTTCATGCTGAAATACCATCTGAGATTTCAAGAAACCCAGCAAGTTGGAATGTTGACATGAGGAATAAAACTGAATTATATGACCATCCATCATTCTTACCTTTCATTCAAGAAAGAAAAAGATGAAAACATGAACAGAAAATGACCAATGTTTTCCAACATAAAGCTTTAGTCTCAGCTCCCATTGGAATCCTTTAGTCTTCCATTAAAGTGTTTTCTGTGTTTAATCCATCCTAGACTTCATTTAATGCAAAATCAAACAAAAACAGCAGTTTCACATAAATTTTAGTGGTTCAGCGCTGCAATAACATCAGTTACTACTCTCTCTTTCTTTCCTGCCATTTGTTAAATATCAGCTGTGGGCTGTAGTAAAGTCTAAGAAATGCACCAAAATATGTTGAAGATCTACTGTTACTATAGCAACCCCCCCAGAACACTCATGTCCTCTAATTCCAGTCTACTCAACATCCCTAGAATCAGAACCAAACATGCAGACCTTTCAGTTCTATGCTCCTCTAATCTGGAACAAACTTTCAAACTGCAAAGCTGCTGAAACACTGAGTTCTTTTAAATAACGGCTAAAAAAACATCTGTTTAGAGCTGCCTTTGAGTAATGCTTTTACGTGTCATATGCTCTGTGTGTGTTTTATGCTTTATTGCTGTTTTTATTGTATCCCCTAATCATGTAAAGCATGGTCTCAGAATTACCTTGTTCAATCAATCAATCAAACTTTTTATATAAAGCGCTTTTCATACAAAATTGCATCACAGAGTGCTTTACAGATTAAAATGACCCCACATAAAACTACATTCCCATCCCTCCCCCACAGATTTAAAAGCATGGTCAGTTATACCCCCTCTCCCCAACCTAACTCCCATCCACACACACAGTTAAAAGCAACCGTAAAAAAAGGA
This sequence comes from Valencia hispanica, assembly GCA_963556495.2. NCBI lineage: Eukaryota > Metazoa > Chordata > Actinopteri > Cyprinodontiformes > Valenciidae > Valencia > Valencia hispanica. The sequence goes on along the minus strand of OY747707.1, from coordinate 57,274,343 downwards.
CATTGGACCGAGTGCAGATGAACAAGCAAGGAAACGCCATCAGAGGAGCCATCTGAACCGGCAGCAGTAGATCAACAACAACAACTGAGGCACAGACACAGGGCGCCCAGTGGAGGCAAGGCCAAGACCCCCACCTCCACCCAAGCTCCACCTGGAGAGCATCCAGGTAGCTACAGCCGACCACCGCTCCCGGGGCAGAGGGCTCCCACAGAGGAAACAGTGGAACAGGGATTAAGATGATAAATTAAAATATAAAAATTAGCAGTGTTGTGACACAGAGTGAGCGAGTTTTGTGTGGTTTACATAACCATCAATAATTATGATCAATAATTTAATATTAATAATTATTGATGAGGTTAAAGTTTTATCAATTAATATTAGGGGCACCACTTCGCTTTGGAAGACCAGACATCCAGTCTCTTCTTGAAGGTGTAAATTCCCACGTTGTGGACATTAATTGTACGCATTACTCCAAGTAATCCTAGTACACTTCTCTTTAAGCTAAGGGAAATTTATTAAGAAAATAGATCAACCTTACAGCCAAAACATTTCGTCAATAATTCCCATCTATTCTAAAGCATGCAACTAACTACTACAGATCTTAGAAAACAATAATAGGTGAACATTAAACACAATTAACACAAAGTGGCTCAGGGATGAATAGCTGAGGTTTGGTTCAGAAAGGAAGGGGACCCTCACTTCAGGGGGCTCAACTAAGATAGCCTGTGGGACAAAGCATCATAAATCTTAGCTCTGTGCTAAGGTGGAGAGCAGCACATGGGAGGAGACAAAGGACCATGAAACTTAGCTCTGGCTATACTGGACAGAGCACATGGTGTGAAGCGTCCATGTGGAAGGCCTCTGCTTTAACTAACAGGCTAAGGAACAATGAAGTTAACCTTTCAGCTAAGACCAGCTATCGCAGGTTGGACCAAGTCCGACTCTGCCGACCAGGTGATCAGGGAGTGAGAGAGAGAGTGAGGAAAAGAGAGGAAGGAAAAAGAAAAAGAGTGGGATTCGCTCAGGATTTTAAAAAAAGTTTCGAGCACAGCAAATAAAGCTCAAACATATGCGTGCGGCGACACCAAATGAGCAAACAGGTTCAGTGCTTAAAAATACTTTAAACCAACAATGGACGAGATCTAAATCTTAAAGAACTTTATTTTCCCTATTTATCTCCGCCCAGACACAAGATTAGCATAAATGAAATGGTTCAGTCCTACTTTGCGTTGAGGAAAGTCCGGTCCACAAGGAGTAGAGCAAAATGTGTCTGTAGTTGAGCAAGAAAAGGAAGAGTTAGAAAACCTGCACAGGATTTGTAGGACTGCATCCCAACTGCAGACTGGATGGCCTGCAGGTCGATGTCGTAACAAACTGTCTTGGAACAGTCCTGATATCGCTCAAACTGGATACACCAACAGGATGAGCACTTTGAAGCTTTGAAATGAGAGAACTTCCCGGTCCAGCGGGTCAAAACAAAAGAGAATCTTCGCCGGTGAGATGTCCTCTGTGTAGCAGGAGTTTCTACTAAGAACCTCTGCTGAGAACAATTTGAAAATGGCCACAACTACCCTTCTTATAGCACTTTGGCCGTGATGACATCGTTGATGTCACCATTGGTGGCCACGGACCAATAGGAGTGTATTGGGGGTCACCGCTAGGATTGCTGGGAAATGTGGTCTGCTCAGTCCATCTGGGAAAAATGGCTTCCAGCCGTCCAACAGCCTGTTCAGTTCATTTGGGGAAAATGGTGTACCAACAGCAGTAAATAAATGTGATAAGATCAAATAGTAAAACACTAATCAAATATAATCATATTCATCACATCATTTAAAAATATTAAAATAAAGAGTAAATTAGTATGAGAATAAATAGTAAAACACTGATAACATTTTAACACTGACAAAATTTAGAATCATTTAGTGTAAAACATTGATAAAGTTTAATCAGGTAAAACATGCAGAGCAATTAAGGAGATACTAATAAATAATAATCAAATTAAACCTAGGCTAAATAGTAAGTCTTGAGCCTGCTCTTAAAAACATGAACGTTCTCTGCGGCCCTGAGGTTCTCCAGCAGCCTGTTCCAAAGGTGAGGGCCATAATAATGGAAAGATGCCTCACCATGAGTGTGTGTCCTGACTTTAGGGATGACAAGGAGACGGCTACCAGAGGAGCGCAGAGACCGCAAGTGTTCGTATGGTAAAAGCAGTTCTGAAAGATAAAAAGGCCCAAGACCATTAAGACACTTAAAAAACCATTAAAATAACCATGGATTCCATTGCTCCAACTAAAGTGAAAGTAGTCTCAGGTAGAAAGAAGTCTCCGTGGACAAGTAATCCACTGGTACGTAGTGAAAAAAGAGAGTGTCGACAAGCCGAGAGAAAATGGCGGAAAACTCGACTCCAGGTTCACTGTGAGATCTACAAAGAGAGACTGAATAGATATCAGCTAACTATAAAAGATGCTAGGGAATCGTTCTTTTCTGAAATCATCAACAGAAACATTAATAATGCACGGACTCTATTTGCAACAGTGGAAAGACTAACTAATCCTTTAGTGACAGTAGCCCCTGAACTAAACTCTACCAGGGCCTGCAATGAATTTGCCAGCTTTTTCACTGAAAAGATTCTAACAATTAGACGGTCAATCTGTACCTCAATATCGAACCCACAACCAGTGCCATCCCCAATCAACAACAATGTAGAGAAAATGTCTGAATTCCACGAATTAAACCAGAACACCCTTGAAAAAATCATTATCCAATTAAGCTCCTCCTCCTGCTGTCTTGATATCCTACCCACAGCTTTTCTAAAGAAGGTTCTTCCTGTTATTGGTTCTGATCTTGTTCAAATAGTGAACTCATCACTGCTATCAGGTGTCTTACCTCAGGCTTTAAAAACAGCAGTTATTAAACCACTGCTAAAGAAGAAAAATCTGGATAACACGTTAATGCAGAAGTACAGGCCAATCTCTAATCGCCCATTCATCAGTAAGATCATTGAAAAAGCTGTGTTTCAGCAGTTAAATGGCTTCATAACAATAAAAAACCGTTTTGATGCTTTTCAGTCTGATTTCCGCGCTCACCACAGCACCGAGACTGTCCTCGTCAAAGTATTTAATGACATCCGCATAAATACAGACTGTGGAAGAACCACAGTGCTGGTTCTGTTGGACCTCAGTGCAGCATTTGACACTGTTGATCATGATATTTTATTGGAACGACTGGAGAGCTGGGTCGCACTCTCTGGTACAGTACTTGGCTGGTTCGAGTCTTACCTAAAGAACAGGGACTTCTATGTTTCAATAGGAAACTTTTCATCAGAACGAACAGAAATCACATGTGGGGTGCCCCAGGGCTCAATCCTGGGGCCCCTCTTATTTAATATCTACATGCTCCCACTAGGCAAGATTATAGCGACCAATAACATTAGCTACCATAACTACGCAGATGACACTCAGCTCTACATTACAATGTCACCAGGTGACTCTGAACCCATTCAAACCCTAAATCAATGCATTGACCAAATAAATGGATGGATGTGCCATAACTTTCTCCAGCTGAATAGAAACAAAACTGAAGTGATTATTTTTGGACCCAAGGAGGAACGATCAAGAGTCAGCACACAGCTTCAATTAATACAGCTAGAAACTACTGATCAGGTTCGTAACCTAGGTGTAGTAATGGACTCAGACCTGAACCTCCAGGGTCACATAAAGGCAATAACAAGGTCAGCGTTCTATCACCTGAAGAACATCTCTAGGATTAAAGGACTGATTTTGCAACACGACCTAGAAAAACTCATCCATGCGTTTATCTTTAGTCGGATTGATTACTGCAACAGCATCTTCACAGGTCTGCCTAAAAAGTCAATCAGACAGCTGCTGCAGCTGATCCAGAACGCTGCGGCTCGCGTCCTCACTAGAACCAGGAAAGTAGAGCACATCACCCCAGTTCTAAAGTCCTTACACTGGCTCCCTGTAGCTCAGAGAATAGAATTTAAAATACTTTTACTAGTTTATAAATCATTACATGGCTTAGCACCAAAATATGTTGAAGACCTGTTGTCATGGTACCAACCACTAAGACCACTCAGGTCCTCCAACTCTAGCCTACTAAACATCCCTAGACTCAGAACTAAACATGGAGAAGCAGCTTTCAGTTTCTATGCTCCCCTTATCTGGAACGGACTTCCTGACTAGTGTAGAGCTGCTGAAACTCTGAACTGCTTTAAATCGAGACTAAAAACCCATCTGTTTAGAATTGCCTTTGAGTAAATGCTTGATGTTATATGTATGAAATGTGTTCATGCCCTCTTGCTTTTTTTTATTTTTCTCTTGCTTTATTGTGTATCATGTGTAATGTGTGTTTCTTTTATGTGTTTCTTTTAAATCACCAAATCATGTAAAGCACCTTGAATTACCCTGCTGTTGAAAGTGTGCTATACAAATAAAATTGCCTTGCCTTAAAATCGATCCTAAAACGTACGGGGAGCCAATGCAATGAATTTAAGACCGGTGTAATGTGTTCCCGCCTCCTGGTCTTCGTCAGGACACATGGTGCTGAATTTTGTAAGAGTTGTAAACCTGAGATACTCTTTTTGGGAAGACCAGAAAGCAGGGCATTACAGTATTCAATCCTACTGGAGATAAAAGCATCAGTGTCTCTGTGTTGGCCAGAGAGAGAATGGGGCGGACTCTGGCAATGTTCTTTAGATGATAAAAACCTATTTTAGTAATATTTTTAATGTGAGGGATAAAAGTCAGCTCAGAGTCAAAAATCACGCCCAGGTTCTTCACTTGTAAAGAATGATTAAAAAACAGTGATTGTAGTTTTGGTAAAAGTTTCTCTCTCTGAGCCTAAGGACCGATGACTAAAACTTCAGTTTTGTCCTGGTTGAGCTAGAGAAAGTTTTCTGCCATCCAGGATTTGATGTCTAAAATGTAGTTAAAAAGTGCATCCATTGGCCGTGTGTTATCGGGAGACATGGAGATGTACAACTGTGTATCATCAGCATAACTGTGAAAGTTAACTCCATGTCTTCTGATGACGCTGCCAAGAGGGAGCATACAAAGGTTAAAAAGCACTGGGCCTAAAATTGAACCCTGGGGCACACCACATGTAATCCTGTGGACCCTAGAAGAGCAGGTATCTAAACTTACCATAAAAGTCCTGTCTGTGAGATAGGATGTAAACCATTTGTGAACATCACCAGAGAGACCGATCTGTTTTAAAGGGGTTAAAAGAATAGTGTGGTCTACTGTATCAAAGGCAGCGCTTAGATCCAGTAGAACCAACACTGTCACCTTCTGTGCATCATAGTTTAATCCAAAATCATTTAAAATATTCAGATCTCTGTGATGTGGTTCACCCTAAAACTAGACTGACATTTATCCAGGACATTGGGTTCATTAATAAAATCATTAAGTTGAATTAAAACAATCTTTTCTAAAATTTTGCTTGAAAACGGTAAGTTATATACCGGTCAGTAATTATTAAAATCATTAAAATCTAAATAGATCTTCTTCAGCAGGGGCCTCACTACCGCCTGTTTAAAGGCGACAGGAAAGACCCCCGTCTGAAGGGAGCAATTTATCATGGTTATATCTCATGTGTAAAAGATTCATAAAATGGCCTAAAAAAAGAAGTAGGAATCGGGTCTAAAACACATGTGGTGGGCCTCACTGAGGAGAAACCTTTATCAAGAGTCCCAGCTTCTACCAGGACAAAACTGTCCAGCTTTTCCTCTGGCAAATTTGTCTAAAACCATGTCACTGTGAGAAGATAAAATATTACATCTGATGGTGTCTAGCTTCCCTCTGATCTGGTCTGCGAACTCCTCACAGTGTTTGAGGGGGTTTCTGATATGGAGTAGTAGTACAGTTAAAAATGTTGTCGATAGTGGAAAACAGAATTTTGGGATTATTTTTTATGTTGTGAGATGATTCTGGAAAAGTATGTATTTCTGAAATTTCTTACAGCATTATTACATGCTTTGGGATGTCCGATGTACATTTGATGATTTATTGTGATTTTATTTTTCCTTCATTTTCTCTCTGCCACCCTGCAGCTCCTTTTAAATCTCTTAAGGTCTTCGTTTCTCCATGGTGTTGTAAATTTTGAGTGTGTGTTTACAACTTTAAGTGGAGCCAGCAGGTCAAGAGCAGGTCAATTGACTCCTGCCCCAGAAAATGTTAAAATTGTCTATAAAACCAATTTTGTGCATCACGGTAGCAGAGGAAAGCCAGGTGTTCAGAGATAAAAGCCTGCTAAAACGACCAATTCCTCTGCCGATGGTGGGGGTGGGGACAGAAATAGAAACAGACACATGGGTGTATTTTTAAAGATGAAACAAATTAATAAAATCCAGCTTCAGGAGCTCAGACTGCTGTTTACGAATGTCATTGGTTCCAGTGTGAATAATAACTCTACTCACAGATGTGTGATGTTGGATATGGTCCAGCATGTGTTCAGCAATGTCCTTTACCGTGGCTCCAGGAAAACACAGAGGGAGGGCTCCTCTCGTCCTTACATTCCTGATAATAGAGTCTCCAATGATGAGCGTGGTGGGCGGCTTGTCTGCAAGTTGATACTGCGCAGAGGCTCTGTTACCGTCCAGGACCTGCAGGATGTTGGGCAGATTAGCTTCCCCAGGACTGCAGTGATGTGTAGTCTGCGCCGAGGGCTTGTTTCGTGGGTTCGGGGTGTAGTGAAGCACTCCTCGACGAGTCCTGGCTCCGGTCCTGGGTTTAGCGCAACGTGGAGGACTGCGGGAGTCCGACTGCTGGGAGGGGATGTGTGGCGGTCCTGCGGAACTGCGGGGCTTCAGGGCGGCCGGAGGGACAGTCAGAGGAGGAAAGTCGTTGTTGTTGAAAGTGTGCTATACAGATAAAATTGTCTTGCGTTATAGAGCTGTTTTCACAATCACTGTATCTAACTGTATCCATAAAACAGTTTCCAACTTGGTTCATAAAAGCTGTTGTCTGTTATAGTCATCCGGTGTTGTTTAATAGATCTGCCCCAAACCATATGCATTAAGTAGAAAACAAATAGACTGCTCTGGTTCCTTAAAGACGGATGATCTAAAAGGCTTCCAGATATTCTGAACGTGGTTGGAAATAATAGTTATAATAAAGTCACTAACGAGACAGTTAGGACACATGATTTGCTGGTCCTACCCTCTGTTCAACTCAGTGCTCATCACTAACAATGCCATGTAAGTCGTTTTGCTCACATCCTAAGATATGATATGTCGGTGTTAGAAAGATGAAATCTGAAACCTCCTCCTCTTCTTAATGTCGGTCTTTCCTGTTTAACATAGATGCCTTCTTTTTCTGAAGACGCATTTTTGATGAAATTCGAAACATTGATAAGAGACATGAGAGGTCCAGTTTCCTTCTACCAAAGCGATTTTCAGCTCATGTATGACTGTGAATCTACAGCACCAGGTACTTGCAGCTCTGCTAATCAATA